>CM053598.1:56753663-56782598 GCA_028646575.1 Pseudocheirus occidentalis | reverse complement strand
ATCAGGTCAGCCCCCCTGCTATCTGCAGGCCAAGGGCTCTGAAGCAGCCCAGTGGGGGCCGCTGCGGCTCTCAGCTGTTCCTGCTGCTACAGCTGCCTCCCACTGCTTCCTTGCCCTGGGAGCAGTTTGGCCAGACTCGCTCTTCTCCTCCCCAGTTAGCAAAATCCACTGACCTTTCTCTTAGCCTTTTTTTCTTCTGGCCTGATAGATGTGGTAACTGTGCCTCCAGTGCAGCAGATCTGCTCTCCTAAAGCCGCGGTTCCCTGCCCGATGCCCCAGGGCTTGACCTGGCCAGGGTTCAGTGGGTCCCAGACTGCTGTGAAGAGCCCTGCCTGCTGTGCTGCCTGTAGCAACAGATGTGCTTTCTGTCTTTTGGAGAGTTTTGGAGCTTGAAAATTTGTTTAGCGTCCCATTTTATGAGTTTTTTAGCGTGTTTGTGTGGGACCTGTGGTGCTTTGCTGCTTCTATGCCGCCATCTTGGCTCCACCCCCTTCCAGTTCATTTTAAAGATGAGGAAACTAAGGCAAATTTACTTAACCCTGTTAAGTAAGTCACTTAACCAGGATCTTACCCAGGGTCATATAGCTAGTAAGTGTCTGAAGCTAGATTTGAACATGGGACGATGAGTCTTTCCTGACTCCAGGCCCAGTGCTCTATGCACTATGGCACCACACAGCTGCCCTCACTGAACTTGATTTCATTACTATGGGGAACTTTCACTTGTGATCTCAGAGTGACTTGCCCAGGGTGACACAGCCAATGAGTCAGAAGAGGGACTTGAACTCCGATGTTCTTTTCTTTGAAGTAATTTCTCTATCCATAGTGCCATGCTTCTTCTTAGAGAACAGAAGAGAATTCACTTTGATTCAACAAACATTTATTAACTACCTACTCCAGTCAAGGCAAGGTGATGGTGATATACAGATGAAAAAAGTGACATTATCCCAGCCCTCAAGGACATTAAGATCTAATGTAGAGTGAAGGGGGGGGGGGGTGACAGCATCACCACCACTACCATCAATATCATCCCCATCATCACCATTGCTAATAAGTATACAGCATTTCAGGTTTGCCAAAGTCTTTACATATACATTACATGACCTTTTTTGATCTTTACAACAGTCCTCTGAGCTACATTCTCACATGCCCCCATTTTACAGATGCAGAAACTAAAGTTGAGAAAGATTCAGGACCTTGACCCAAATCATAAAGGCTGTACATTCCAAAGCTGAAATTGGAACCCAGGTTGTCTACCTCTAAATCCTATCCTCTTTCCACCACACCATGGTTGTTTGATCTGGAGAAGAAAAGATTAAGGGGAGGAAAAGAATACTATAGAACAGGGCTTCTTAAACTTTTTCGACTCAGGACCTCTTTTCACAAGTCAGTAGTGGTTGTTGGTGTTGTGGCCTGAGGGCATTCAAAGTACAAAGTGTGACTGCTTTGTGTTTAGAATCAAGGTTGAAGTGAAGTTACATTATCCAATATGAGCAAACACTGCCAGAAACACCTTGGATTCATTTCATGTTTGATTTTTAATTAATTTTTAGTTGCTGTGCATTCAGAAACCTTTTACTGTTGCCAAATTTTTCTAGATCCCATATGGGGTTGTGACCCCAAGTTTAAGTGGTACTTTAGAATACTGAGGGCTTTTCATGGCCATCTCTCTCTCTCTCTCTCTCTCTCTCTCTCTCTCTCTCTCTCTCTCTCTCTCCCCCTTCTCTCTCTCTCCTATCAGTGTCTAATACATTTCAGAACAGACTTCTGATTTCATTTGTACAGAAAACTACTTATGAGAAAATGCCCTCCACCAACACCACTCAGAACCTACTATTCAATTTATAGTCTTAGATATTTACCAGTGGGGGCCTTGAAATGTGAAATGATTTGCCTGACTTCGTATAAGCACTCTGTGTCACAAGGATACCTAACTCTTCCAAATTCTGAGGCTGGCTCTCTGTTCCTTAGACATGTCACCTAGCACGATGCCTCCATCCATAGCAAGTACTTAAAACATATTTTCTAAGGCAATGGGGTAATGGAAAGAGCCCCAGAATTAGAAGGAAAAAGGCCTGGGTTCTAATTCTGCCTGCAACTTGCTAGTGACATAATTTGGGCAACTCAGGATCTCAGATTCCTCATCTGTAAAATGACTGATTTCCCATATGCTCACTCATCACTTGGTTTCTTTCTCGTTCCTTTCACTGTCCTACCACTTACTGGCTTCACATTAATTACAAGCCTCTGACATCCCTAGAATTGGGTGTCAGAATCTGTCTTCAGATTATGTAGCCCAGCTCTGCCCAACTCAGGGAATGATTCCATATTCTCGTCTGAGTAAAAGATCACTTTTGATCCCTTGAGTCTGCATTTTGGTAGGTGAGAAATATATCTCACTTCGATGGGTTCTTAGACTCCAGATTCTCCACTTTTTCCGTTAAGGTTGATGGCATATAACTATTCTGTCCTCTCTGACCTTATCTAGGGATTGGGTGACCACAGATCTTTGTTGGTGCTATCAGAAACGTCTGCGGGACATATAATAAATCCAATTAGGAAGGAGAAATCAGCAGAGGATTAAGCTGAGTTCTCTGAAAGTCAGAAACAAAGTAGTTTACATACATGGTTAATTAAGATCAAAAGCCAGGGAGTCAAGATCTAGAAAAGCTAAAGTCAACAAGCCGAATGGTACCAGTAGTGAGGGGTATATTACTGGTATGTCAAATACTTGATCTATAATGAGCCAGAGACAAAGGGGGTATTATTGAGTTAGGAGATCCAAGGCAAGACTAGTCAACAATCCAAGATGAGAGCCTTATCAGTTGTTGATTTGGGGGACTAACTCTCCTCCTGCAAGGCACAGTTATCAATGATCCCTACTTACCTCCCATTGTCTGTGAAACAAATGGCACTTCTACCTGGACTGTATATTGGACTGTATATTCTGCCTGTAAATTCCATCCTTCACCACAATGAGCTGGGCTTGTCTTTGGAGTTTTGGTTTGGTATATATGTATGTGGGGTGGGGAGTGAAGAAGAGGGATAGTAATGATTAAACACTTTTACTTACATAGGAGAATGGGGATATGACTCCAGCTCCCAGGTTCTCTTCTCTGGACAAAGTACTAAAGAAAGCCCCTAAACCTCTGAAATTTAGAATCCCAGTGTAGTCTGTCTCGGGCCACTCTCCTAATTCACAGTGACACTAGCAGGTTGACTTCCTAGAAGGGTAACTGCTGCCTCTGGTACTAAGGACAAACCTGCCGGTGACTTCTTCTAACAGTATAGCTCTCTAGACCCCACTAGCGTGTTTCCATATAATAATCAGCCAGTAGACTTAAGTTAGCTTTTAGAAAAAAAGCATTTACTCAAATGGTAGGACAGTAGGGTAAAGTAGCAAAATATTTGCCTCCAAACACTGAGGAGCACTCTCCTAAAAAGACATACAAAGTTGGGAAGGGGAAGGGAAGAGTAGATATGGACTTCAAGTACAATGGTAAAGAGAGACCTGTGGAAGGAACATATGTGGCAAAAGCAATTCACAACTGGGTTTTTTTGTTTTGTTTTGCTTTGTCCAGAGAATTTTCGCAATGTTCCCTTTGGGACAGGGCGCTGATATTGGTGACACTTATGGACAAATTGCTCCAATGCTAGGTGGACTATCATAGTTTCTTTCTAGGCATAGCATCTTCCCCAGACAAACTGTTCAGCCGGGCATATTCCTCCCTGCATATGGTATCTTTTTTTTTTCTTTTTGGAGGGCAGTTGGGGGCTAAGTGACTTGCCCAAGGTCACACGGCTAGTTTTTGTGTTAAGTGTTTGAGGCTGGATTTGAACTCAGGTCCTCCTGACTCCAGGGCCGGTGCTCTATTCACTGCGCCACCTAGCTGCCCCTGTGCATATGGTATCTTGGATGCTGGTGTGGGCCAAAGAGTTTACTCATCTGCTGAGTGGGTTTCTCATTGGACTTAGTTACTTCTAAGCTGGACCAATGAGATTGCTTAATAATTAGGCTGTTGGCAGAGTGTGGCATCTCTGCAGTATGTGGTGACCCACTGGACTCTTTGGGATCCTTCTTCAGTGGGCAGCTGTAGCTTCATCATCTTTCATTATGGATAAGAGCTGCGCCCCAGCAACAGAGAATGATGGCCATATAGACAACAGCTGTGTCCTGATGGATATACACACATCCCTGATGGACTTTTCTCTCTATTTCCTCTCTGAACTTGTCAAGAGAGTTTTCTATCACTACTCTAACATCCCTTTCAACCCAGAAAAATCCTGCCTTCCTTTGACATTCCTCTGGCTCTATGCCCTCAGCTATAGGTTTTGGCATTTGATTAACTTAGCTTTCCAGGCTTAAATTCTCAGAGACATTTCTAAAAAGCTGGCAAGAAGGAAAATACAATTTTCCTTTTCCTCCAGAGCTTTAACGGATGTATCTTGATTGCCTCAAATATAAGAGGCTTTTTCTTATATTATTTGTCTTGTTTCCTTTGTAGGTTCATTCCACCCACCCACAGGCACCTTTTTCTTTGGAGAAGGAACTTCCTTTTCAATGCATTGTTTAATTTACATATTAAACTTATTTAATAATGGGCAGTCTTTTAAGCTGATTCTTCTCAGTGACACTTAGGATCGGATTGCTTTTAGATTTTAGAATCCAAAAATCTTGAAGCAGAGACTTCAGAAGTCTCACTTTACTCTGAGTTAAAAGTGACACTGGTTTTTACAACAAAATAGATGATTGAAAAGCAAATTAATTGATTTTCAACACAAGAGCACCATTACTGACCTATGGAAGACATAATCTCTCCATCATTACCTGATGCTTTTGTAGGTTGGGTCACCTGAAAGAACTATTGAATTAATAGGACAGTACATCTATTCCTACTTCTTTTTATGTCCTGGCAAAGTGATAATTGTATTATTTATCCCTGTTGAAAATGAGGGCCTACCATCTACTAGGATAAAGATCCTATAATGAAATATGAGCTAGATGATCACCTCCAGAAGCCCCTTGCAACTTTGGAAGATTAGGATTCGATGAAATAATGCTTTACACATATCACACAGAGAAATTACAAAGGAAAAAATCTCTGCGAGTCTTTCTAAAGAAGAGAAACCATTCTGAGCTTGATTTTCCCATTAAAAAAGCCATTTTCCTAAAACCTACTCCAAGACCTTCAGATAAATTCCCAAAGGTAAGTAGAATGGCCTCATGACAAAGAAACAGGATAGCAATTAAAGTGGCTGAAATAACCACCTATAATCAAGGAGGTAGAGCTCCGAAAGGCACAGCAGAAGAGAAGACCTTAGAATCTTCAAGACCTTAGAAAAATCCCTTAAGTGTTCTGTGTGTCAGGCATCTTACCTATGAAATAAGGCGATGATCTTTAAGGTTCCTTCAGGATCCAAAGATCTACAGTTTTATGATACTATACATAACAATTTATAGGAAAAGCTGGCTGGCTCCAATATACTTTCCAGCATGTTGTGGTGAGCCTAACTTTGGATCTCTACCCAAGCAATTGTGCAAAATAGTCAGGATAATGATAAGGTTTCAGGAGTTGGGAAGGAAGTTGCTGCTGAGGCACAGTCATACATAGGTTCAAAATTATGTACAATCAGTGATTCATGAAAAAAATAGTGTAGAAAGGGAGAGGTTAGAGCTCCATTTTATAATCAATAATACCATTCTTCTCTAGACGTCACAAAGACCTTTGTTATGTAGCTCCCCGATGCAATATTAAAAAATATTTTCCTGATCCCCTTTTATTGAACCACTTAACTTTCTTGCCAGGCAGAAAGACATGGCAGCCAAAGGCAATATTGGTTTAGAATTAGTCAGATCTTATGAGGAGAATGGGTGAATATCATGATGACTATTGCTTCATAAAATAGAAAAACAGTTGAGGGTAAAACCATTTTAAAGACAATTTGGTAAGCTGCCTAACTGAGCAGTCATCTTAAGGACATTTAAGTCAAAGAATTTAAGAAGGTCAACAAATAGATGGAAAAAGTGAAAAGATCCGCAACATTTTTTTTTAATAAAAGCCATTACTTTAGTATCTAAGACAATGGAATCACTATACTTGGACTCAAAAGTGACAGTTTCTGGATGTGAAAAGGAAATAGAACTCATGAAAACACACACTGGCTAAATTAGGCCAAATGTACATAAGGAAAATTGCTGAATTCATGCAGTAGTGAGGGTATTGAGGGATTGATATAAGGTATATGAAGGAATGGAAGAAACCTAAGATGTGAACATTTCCAGTTCCAATTAAAAACCACTGATAGCACATCAGCTGAGTATATGTCCACTTCTACCCATATCCGTATAAAATTTTTATGAAAATATTCTACACTCATATCCAGGATATCTTTTATGAGGATATTAGTAGGGGGCAGCCACACCTTCAGAAAAGGTGTCCCAGAGTCAACTGTATCTTTATTATCTACACATCTATACTATTACTGATTGAAGCATGAAGAGAATACAAGATAATGTGCTTATTATTTGCTGTGTTCTTTACTAGGAATCCAAGAACTTGGCACACACATATGCACATGCACACGTGTGTGTATATGTGTATGTATGTATATTTAGGTATATATGTATATATTTATTTATAGATTTACACATAAAATATTATTCCAATAAAATTGGTTTTCTTTGTAATCTGGACCTTGTTTTATGCATATAAAACATGTTATATTATGTAGACACATATGCATAGATATATGTATACATAGACTTGTATGTATGTGTGCATTTATATATATTCTTTAAAATTTGTATTTTTATATGCATATACTTATATACATATATAGCATATCAAAACTTATTCAAGAGCTGGCTGTGGAGGTAGCAGCTCATACCTCCATAATTTCCCGGTATTTGTATTTGAAATATGAAACATTTGTGTTGCTAAGTTCTTGGAAATCATGGGTTACATATGGCTTGCTCTTAACTCTGTTGACTTGTAACAGTTTTTTATGGAAGGATTGACTGAAGGACTTACCCAGGGAATCCAAAGAAATGGAATCGTCACTTCGGCACCACTTGCCATTTGCTGACCTTGGGTTTACTATTGGTACCCAGATGGCTACTAAGAAAGGAGTTATGGTCGTGCCCAGAAATACTAAACTCTTAGTTTTCTGGGCTTGATGGAGACCAATTGGAGCAATGTAGGGATTGCTATTCTTTCCAATACATTGTTAAACATAAGATGATATTAGGGAATCTACTGGGTTTCAAACAATAACCTACAATTTAGTAAATCAAGCAAATGTGGAGGCAGCAATAATGGGATGACTGTTCCTTCTCAGGGTGGTGAGGTGGCAGGACAGGGGGAGTGGTGAGGAAAGGAGGGAATTCAACTGTAGGAAAAATGCCAAAGTGATTCCAATACTTCATTTCCCATTACACTTCTCTATGATCAAATCACACATCATAATTATGTCAGCTGTGACTTTTAAAATCAGCACCCAAAATTTTCACAGTAATCACAGAAAGACCTTTTTGTGTGTTTAGGGCCCAACTCAGAGCTGCCAAAAAGTATCTTAAGAGTCTACCCTTGAATGTGCCTATAAAGTGAATTTTCCCTTTATGGAAGAGTTGGAACAAGGCATCTGTGTGCATGGGACAACTCACTCCCCCTTCCTGGGCCTCAGTCTCATTGGTAAAATTAGAGGGTTGAATTAGATGACCAGATTGGACTCTGGGGTGCCTTCTAGCTCTAGGTCAAAGTTCTTAAGCTTTTTGTGTGTGTGTAGCAGGGACCCCTTTGGTGGTCTGGTTAAGCCTATGGACTCCTCAGAATAATGTTTTTAAATGCATAAAATTAAATATATAGGGTTACAAAGCAAGCTAATTACACTGAATTATCGTTGTCAATATATCTATAAATAGGCCTTAGCACAATGCCTGACACAGAATAAGGAGCTTAATAAATGTCTGTTGACTGACTGATATGTAATCCTCTCTTTGTCTCTCTGTCTCTGTCTCTCCATCCATCTACAAGTTCATGGACTTCAGTTTAATTACCATTGTTCCATACCTATGATCTCACTTATTTTAAGTAACATTTGAAAAGTATCCTTCCCTAAAAAAATAAATTTACTTCTTTTAATTATCTTCTGCTCATAATATAGTAGATACGTGGCTGCACTTGAAATTCAGAGAGACATGAGTTCAAACACTGACTGACACTTACTAGCTAAGTCTATAATACACATACACCTATATACACATACATAGTCACTCAGGTTTGAGACATCGGAAGCATCCTTGATGATGTCATTCTTAATTTTTCCCTCTCCTTCAACCTAATGAAACATCAAGTCTGGCTTACTGTACCCCTACAATAATACATAATGTCCATTCCTTTCTTTCTGCTCATAAATCTATTGGTGAAGATTATATATTCATTGCATGCATATGTGTATATGTATACATATATAGCTATATGTGTATATTGTATGTCATATATTTCAATGAAAGAAATTCCTTTGTTTAGTTTTTTTTACCATGATTATTTTCACTTATTCATTCACTTCTCAAATGTCCACAATTAGCATGTGCCCCCACCATTCCATTGGAAAGGGTCTTTCCATAGTTGCCATGCATTTGATGGCACATCCTTCTTGACCTCCCTGCAGCATCTGCTTCCTCTATCATTTTTCCCCCTCTGAGTTCTTGTGGTACTTGTCTCTCCTGGATCACTTCCTACCCATCTGTCTGACTGCTCCTGTTCCATTTGCTCTGATGGCTTTTTATCCTTGTCCCATCTTCTACCCTTGGCTATACTCCCAGGTCTCATCCTGAGTACTCATTTCTACCCTGTCTCTCTTGCTGGTTACATCAGCTGCTATCAGTTCAATTATTACATCAATGTAGATGTCTCCCACATCTCCACATCTAGGTCTTATCTCTCTCCTGAGCTCCTGGCTGGCAATGGTGATGTCTGATACACAGCATCACCTGCATGCGTCATGTGCTCTCCAAATTCCACCTCTCTAAAATAAGACTTATTATCCATTCTCCCACCCTCTACACCACTTTTATAATTTCCCTGTTTATGGCAAGAGCATCTTTCCTTGCAGTCACTCAGGTTGGAGATGTCAGAAGCATTTTTGATGATATCATTCTTAATTTTTCTCTCTCCTTCAACCCAATGAAATACCAAGTCTTGCTTATTGTACCTCTACAGTTATATAACATCCATGCCCTTCTTTCTTCTCATAAATCTATTACTGAAGGTTAAGTCTTCATCATCTCGGATCTAAAGACTGTGCTAACCTCCTAATTAGCCCTCTTTCTAACAATTGCAACTCCAATGCAAACTATCAAATTAATATTCCTAAAGCAAAAGTTTGGTCAGGTCATTCCTTTGTTCAAGAAGCTACAGTACTCACTATTGGCTCTAGGACAAAGTACATACTACTTTTGTCGGCATTTAAATCCCTTCACAATCTAGTTGTAACCTGCCTTTATACACTTGGTTTCTTTGGACATTAGTCTTTCTTATTCTTTCTTTATCATAGACACAGTAGACTAATTGCTATTCCTCATTCACGGTCTCATCTTTTCCCTTTATGCTCTTTGCTTTATATATTCCCTAATGTCTATAATGTTTTCCCTTGTTACCTCTGTCTCTTGAAGTCCCTGGTTACCTTTAAGACTCAGCAAAGGTGCGACCTACTATATGAGGTTTTTACCAATCCCCAGAGTTATTGTATCTCACACCCCCATGACTTGTATTTGCTTCATATAAACTTTGTATTTCGTGATCTCCATATGTGCATATATTATCTATCTATTCACCTATCTAACCTATCTACCTACCTATCTATCTGTCTGTCTGTCTGTCTGTCTGTCTGTCTACAGGGAGCTGTATGGTACAGTGGATAGAGGGCCAAGCCTAGAGTCAGGCTGAGTCTTTCATCTTCATGAGTTCATATCTGGCCTCAGAAACTTAGTAACTAGGTGACCCTGGGTAAGTCACTTTACCCTCTTTGCCTCAGTTTCCTCATCTGTAAAATGAACTGGAGAAGCAAATGGCAAACCACTACAGAGTCTTTCCTAAGAAAACTCCAAATGAAGTCACAAAGAGTCAGACATAATTGAAATGACAGAACAATATCTATCATCTAGATCTGTGTAGATTTCCCCCAATAGGGTTTAAGCTTTTTGAAGAAAGATGTTACTTCATTTTTGTCTTTGTATCCTCAGCCTCCAACAACACAGTTCTTGGCACATAGTAGGTACTTAGTAAATATGCTTCAGCCTGTGTTGTTTAATATTTCTAGAATTAACTTGAATAAAGTATAGATATCAAAAATGTGTTTAACAATTAACACACAATATGTGCAGGTAGCATAAAGCTAAGAGTGATAATTAAAACACTGAGCAATGGAACAGGAACCCAGAAAAAGTAATGAAAGTATAAAATACTGGGCTGAACTGAATAGGATAAAATGTAATCAGGATAAATGTGATGCCTTATCCTTATAAGAAATTAACTTCATAAGTATGGGATGAGGGAATCACAATAAGAAGGCAGTTTGTTTGCTTATTTTTGTTAAAGATGTGAGGGTTTTAGCGGACTGTAAGCTCCATATGAAATAATGTGATATGGAAACCAGAAAAGTTCATGTATGCTTGGGCTACATTCTAGGATTCCTGAAGGAATTCAATTAAGCCTTAAAGCACTATAGAACAATGTGCAATTTTACCCTTGAAACTCTTTCCATATGGTACAATATTAGGCAAAATAAATTATATATATATGTTACATATACGAAATTATGGTACAAAAATAGGCAAAATTAAATCACAAAATAATGGTGCTCTTTGCATGTTGAGATAGTGGCCCCCAATCACATAGTCCTGTATCTGCTGGCAAGGATAATGAGTTATTGCTGATTCTATATGAAGCAGTAAATTAAATTTATGCTTGAAGCTTTCTACTATTAAGCAGAATTCTGAAACATTAAGAGCTTTGTTATATTTTGTAGCTAAACCATGGTTCTTTTTAATTAAGTGTTTTATTTTAAATGTATAACCAGAAGGGAAATATTTCTTCTCTCCTTTTGTGCCAAACTCTTAACTAGAATTGTCTGTGCACACAACCTTTGCTTCTTCGTTATACACTGCCTTCTCAACCCACTAGAGTAGAGCTCTTGACCCTACCACTAGTGGAATTGTTTCCTAAAGATCAGTCCCCCCATCTCAAACCCTGCGGTCTCCTCCACTGACTCTGAATAGGGAGCATCCTTTTTTCTCACCCTTGTCTTTAACACATCTGCTGCCTCCAGGATGCCCTGGCCCTTGACTATCTCTGTTTTAGGGATTTTGTTCTCTCTTGTGTGAGTTAAATAAACTTGTAACGAAAGCTTTTGTTGTTTGTTTTTGTTTAATCTTTTTTTCAATCATGTCCAACACTTTTTGACCCCATTTGGGGTTTTCTTGGAAAAAATACTGGAGTCCTTTGCCACTTCCTTCTCTAGCTCATTTTGCAGATGAAGATGAGGCTAGCAGAGTCAGGTAACTTGCTGAGGGTCACACAGTTGGTAAGTGTCTGAAGCCAGATTTGATAGAATCAGCCAGAACTGATAACAAGTCCAGTGCTTTATCAAATGCACCATCTAGCTGCCCTGCAATAAAAGCATTGTTGGAAAGAGAAAGAAGGAGCAGGAGGAGGAGGAGGAGGAGGAGGAGGAAGAGAAGAGCAAGCAAGTCAGAGTATGGAAAGAGGAGGAGGAGAGAGAGAGAGACAGAGACAGAGACAGAGAGAGACAGAGAGAGACAGAGAGAGAAAGAGAGAGAGAGAGAGAGAGAGACAGAGAGAGAGAGAGAGAGAGAGAGAGAGAGAGAGAGAGAGAGAGAGAGAGAGAGAGAAGCTTTAAAGGGGGCTTAGGGGAGGGGCATGCTTTGACTTCAGAAGTCATAGGAATTGTTAGTAGAAAACAGGAGAGTCAATTAGCATAAGATTTCCAGAAGCAAAGGTAGTATTGATTTAATTATAGTTACTAGAGTTAGAGGAAGAAAGTGTGGAGATAATTTGTATGGAAGACATCACTATGAATGAATGAGTGAGTGAATGAATGAAATAGCACTTAGTAAGTGCTTACTATGTACCAAAAAATTATGGTAACCACTGAGAAGACAATTCCAAAAGCAAGACATTCCACACTAAAAGGAACCTTTTGTAGCTACACCATGGTTCTTCTTCATTGTTTTATTTTAACTGCATAACCAGAAGGGAAATATGTAGTAGTTTATATAGTATAGACTGTTTTTTTCTTTAAAAAAAAGAATTTTGAGAGAATTCAATTCTGACCTTATCTGGTCTCAGTACCCTTCAACATGGAAGCTCATTAATAGGCTGTTGAACTTCTTCTTCTGAGATTAGTTTGTCCAGGTTATGAATTTCTTCTTTTATTCCCCAAACCTATCCACACCTGAGTTTCTGAATTTATTTTGAAGATATTTTTGCCATCACTCAGATTTGCAATGTTAAAGGCATTCTCAATTCTGTTACCAGCTACATTCATTCAGTTGTTATGTCTGGTGTATTCTATTCACACAATTTCTCTCCTATTCATCCCTTTTGCTCTTCAAGCAACCCCTCTAACTCATGCACAAAGAACCTCTTGCCTGGACTATTAAAATAGTCTCCTAATTGTTCTCCCTGCCTCCAGTCTCTCTTTTTTCAACTTATCCTCCACATAGAAAATAGTTTTCCAAAAGCATAGGTCTGACCATGTCATTTACCTGTGTAGAAAACTTCAGTGATTCCACATTGACTAGCATAAAGAATTAATTCCTTATTTTGGCATTTAAAGCTCTTCATAATCTGACTCCAACCTACTCTTCTAGGATTACTTCACATGCTTTTTTCATAGACTTTTTTCATTTTTCATGTTCTAGCCAAAATGTCCTTTTAGTTATTGCCTAAAGTTGGTATTCCTTTTCCAACACAAGGGATTCCATTTTACCCTGTGTCTTTTAACAGTCTGTCCTTCATCTCTGGAATCTGTTTCTACCACCTATCTGCCTCTTAGCTTGGCTTTCAAGGTTCAACTCAAATGTTACTTTCTTCCTGTCCTGTTTTATAATCACCTTTGTTGTTAGCGATTTCTCCTTCCTCAAAATACAATAGATTCATCTATCGAAATAGAATGTAAGGTCTTTGAAGACAGAACATGTTTTTTTTCTCTTAAATTTATTTAATTTTAGCTCCCAACATTCATTTCCACAAGTTTTTGAGTTCCTAATTTTCTTCCCCTCCCTCTCCTCTCCCTTTTCCCCCTATGGCAGCATGCAATCTGATATAGGTTCTACATACACCTACACATTAAACATTAGTCAAGTTGTAAAGAAGAATTATAATCAATGCTTCAATCTGCATTCAGATTCTGTAATTCTTTCTCTGGATGTAGATAGCCTTTTCCATTATGATTCTATTGGAGTTGCCTTATAGCAGCAGTCCTCAACCAATGGGTCACAACCCCTTTGGGGGTCGAATGACTCTTTCACAGGGGTCATCTAAGACCATCAGAAAACACATATTTCCAGGTCTTAGGAACCAAGACACTGCTACTGTATTCATCTCCAGGTGAGTCTGCCCACATGCAGATATGCCCACATACAAGTATTAAAGGGTTGTAGCATTAGGAAGGTTGAGAACCACTGCCTTATAGCCTTCCATTGCTGAAAAGAGCCCGGTCAATCAAAGTTAGTCACCACAGATACACTGTGTCTGTGATTGTGTACAATGTTCTCCTGGTTCTGCTCTTCTCTTTATATAAGTCTCTAAAGGTTCCTATATAATCCATCTGCTCCTCATTTTTATAGCACAGCAGTGTTTTATTACATTTATATACCACAACTTGTTTAGCCATTCCCCAGTTGATGGGCATCCTCTTGATTTCCAATTCTTTGCCACCACAAAAAGATCTACTAGAAATATTTTTGTACATATGGGTAGAACACATTCTTTTTTATCTTCACATCATTTTCCAAGAGGTTCCTCTATTCTTCTTACTTTGAGCTAATACAATTTTGCCAACTGTCTATTACATGAATTGATCTGTTGTTCTCCTGAAAGTTCTCACAATTCCCATTGATGGTTTTTTGTGGAGGAAATAAACAAATGACTGACAGCACTATCGTTCTAATAACCATTAGTTGTCATTGTTATCGTCATCGTCATCATCATTGTCATTATCATTCTTTACATTAGTATTGTCCAATATGGGTTTTATAAAACTTTAATGTATGTTACCTCACTGAATATTCACAAGACTCTGTGATACAAACAGGGCCAAGCATATTTACACAATTCTTACAAATTACATGAAGTGACTTTCCTGAACTCCTGCAGATATTTAGTGGCAGAACAAAGATTAATACCCGAGTCTTCAGAATCCTCACTTTCCACTGTTCAAACATGCATAAGGCCTTCCCACCAGAAAAGAGGTTTAGCATAATGGATCCAGAACTAGACTTGAAATAAGGAAGATTTGGTTCAAATCCCACATTGAATGTTTACCTAGCTATGTGACTATGTTATATAGCCTTAACATGATATAAAACCAAGAAACCGAAAATATCATTTAATGTATGTATTCAAAAGCTCTCTCTCTAAAATGAGGTGTAAAGCTGCCCACTTTCTACATTTCTATTTGTCCTGATTTTAGAAATCCTAGTTGTAGTTGGTTGGTTGGTTATTGTCTTTCATATTCAAAGAGGACCAAAATGTTAAAACTATGTTGGAATCACGCTACAGAGTGTCCTACTGTGTCTGATCAGAGAAATATGAGCTCAGAAGTCTCTACCATAGGTTGGTCACAAATAGTCCATATTCCAATGGTAGTAAAAAGGAAATTAAGAGAATCAGTATATCCAAAGACAAGGTTAAAATGTTTCAATTTTCAGTAGATAAAAAACATATTTATAAAACATAGGAGAGTCATCAGAAAATTGGATAGTAGTAAGGTGAAAAATGGAAATATATTCACACCTCATGTCACATATTACAATGAATTAATGATCTATTTTTAAAAGTTATTCATTTATAAGATAAAGTGATGTGGCTTCCAAAATCATGGAAAGAATAAAAATTCATATTTATCAAGCAAATGAAAGAAACTATAATAAACAAAATAGATGATTAAAATTGCATATAAAAATTTTCCACACAAGCTAATGTATCTAGAATAAAAAGGAAAGAAACACTGTAAGGAAAAAAATGTCCTAAATATTTCTAGAAAATATCTGATAGCCAAAATCTATAATATATAAAAGTGAGATCAATTTTTCAAATAGATAAATGGTTAAGGTATTTGAACAAACATCTTTTGTAACACAAATAATCAACAACCACATTTTAAAATATCCTGTCTTTTTAAGAAATAGGGAAATGAACATAAAAAAAAACCTTTGAGCTACCTCCTTATATTCTTTAAATAAATCAATATAGCTTAACACAATAAAATTGTTGGCAGGACTTTGGAGAAATAGGCATGCTATAAAATTGCTGGTGGAGCAATGCATTAGAAAGCCTTGTGGAACTTTAAGATAATTTTAAAATTGCATAGACTTTGACTAGATAATCCTACTACTTGGACTGTATCCTAAGACTGTTATTAAAAAGGAGAAAAAAAAACTTATATGTACAAAAATATACATTATTTCAATAGCAAAATCTGAAAATAGCCCATATGTTCAACTTTTAAAGAATGGCTTAACTATGATATAGGGATCATAAGAAATGGCAGATAGAAAGAAATATGAGAAGACATACAAATTGATGCACAATGAAGAAAGCAAAATCAGAATAGCTACAATGATAAAAAATAATAATAGCAATAAATCAAAACTACAAAAAAGAAATTCTGAAAGTAGTATAAATGAAAAAGTTTAACTATCATTTAATATGTAATATACATTATGAAAGTAAATTATAAATAATAGGTTACAGATTTATGTACCATTACATCTTAAGTTTCATTGTGTATCTCAAAGTTTGTTTTATTTGGTTATTAAATTTGAGAAAACAAATGAATAGAAAGGCTAGCATGATCAAGGAAAGAGAAGATGAACTTGAACCTTGAAAGACGTGTGGAGCCTTCTTAAGTGGAGCTGTGAGGCATAATTTTCTAAGTAGTGATGTGATGAGGTAATTGGCCAATGAGGTCACCCAGTCCTTACCATTAGGACAAAAGACTGAGTCCTTATTGGTTATTCCCCACATGACAGAAAAATTGTACAAATGAAGGCAAGGAAGAGGAAAGTTTAAGTCATATGGTAAGCTTCCTGAAAATATAAGCATTTGTAAAGTTTTTTTGAGAAACAAATTTGACCTTTCAATTTCAGGTAAAAGAGGTTACACAGTGTAACATTTGGTCAAAAAAGAAATCTGGATTAAATGGATTATGGGACTGATCATCCCCTTGTTTTGTTTTTATGTCAAATAATGGAGATTCATTATAATAACTCATATTTACACCGAGTTTTAAGGTTTATGAAGCATTTTCCACATGATTATCCCATGGGACAGATAGAACAGGTACTATTGTATTCACTTTACAGTTTGACAAACTGAGTCTGAGAAAGACAAAGTCATATGACCACATTCACATGACTAGCATGTCTTGTATTTGGAATTTGAATCTAGGTCTTGACTCTATGACTCTCATACTCTCATGTGAATGGAGAAAAAATGAACAAGATGAAATCATGAAATATTGAGGAAATAACATCATAGTTTCTGATCTGTTTGGAGAGTGACAGACACAAGCAACCAGGATAATGAAGGGCCTTGAGATCATTACACCCGATAATCAGTTGAAAGAAGTGAGGATAGGAGTATGTATTATGGAAAATGAAAGCTTTCTTCATCAGATTGCCAAGGTTGTTCATGACAAATAAAAAGATTAAGAATCTCTGATCTGGAGAGATGTGAGAGTATGGGAGATGCTGTGAAAGTAAAAATTGGAAGGACTAAACAGCATATTGGATATGGGTGTTGATAGTGAGGAGTTGAGGATAACCCTTAGATTGTGAAACTGGGCATCTGGAAGAAAGGTGATACCCTCAATGTTAATAGGAAAGTTAGGGAGAGGGAAGAGTTTGAGCAGAAATATAAAGAGGTCAGTTTTAAACATGATGAGTTTAATGTATCTACTAGACATGTAAATATTTAATAGACAGGTGGAGATGTGAGTTTGTAGGTTAGATCTAGATAAGTAGAACCGAGAATCATAAGCAAAGGATAATTAAATCCATAAGGGTTAATGAGATGACCAAGAGAAATAGTATAGAAGAAGAAGAAAATAGGATTCAGGTCAGGGACCTGAGGCATACGCATGGTTAGCAGACATGATCTGTATGAAGATCCACCAAAGGAAACTGAGAAAGAATAGTAAAATAGAAGGATAGAGTCATAGAAACAAAAGAGAAAACAATATCAAAGAGAAGAGGGTAATTAATATTGTTGAGGACTACGGTGAGGTTAAAAAAAGCAAGATGTCAGAAAAGTCCATCAACTATGAAAATTAGGAGATCATTTATGACTTTGGAGAGAGCAGTTTTAGTTGAATGATAAGACTGGAAGCCAAAATGTTCAAAGTTAAAAGATTGAAAGGAAAGTAAATGTAAGCATCTGTTAAGACAACTTTCTTAAGGAGATTAATCACAAAAGAGTGAGAGATATAGATAGATAGATAGATAGATAGATAGATAGATAGATAGATAGATAGATAGATAGATAGACTGAAAGTTTTTTGATGATGTTAGAAGTATAAGCATCTTTGTAGGCAATAAGCCAGCAGTTAATAGACAAAGGTTAAAGATAAGTGAGAAAGTGGTGATGATATTGGGGGCAATTTGTTGAAGGCAGTTTAATGGAATGGGATCACTTATGCATGCATTTATTTGCCTTCTTCATATGAGACAGGGATGAAGAAGGAGATAGTGATAGAAGGTATCTGAGTATGGGAACTGGGGAAGAGGGAGCTCTAAGTGGACATTATATTTTCAGTGAAATACGAGGAAAGGTTCTCAGACAAGAGGGTGAGGGAAAATTTGAGGAGACATGAAAAGTTTTGGAAGAACTGCTCTGTTGAGTGGGATAGCAAATTAATTAGGGAGGCATAAAATGATTTCCTTACTGCAATGAAGGCCTAGTTGGTATTATGAAATATAAACTTGTGGTAGACCCAGTTTTCATAGGTCAATTTTCATGATTTTTTTTCCATCTTATTTCAGTAGCATGTGAGTGGAAAAAAGGGAACAAAATCCAAGTAGGAGTAATCCAATACTGAGATGTGATAGAGCAAGATGAGCAATATAATAAGGGGATTTGGGACTCAAGAGAAGAGTACAATGCGAGTTGAACTGGTTCACCAAGGTGTCAAGATGGTGAAGGGAGAAGTATAGCTAATACAGGAGTAACAGACTGGGAAAGAACTGAGGATTTACAGGAAGGACAAAAAACATTTGGGATTGCAGGGCAGGAGAAGAGGTGCAATGAAAACAGATTGTGATCAGATAAGGGAATTTCAAAATGCAATAACATGGAAGTGGTTTATTTGGGAGTTAGGACAAGATCAAAGGGATAACCAACTATGTGTAGCTGAGATGGAATGGAGGAATAGGTCATAGAAAAATAAGTAAATTGAGGACCTGTGAGATTGGGGATTTTGAATATGTAGCAATACGGATACTGAAGTATGAGAGTAAGAGTTGGAAATGAAAGAAAAAGTATGAGCCAGGCAATGAATTCATTGAGAAAAAGAAGGCGGATGTCCTAGAGGTTGGTTGACTGCATTGTAGATATGGATCGAGTGTGAGCCTTAAAGGACAGTGATGACGATAGAGGGAAAAGTGACAGTAGAAAGCCAGAAGTATTCCAAACCTCCCACTTTAACCAGTTTGGATGGGGAAGGGCAGAAATGAGTAAAAGTCTAACTAGTGCTGGAAAGAGACACTAGTGAGGCTTTACCATCGGGAAAGAGCCAGGTGTCAGTGATAGCCAGAAGGTGGAAGGAGTGGGGAAAAAAGATTTAAGATGAAATCAAGTTTATTTTCTATGGAACAGGCATTCCAGAGGGTATGGAAGGGGTAAGTAGCTCAAGAATAGGAAGTTGGTAAGGGCTTGGGAAGAGTAGATTAAAAGCATTGGGAATAAGGACTCAGACTGGGGGGGGGGGTGAGGGTTGAGGATGGGAATGGGAATGGTACAGAATTGAGTTTGAATGATGAGATGGCTTTTGAGGTTTCTTTGCACACTGAGATTTAGTGATCATCAGTATTGAGGAGAAGCCCTACCAGAGCAATTACAGGAAGTCCCAAGATCACCCTCAGTCTTTAATCCTGGGCCTCTTTAAGCCACAAAAGGAAACAAGAACAATAGAGCTCATTGAGAACAAAATGGATCAAGGCTCCAAAGGGATCTTTGAAGCAACAAAACCAAGGTCATTATTTAATTTCTGTCCCTTGAGCAAAGAGAAATCTATTGCTACCACCTCAACGAAGCCTTCCCTGATCCTCCTAGTGACATTTCCCCCAGACCTCACATAGCATCATATTTATACCTTTCTCATGCATTTCTATGTTATTGTCCGTTAAAAATTATTTGTTTGAATGCTACATCTCCTAGTAGGGGGCGCTAAATAAAGGCAAACTCTATGTCTTACCCAAATTCTATAAATAGGGAGAGCTTAATGAAGATTGGTTGAATTGAACTCCACCAGAATAATGAAGAATTTCTCTCTTTTCCAAAAGTCCCAAAAGGTACATTTAACATTTCTAATTATGTAGGGTATGGGATAAGAATCTCTGGTTATATATTTCAGAGTTGGTTTAACTGAAGTATTTAATTAAAGCCTCCCAAAACACACAGTAAAGCAGGGAGGGAGGCACAGGAGTTAGTTTCTATATAAACAGTTGCTGCAATCACATGTCCCTGTTTCTCTGAGTTTGCTGTTGATCATCTGTGATTGCAGAGCACTAAAATGAATTAACTCTGTCTTCAAGATACCTGCAGGTTCCCATAATACCTGAAATCAAGGCAGCCAAAGCAGATCATCCCTTTTTCTCATTGGTATGCAGAGATTGTGGGCTCTGTTCCAATAGCTCTTTCCCAGAGGGGACTTGTAGTGTTTCTCTGTCTTGTCACTAAGAAAAAAATATAAAAGACTTCATGAAATTGTTTTATAAAACCTAGTAGATTCTGTGGCTTCTCAATGGAGAAAACGATCTTAGATTAAGATTAAGATGTAAACTAAAACTCTAAGCTGTATCTCTTGGTGAAGAAAGCATAGACAGGGATGGGGTGTGCTGGCACACTGTAATAAAGCCCCTAAGGGGAAGGAGAGGGTGCAGAGAGCACATTCCACACCCTGTTCATGCCCATGTCTTCCACAGAGGAAAAAATTTCATATCAGATTAGATGAAGTTGAGAGAATTTGCTATCTAGTCACAACTCCCTCATTCTCATCCTCATGAATTTGATTTTTGGAACCAAGTATAACGCTTTCATTTCTATTCAATTTCGTTGTATTAGATTTGGATCAGTATTCTAATTCAATGTTGTTGGATCTGGATTCTGTCATCCAAAAATTAGCCATTCCTCCAGCTTTGTGACATCTGTGAATTATATAAGAAGTCCATTTGCACTTTTATCTAAGACACTGATAACAAATGTTAAACAACAGAGAGATAAGCACAGAGTTACAGGGTACTATACTAGACACATCCTTCTAAATTGATATTAAACAACAAGTGGTAGCTCTGAGTTTAGACCAGACGTTTGCTGGTAAATGTTTTTTAATGGGTTCTCTGAAAAAATTTGTGTGTGTGTGTGTGTGTGTGTGTGTGTGCGTGTGTGTGTGTGTGTGTGTGTCTAAAAAGTATCCTTTGATGTGAATTCAGACTCCTTCAGTCCCTCCTCTGGGTGGAAACTATTTTTCATCATAAATACTTCAGAATTGTTTTGGATCATTATATTGCTGACAATAGCTGTTTTTCACAGTTAATCTTCATACAATAGTGCTGTTACCATGAGCAATATTCTCCTGCTTCTGGCCACTTCACTTTGCATCAGTTCATGTAAGCGTTTCCAGATTTTTCTGACAGCATATTGTTCACTATTTCTTATAGCACAATAGTATTCCATCACAATCACATACCACAACTTGTTCAGACATTCCTTGATTAATGGACATCCCTTCAGTTTCCAGTTCTTGACACCACAAAAAAGAGATGCTAAAAACATTTTTGAACATGTTTGTTCTTTTCTTTTATTTATTTGTTTATTGATTCATTTGTTTGTTTATTTATTTATTTATTCATTCATTCACTCATTCATTCATTTATCTAGTTATTTATCCATTCATTCATTCACCTAGTTATTTATACTTTCATGCATTCATTTATTCATTCTATCATCTACTCATCTATTCATCTATTTATTCATTCATTTATCTGTCTGTCTGTCTGCCTTTCTATTTACTTATGTATTTATTTATTATACAGACCTTGTGGTGGTATTGTTGGGTCAACTATGCCCTTCAGGCATAGTTCAGCCATATCACATAAATTTTGGTATGTTATCTCACTGTTGGCATTCTCTTTATGAAATTACTGTGGAGGGGAGATCGTTTTAACCAACTGCATAAAGAACAAAAAAAAAGTGACATGGAAGATAGATTTGATTATTTTTCAAAATTCAGTAGTACCAAAAGGACAACCAAGATAAAAATAAAAGTTATAATAAACCATAAAGGAAAATTTTTAGCAAACGTAAGACATAAAATTTCAAATAAAAAGTCTGAGAAACTAATAAAATTTATCAAGGGAGACATTTATCCTCAAATTGAAAGAATGCCCAAAGTATATATATTGATAATTTACAATAAAATGTACACAAATCAAAACAATTATTTGAAAAGTTGTTCAATTTCCTCAAAAATTAGTCATACTATTTTTAAATAATGATTTACCCACCCAATTGGCAAAATGAATACTAATGAGAAAACTCAAGGCTGGCAAGGTTGTAAAGTATCGAAAATGTTTATATGTCACTACATTGCAAACTGTGCAATGTTATGAAAAATAAAGTCCTACAGTAACCTACAAGAATTATAAAAGTCTTAAAATTATGAAGATATGAATGTAAATGTTGAATTAAAGATATTATACTTATAAGTATGTTCAATCATTTCATGTTTCTTAACATTATAAAAAGAATAATAACAGCTATCTTTTTCATCGAATGCTTCCATAGCGAGGCACTGCGCTAAGCACTTTACAGATGATCCTCACAATAGCCCTGGCAGGGAAACACTGTTACAGTATTCATTTTACACATGAGAAAATTGAGCTAGATAGCAATTAAGTAACTTTCCAGGATCACACACCTGGTAAGTATCTGGGGCTGGATTTGAACTCAGGTTTTCCTGATTCCAAGTCTGGTTCTTTATCCACTGCTATTTTATTTTCTGTTTTTGGAGGGGGAGGGGGATAAGGTAGGGCAATTGGGGTTAAGTGATTTGCTTGTTTTGTGTTAAGTGTCTGAGGCCAGATTTGAACTCAGGTCCTCCTGACTGCAGGGCTGGTGCTCTATTCACTGCACCACCTAGCCACCCTATCCACTGCTATTCAACTATAAAATTAGCTTACATTTAATTAGTGGTTTACATTTTTCTTTGGCCAAATGTTTGACATTGTGTCATAAATTTAGAATAGAAAGAGTCTTAGAGGCATCAAGTTTGTGCCATATTCCAATTTACTAATAAATCAACAAACACTTATGAAGTACATACTGGAAAGCAGTTTGTCAGAGACTAGTTCTAAACCAGCATCTCATACCACATACCAAGGTCATAACGGGCACATGCTTAAGACATAAAGTGTGATACCATAAGCAACTTAGGGGAGTAGAGAAAATTTTATCTGTTAGATCTATGAATGATGGAAGAATTTATGACCAGACAGGAGATAGAGAGAATTAAGAGATACAAAATGGATCATTTTGATGGCATTAAATTAAAAGAGTTTTACATTAACAAAATCAACACAGCTAAGCTTAGAAGGAAAACAGGAAACCTGGACAAGGGGTGCAGTAAGGTGGGGGAAATTGCAATTTGTTTCCTTGAAAAGGTATCATTTCTCAAATATAAAGAGAACTGAGTCAAATTTATATGTCTTTCATCTATTAATAAGTGGTCAAGGAATATAAACAGTTTTCAGAGGGAGAAATCAAAACTATGTCTAGTCATGTTAGAGAAATGCAAATTAAACAATTCTGATGTACCACCTTCCACCTATCAGATCAGCTAACATGACAGAAAACAACAAATGACAGATGCTAGAAGAGATGTGGGAAAATTGGGAAACTAATGCTGTTGGTAGAGTTGCAAACTGGTCCAAACATTCTGAAAAACAATCTGTAACTATTCCCCAAAGGCTACCAAACTGCACATATCCTTTGACCCTGCAATGCCACTACTAGGTCTGTATCCCAAAGACATCAAAGAAAAATGAAAAGGATCTGTCTGTACAAAAATATATAGAGTAGCTTTTCTTGTGGTTGCAAAGAACTGGAAATTGGAGGATGCCCATCAACTGGAGAATTTGAGGTCCTCTATAGATACTCTACAGTGGAGCTCTTTAGCTATGTTTGGGACACTTGGAATTCTCTAGAGTACAGGCATTAAGCTAGGTGGCGCAGTGAATAGAACATCAGTCTTGAAGTCAGGAAAACCTGAGTTCAAATTTGGCTTAAACCCTGGGCAAGTCACTTAATCCTGTTTGCTTCTATTTCCTCATCTTTAAAATGAGCTAGAAAAGGAAGCTACAGAATCTTTGCCAAGAAAACTCCAAATGAGGTCACAAAGTCTGAAATGATTGGACAACCAGAAGCATTAAGGATTATGCTTCTTCAGATAAGTAAATAGATGGCATAAATATTACTACTACTGGAAGTGCTTCTAAGTTTTCTGTCTTTTCATGGGTTCATCTGCCTCTGCTGCCTTGACCCCACCCCTAATTCCCTATCCCCACAACATCCATCACTCTAATGTGAGGTGTGGGGCCCTGTGGACAGATCCTCACTGGGTGGGCTGATACCCTTTCTGCCTCAACTGAACTGATCAAGCAGGACCACCCCACCTGCACACATTCCAGATAATTTAGATTATTTGGTCATCACCTAAATAGGCCTTATACGTTTCCACCTCCATGGCTTTGTTTATCCCACTCCCTTTGTCCAAGAGGCCCTCTTCTGATTTCTATCTATCAAAATCCTACCTGTTTTCTGAGATTGAGATCAAAGGCCACCTCTCCTGGGAAGCCTTCCCTGCTCTCCCATGGAGAAATGGGTATTACCTTCCTATAAACTTCCATAGCATTTTGCCACTCTCTTCTTGGCACTTACTACATTTCTCCACATATTATGGTTATTTCTGTACCTCTCATATACCTTCCCCGCTAAAATAAATGCTTCTTTAGGGAAAACACTACTTTTGTATCCCCTGCAGTGCCTAGCATGAGGCCTTGCACATTATTGAGCACAAAAAGGCTCAATAGACATTTATTGAATTTGGATTGAATGTTACTGGGTTAACATAAACAAAAGAGCCTTGTACAGAGACTTGCAGAATCCAGAGCTGAGCCTACACTCTGCCATAGTGTAGTTGCATGATCTGGGGCTAATCATGATCTCTCTGGGCTTTGTGTTTCTTCATGTGCAAAATGAAAATTTTGATCTAAATGGTCTCTAATGTTTCTTCTAGTTCTAATCATCTATGAATTTCACTTGCTTTATTCAGTTGAGCAAAATAACTTTCATCTGCATGTGTGTAATGCCTTTCCCATCCTCACCTACCATAGTTCAATAGCTGGATCTTTTCTCTTTTATCCTTTTCACTTACAGTATGAAGACATCTGAAAAGAAGTTTGCCCATGACCTTATTTTGGCATAACATTGTGGTAATTTGCCTTTCTTATAAACACATTTCCAGGAGTAAAGGCATTTCCATGTAGTCAGAGATAATTTTCTCTTTCTTTTGTAGGTAATTTTGTTAGATTCATCACCAGTTCCTCTTTTGTTTACACTTGGAAGTTGTATACTAGCAATGAAAGGAGAAGCTTTCCTAAGTGAAATTTTCAACCTGATTTAGTGAAACAACAAAGTTAACAGTATTTCAATTCTTTCAATCATTTTAGCAACCAATGGACTGATCATTCTCATGCTCCACCCTTTATCCATAATCTCATATCTATATCTATTATAAATATCAATAATCTCAAGTCATAGTGTGTATGTCTAGGGAGGTGATTATCCCACTCTTTCCTGCTCTGGTGAGACCACATCTGGAATACAATGTTCAGTGTGGGACACACTATTTGGAAGGACATAGATAAGGTAGAAAGTATCCAGAAGAGGGGAATGAAGATTCTGGAGTCCCTGAAATCATGGCAGATGGCAATCACTTGGAGGAAGTAGGAATATTTAGTCTGGAGAAGAGGAGACTTATATGAGGTACTATCACTTCCTTCAAGTATATGAAGAGACGGCACGGAGAAAAGGGTTTAGACCACATCTGCTTGACCTCAAAAACCAGAATAAGGCATGATGGGTGGAAGTTTCAGAGAAGCAGAAGTATTCCAACAACTAAAGCTGCACGAGGGTACAAAGAGTTCCTTCTGGAAGGCATACATTTCCTCACACTGGGAATCTTCAAGGAAACACTGAACAATTACTCATTAGAGATATTGTAAAGAGGATTCTTGTCCACATATGGGTTGGACTAAATAGTCTTTGGGGTCCTGTGTAACTTTGAGATTTTGTGATTCTGTGAATTTGAAAATGTCCAATTGAATCAAAGCCATCATATAGCGTAGGGAGCACTGGTAATGAGAAATGGCACAATGGCTGTTGCAGTGAAACAGAGAGAGAGGAACAAATAACGTGGTGTTCTGGAGAGAGTACCATGTCTAGTGGGGTCAGGACAACTGGGTTAGAATCTTAATTCAGGTACTTATTATTTGATAATGAGCACATTACTTAAATTCTATGTAGCTCAGTTTCCTCATTTGTAAAACGAGAATAAAAACACTTAAACCAGATCCCTCACTGGGTTTCTATGAGGAAACTACTTTGTAAAACACAGTATCATGTAAATAGGAAGCATTACGGGAAATGGAAAGGATTTTCCAGAATAGGGCAAGGTATATCATTTTCTGTCAGGCACAGTAAATGTACACTTAGTGTCATTGATCTAGAGTTAGAAAGCACCTCAGAGACTGTCTACTGCAATCTTCTAATTGAACAGGTGGAGAAACTGAAGACCAGGACTTTTAAGTGACTTTCTCCATGTCTCATATGTGGTAAGTTCCAGCAGCGGAATTTGAACCTGGCTTATCTGACTCCAAACCTGGTCATCTTTTCACTGCCCCACATGGACAATTCACTTACACCCTCTGTTTTGTAGTGGTAAAGTAGGAGGGAGAAGATGAGCTATGTATAGAATGTTTTCTAGGAGAGTCCAGCTTTGTCAGTGAGCAGACACTAGCCCTCATTCCTCTTCATAGAAGCAGCAGGTAAGTAGCACAGAGGATGGAGCACTGGGCATTTAGTCTGGAAGACCTAGGTTCAAATATAGTCTCAGATACTTATTGGCTGTTTGATTGTGGATGCTTCAGTTTCCTTAACTGTAAAATGGAAATAATAATACTACTTGTATTCTAGGATTATTATTGTAAGCATGAGATAATAGCTGTGCACTACCTGGCACCTAGTAGGTATTTTAATAAATATTTGTTTCTTTTTCTTTCTTTCTTCATCCCTGGTAAGCTAAATGTCCACAGTATTCTTTATGTCTTAGTTTTCCCAGGTGAAAAATATGGAGACAGATTGGATAAAATCTAAGAAGCTGTCTGAATTCCAGAATTCAACCCCTGGGGTAACCAACATCCAAGTTTAGTATGTGTATAATTTTCTGCTATAACCCTCTGCTTTCTGTCACTCATAACACACTGAAACATTATCCCCAAGGGAGGAAACGTTCTATGTTTGGCCAGCAGCCCCCCAAAAGAACTTACTTTAATAATGTTTTCAAAATCCCTTCATGTCAGGAAGACCTAATTTTTGATTTAAAGGGACATGGAAAATTATATTAAAAAGAAAAAGTAACTCTCTCTCTCTCTCTTTCTCTCTCTGTCTGTCTGTCTCTCTCCCCACATAGTAAGTTCAAGTCATTTCTTTGAAAGGAGAAAACTCTAGAGTCAATGAATTTTCCAACTCACAGAAACTCCTCATTTTTACAGTTCATCAAGGAGATATTCAATTCCATTTGATTCCATAAACACATCTTAGGCACCTGCTCTGAATAGGGCTCAGTATGAGGTGTTAGGGATAGAAAGACAAAATGAAAACAATTCTATCCCTCAAGAAGCTTATACTTTGGTGTGCATGTCTGTGTGTAGGGGTGAAGGTGAGGGAATACAACGTGTACAGGAATATGTAAATACAAAGTCTACAAAAAGCAAATCTAAAGCAGTTTCAGGAAAATTGGAGGAAAACACAAAGAACTGGAACAAACTGGGAGGTCTTCCTGCAGGAGATAGCACCTAAACAAAACCTTGACAGGAACCAGAGATTCCAAGATGTGGACGTGATGGAGGAAAGGCTTCTAGAGTCGGGGACCTACAGCTTGCACAAAGATTTAGGGGCAATTGGTGAACAGTTGTATAGAGGATCACAGCAGTACATTTTGGATCCATGTAAGGATACATTTCTCAGTAAGTGGAGCTGCCCCAAGGTGTTGTGGACTGCTTTGAAAAGCAGACTCCCTGTCATTGGGAACGTTCATGTGAAGTCTGAATAATGACTTGTTGTTGCAAGGGTTCATGGTTCAGGTATGGATTAGACAAAATGGTCCCTGGGGCCCCTTTTGGCTCTAAGAAACTCCAAGTCTATGAAGTTACAATCCATGATACTTACATTAAAATAAAATAGGATGTCAGAAAAGTAAAGACTGATTGAAAGAATGTCAAAGAAACAGGACAATTTCCAGAAAATTTAACCATGTCTGTGATTGTAGTTTTTGAGTTGGACTATAGTTAGGTAGGTGCTCTGTGTGCCTCATGGCTATGGTTCTGATCACTGAGAGGATGTGGAGTTTTTTTTCTTTGGGGGATAACTGGGGGGTGTAGAGAAATCAATTTCAGAAAACTTACATATAAATATATATATATATATATAATATATGACTTATATATACTACTAAATAAGACGATGATTAATTATAGTGACCCCCCAAAAGTAATAATATGAGAGGCATCCTATACAGAGTAGGAGATAAAGGACAAGACCTGGACTGGAGTCCTGCCTCTGATACATACCATTTGTATAATTAGAGGACAGCTACTTCACTTTTCTGATCATCTGTTTGCTCATCTGTAATATGGTAATAGAAATGTCTATATTACACCTGCCTTTTCAAAAAAATGCATATAGAGGAGAGTGGTGACACAGTTTTGTAATTACAGCCATAGGGAGAACTGAGGCTGACAGATCTCTGGAGCTCTGAACTGCAGTGGGATAAAGCACTTTGGTGCCAAGTTCAGCATCAATGTGGTGAACCTCCAAGAGTAAGGAAACAACAAATTGCTTAAGTAAGGGTGAATCAGCTCAGGTAGATAATGGGGCAGTTCAGCCCTCCTGTGTTTGTCAGAGAGAGTTTTAGTATATAAGGAGAAGGGAGTGAGGGAGAGAAGGAAGGAAGGAAGGAAGGAAGGAAGGAAGGGAGGGAGGAAGAAAGGAAGGAAGGAAAGAAGGAAGGAAGGAAGGAAGGAAGGAAGGAAGGAAGGAAGGAAGGAAGGAAAAAAGGAAAGAAGGAAGGAAGGAAGGA
>CM053598.1:56724895-56753163 GCA_028646575.1 Pseudocheirus occidentalis | reverse complement strand
AAAGAAGGGAGGAAGGAAGGAAGGAAGGGAGAGAGGAAGGGAGGGAGGGAGGGAGGAAGGGAGGAAAGGAGGAAGGGACGGAGGGAGGGAGGGAGGATGTATAAATCAGGGCAGACTTGAAACTTACATGTTGAATTTATTACATATTTTTAAAGCAAGATGTGAATAAGAAGGATTTGTAAGTTTACACACAATCCTTTTTTGTTCTATTTTGTATATGGAAATGTTCTATTTGGGGGTAGTTATATTCAGAATTAATTTTTTAAAAAGGTGGTATGGAAAAAAACTTTTGTAGCCATTAAAAGCTATAAAATATTACAGTTATTATATTTTAGAATCACATAATACTCAGTGAGCATATATCCAAGCCTGGATTTTTGTATTTAGGTCTAGACAGAGTACATTCTATATACTATATGTTGTAGAATCAGAGCTGGCTTAACATAATGTAGGATGCTATAGAATGGGATCTTCGTAAATCCTGAGTAATTCCCTAACCTCTAGCATTAGGTACATAGCATCTTCACACACTTCATTACATCAGTGAAACCGATTCTCAGTATAAAATCCATCTATTCCTTCATGAAAAGTTAAAAGGTTTAATATATGAAATTTCTTACAGCAATGATATCAAACTCAAACAGAAATGGTTTCCTGCAGGTTTCATAATAACTTAGAAAATCACAAGCTAACATTATCTATGTTGATTTGTATTTTATTTTGTTAAACTTTTCATAGTTAATTTCCTAAGAATTCTGTGAACTTTTAAACATAATTAATATACCCATCATTGTATTTTAAGATAACTGGTTTCCTTTGTCATCCTATATATTTTATGCATTTAAGTTATTATTCTAAGGAGTACACCGGCTTCACTAACACCACACAATAAGAATCCCTTGTCCTAGAGGGATTTCTATTTTATATGTTAACACTGGGGCAAAAAAATAAATATCAAAATAATCAATATCTAAGTAGATAATTTCAGCCATCATTAACAGATGGGAGAAATTTGGGTGGAGCAGGAAGGGGAACAGGAAGAACTTTCTTATCCTCCTGAAATGTAGGCATCAATCATGCCCATACCTGACTATAAACAACATGGGCACAACCTCAGCCTCACTACCATTACTTGTGCCAAATTCTGGCCCCATCTACATGTCACGGGTGGGAGTTTGAGTTTGCTAAGGATCTTAGGCATTTTATGTCTCTCCCCAAGTGCCGTCTAGCAAACTATTCCCCCGAATTCACTGGCACATACACACTTGTCTACGAAAAGCAAAGGAATACATTCCTGACCTGGGTGCTGAATTCCTCTGCTGGAAGCCCCAGGCTATTCTTCCCTATGATTTATTTTATGGCACCTTTATGTTAGACTGTTGACTTAACCCCAGGCAGCAGCAGCCCCCCACACATGCAGTTGGGCAGACCCCCATTCATTGGGCTCCCCTCTTTCTCCAGCCCCCACCTGCCCTTCTCCTTCTCCTCCTCCTCCTCTTTCTCTTCCACCCTGACACACATACAGCCCATTTGTTTCCTAGAGGTTTGTTTCTTGGCCCCAATTCTGACAAACCCCACTGCAAGGCCAGGTTTGTTGGCAGGACGCCTGGGTTTTCAGTTTCCCGAAGAGGCCTTTGCTTTCCCAAGCTTCTTGTCCCACTGGTAGTTTTGAAAGAAAACTCAGCAGGTCCCTGGGAGTTCACAAAGGCGTCTTCATTCACAAGCCGCTGGCTCGTCCCTCAACAGAATGATTCTATCCATGAAGTCTTATTGACCTTTAGGGGCCACGCACATGATGGGGGAGGGGGAAATAACCATTGTTTAAAAAATGGGGGTGTAGGAAGGGTAGACAGCAGACAGCACATTGAAGGAAATAGCCCAACGGAGGACAAGAGGCCCACCAATGTGGGAGTTGGGGCCTGAAAGGCCTGGACATCCTGAGACAGTTTGTCTTTCCTTGTAAGGTGAAAAGAAAGCCATCCCTCTCCTCAATAAATTAGGAATGCCCACATTTTACAGTCTTAATCGCTTTTCTATAAATATTGTCCACCTGCCAGCACTTAATAAACATCTAAGCTAGGGGAAGCCTGAGAACAAGAAAGGGGAATGATGTAACCGGAGCCCTGGACACTGCCACGCATGGCTGGAGAAGGGACTATGGGAGGGCCGGAGGGGGAAGTGTGGTGTCAAGGAGACTAAACAATAGTGCTCACAACACTGGTTGTGAGAATTCCCTGATTTGCTGTTAATTTAAGAGACCAAAATCCTAAGACAGAGATGCCCGATTGTAAACTTTATGAGGGCAGGTATTATATCTGTACTAATATTTACATAATGTTTAGTATGGGCCAGGCACAGCACTCAGTGCATTACAATTATTATCTCCTCTGATACTCACAATAATCCTGGGAAGCAGGTACTATCATTATCTTTATTTTACAATTGAGGAAACTGAGGCAAAAAAAGTTAAGTGACTTACCCAGGATCAAACAGCTAGTAAATGTCTGAAGCTGGGTTTTAACCTTGGTCTTCTTGACTCCAGGCCTTGCTGCACAATTTAGCTGCCTTTACCTCTCTTGAGTTGGACTTTGATTTTTTTATCAGTCCATCCTCAGTGCCTAACACAGTGCTCTATACATTTTTAAAATGGCGGGTGAATTGAATTGGATCTCTCAATGAAATTAAATGAGAGGAAGCAAAAGACCTCTTATGTTGAGCAAAAAGATGACTGAAGTTGGGCCAAGATGGCCTATGGTTCTCTGGAATAGTTTGGTGTCGAATCCAACACCAAAACTCAACAGGGTCACTTAACAAAGAGAGTCTATGACACCAGTAACGACCAATAACCAAGTGTTTCTTGAGAACTCACCATTTGCCCAGTTCAGAACTGGCTTCTTCCAGTGTTTGACTAAGTTCATAAGAGGCAGTGCATGGAATGATAGACTGAGTAATGGATGTGGATTTCAAGGTCAGGGTTTGAATTTCATTTCCAATGTTTATTAACTATTTTTCCATGTATTGGTTCACCTCTCAGTTCTCAGTTTCCTCATTTATAAAGGAGGAAAAACTTCCCAATAATACCTCTGCCTACCCCACAGGGGCCTTCTAAGCAATATGCTTTGTGGACAACTAAAATTTGCACAAAGGCAAACTGTCACCAAGGCATTTCTGTAAAATAAGCTGGAGAAGGAGACACCAAACCATTCCAGCATTTTTGCCAAGAAGACCTCCAATGGGGGCAGGAAGAGTTGGATGCTACTGAACAACAAAAGCTCCTTTAAGGGCAGATTTTCTCAAAGGGCAGGTAGGTGGAACAATCAATAGAACATTGGGCTTGGAGTCAGGAAGACCTGAATAGGAATCTGGCCTCAGATACTTACTAGCTGCGTGACCCTAGGCAAGTCACTTAACCCTGTTTCCTTCAGTTTCCTCATCTGTAAAATGAGTTAGAGAACAAAATGGCAAATCACTCCAGAATCTTAGCCAAGAAAGTCAGATACAGCTGAAAAGACTGAGCAACAGTAGACCGTCATCCTAGAAAGTGAGGTTTTCTTGCTTATAATGTGTGGGATTTGGGGCTAATTTATTTTCTTTCTTTAAATCTGATGTGTAGACTTTCCATTTTAACGTGCTTCAAAAAGATTCCAAACTTGATTCCGATATGACCATTGATATTATCTTAGCATATTTTTCTTGTGATATTTTTGCCTCTGCTTCTTTTCATCCATAAAATATAAGGATGATATAGTCAGTGGAAAGAAATGTTGTATCTGTAATGGGAGGGTGGCTTTTTTGTGTGTCCCCAGAACTTAGCACCATATATGACACATAGTAGGTACTTAGTAAATGTTTGTTGACTTGACTTGAATTCTAATTCTGGCTCTACCAGTTATTATAGCCATGACATTGGCCGAAATAATTTACTTCTCTTGTCCTCAATTTTCTTATCCGTAAAATTAGAGAGAACTTTCTGAAGGTCCTCAAAGCTCTAACTTTATGATCCCATGTTCCCCTATTGATGAAAATTTCCATTCATTTTAGTGATTAATTAATTTTTAGAATGTTTAGAGATAACACATGGTGTAATAGGAATGATAGGACATAGGCATAGGCTTAAGAGGATGCCTATGAAATGTTTTGTTTTCATGTTTTGTGCATCAATCTCCCTGGAAAGTGTCATAGGAGTTAAAGGTGATTATTTCATGTTTTGATTGAATTGCTAATGAGTATTTATGAGTCTGTTGTATTTTAAGCATTTCTTTTATGGGGAAGAAATAAATTACAGTCCTATGTCAGTTCTACCTCGAATACCTTTCTAGAAAGACTTCTGTTGATCCCATTTGGGGACACCTTTGATGAGAAAAATGTAAGTCTTGTTTAAGTGATTCCTTAGAGTTTTAGTTTGGGATTGATGTAAATTGAACTAGAGATCAGGAGAAAAACACCTGACTCCTCCCTTTAGAGGCCAGGCTCCACCAGGACTGAGTCCTGTCTGCATGAGACTGAAGCTGGATCCCCTTAGTGTTCCAAGAGACTGTCTTCTTGGCCTTTTCATTCACTCATTATTTTCCATTCTGGGTGAAGGAATTTAAAAAAATAAGATAAACTAAGGATGAAATACTATTTGGTTCCAATAGGGAGCCACTGGAGTTTATTGAGTAGGAGAGTGACATGGTCAGAGCTGTACTTTGGAAAAGTGGAGACTGACTGGAAAGAGGAGAGACTTGAAACTAGGAGCCCAATTAGAAGGACATTGCAATAGTCCAGGCAGAAGTGAGGAAGGCCTGAACTAGTGCAGTGGTGATATCAGTGGAGACAAGAAAAGAGACTATGGAAACAGAAAGGCCAACATTTGACACCCAACTATATATGTGGGCTGATGGAAAGTGAGGAGTGGAAGAAAGCACTGAGGTTGTGAAGCCATGACTAGAAAGATAGTGGTGCCTTGAACCACCATGTTTAGAAGAGAAATGGGTTCAATGGGAAGGATACAATGCAAAGACTCACTCTGAACCACCTAAAGAAAGTTGAAAGGGGGTAGGAGTAATGCCTTAAGGTGCAAAATCTGCCCTCCTACGGGTTCATGCTATAGCCACTGTGTGATGTTAGAGGGAAAGAAGAAATGTATTGAAGGGGGAAGGATTTCCCATAGACAAGGGCACAGCTGTGGTCTCCAGGCTCAACAGGGAGAACAATTGGAGTTTGCAGATCATAAAGAGAGGGCAAAAATGGTCAAGTGTGGGAGAAGAGGTCTTTTGTGTTGAAGATGAGACCCAGAGATGGTTATCACTGGGAGTAACTCATCTTCCCACCTTTGTGTTAGTGAATCACACACCCCTTGGAGTCATACCATGACTCTCCCTCCTTTCACTCCCTCACTTTGGAGATTACTGCTCTTGTCTAACTCTTTCATTTTATAAAGGAAAGCCCCTAGAAATCAAGTGACTTACCTGGGGACACACAAGGAGTAATAGAGTCAGATTTTGAACCTATGTCCTGCAAATTCAGAGCCCTGTATACCATACTATATTGCTGGATTCAGTAAAAGGTTTGTTTTTTGTTTGTTTTATTTTCTTGGTGGGGGGAGTCTTTTTTGAAACTCACTGAAAAAAAGTATTTTAAAAGAGTGACTTGCTTCTTTAAAAAATAAATCATTTGCATTGGTCATTGAGGCAAAGTTCAAAGGATTAGGCAATTCTGCAGGTGAATTTCAATTTGAGGAAATTTATGGACAGTTTGGTTGCTTGAATTTTCCCACAGAGTTACCTCAGGAGAAAATCTGGCCTGCTATAAGTAACATGCCCTTATTTGCCATTTAAGTGGTGGATCCTTTTGAAAGGCTCCAATTTCATATCTGGTTTCCAACATTTTAGAAGATTATCCTAATTAGAGAAACCCCTTGGGTATGGAGAATTGGGCAGGACATAATGTGGTGATGGCCAAATGAAACAAAATTCTCCCTGTATTTTCAGTTCTCAGAGTCCCTTCTCTCCCCCTTACTCCTGCCCTCTCATTAACTACACTGGACCAAGTCAAAGCATTTATTTTGGATACCAATGTGTGGCTTTCCTTGGGAAGGAAGCTCAAGTACAACACGCCCCAAGTATTGATAGTCTCTTTCCTTAACAAGTTAATGTCTGGGAAAAAAAGCTGGAAGATTCATGGATAAATAATGCTCTGTATTCATATTTTCACAAAGAGCTCAGGCAATTGCTTGGCAATCCAGTGCACTCCTGGTTTTCTTTAGGCCATGGGGTCAAATTCCTTCTCATTTAGGCAGAGTGATAGCCCCATGATCCAGATATCATAACTCCCAACTAGCATGTGACTTCATAAGTCCAAGCCTCAGTTTTCTGATCTGTGAAACATAGTGTTGAGTTAGATCAACTTCTAACTCTAATAGTCTATCATTCTCATTGCAAAGTTAACTTGAAGTTGAATTCTCCCATTTTGCAGCTAAAGAAACTGAGGCCCAGAAAAGTTAGATAGCTTCCCTAAGGCCATGAAAGCATGATGATAGAGGTTGTGGTGAATGCTAGGTAGTGAGGTTGTGTGATGTACAGAGTGCTTTAAATCCTGCTGCAAGCATTTGCTGGCTGTGTGACCCTGGGCAAGTCACGTAACTCTCCTAATCTCAGCTTTTTCACCTATGAAATAGGAATAAAATAGCACCTGCCTTACAGAGTTGTGATGAAGATCAAAGGAGATGAACCATGCAACATGTTCTATGAATCTTAAGGCACCATATAAATGTTCATTAATCATCATCATCATCATCACCATCACCATCTTTACCATCATCACCATCACCTTCATCACCATCTTCACCATCATCACTATCATCACCATCATCACCATCTTTACCATCATCACCATCATCATCACCTTCATCACCATCTTCACCATCATCACCATCATCACCATCATCATCGCCTTCATCACCATCTTCACCATCATCACCATCATCATCACCTTCATCACCATCTTCACCATCATCACCATCATCATCATCTTCATCACCATCTTCACCATCATCACCATCATCATCACCTTCATCACCATCTTCACCATCATCACCATCATCACCATCATCATCACCTTCATCACCATCTTCACCATCATCACCATCATCATCATTTTTATTACTCTCTCTGCTTCTCATTGCCCCCTCAACTAAAAGAAGAAATGTGCCTGATATGAAGTTAAAATCTGAATATTTACACAGGTTGTTATTAACCTTATCTCCAGTCTGTTCTGTCTGTATCTTGTTCATACATAATTGTATGCTGTCTTCACTGTGAGACGTTAGCTTATTGAGACTGCCTTTTGTCTTTCTTTGTATCCCTAGCATTTAGCATGGTGCCCAGTACACAGAAAGTACTTAAGAAATACTTGTTGACTTGACTACACTTTTACTTGACCACTTCTTGTCTGTGCTAAAAGTTACATCTACTCATTCTGGTCTTTAAGATGTCAGACTGACAAAGAAGAGAGAAGAATGAATTTTGGAAAGGGGTGCAGAGAAGCAATGTAGTTTTGTTAATACCAGTTGGAATTGAATATGCACTTGTAAAATTTGTATATAACAAAAATAAACAGGTTTGTTTTTTTAAAAAATGAACATGTTACATGAAGTCCAGGGAGCTAAGGTAGAGATCACCACATGAGTGACTGGTGCCAGAGAATGTGTTTCAACTTGATTGAATTCCATCCATTAAGAGTACCCTTCATCCAAGATACTATGAATGGATTTATCCTGTTGGAGAAATCATGGAAAGGCATTCATGCAAGTCAAGGGACTTGCAGTTTTCCTCTCCAGTTTTCCTGACCTCTATCTTGCCATTGGTCCCAGATGGCTCTGGAGGAGAAAGTAAGGCTGGTGATCTTGCACAGCCCTCTCTCACTGTAATCCAGCTCATTTGCAATTCACTTCCTGATGCCACAGTCTTCTTCAGGAACAAAGGACAAACAACAGCAATATTCAAGTCAGTACAAACCTGAAAGACTTGCTTCTAATCTATTGTTGTAGGGTGATACAGCTCTGAACCTGCCAGGGACTCAGCAATCTTGATGGAGACCAGCTTGTGCAGCTGTCTTCTAGTCAAGTCTCTGCCTTCCACATAATGGGTGCCTAGGGGGTTCAGCCAACTTTGGAGCAGCATGGATTTATGTCCATATTCCAGAGTGGCAGACAGTTTCAATAATACAGATCCTGCTGTCATCCACATAGTCTTACTCTACATGGTACCACTCTTCCCAAGGCCATCCCATGTGCAAGAAAAGGCTTATTAAATGTTTGTTGAACTAAATGTTCATAGTATCATGACAATGGAGGGATTTTCTAATCTAACCACATAGGAGGAAACCGAGACTTAGGGAAGGAAAGGGATTTGACCAAGTCCACCCAGCTAGCAAGAGGCAGACCTGATTTGAACTCAGGTCTTTCATTTGTAGGAAAGGAGGTTTAGTTACTGGAAGATATGGATAACAAAGTCAGGAAAGTGGACCTGGACCAGCAGAGTGAGTGAGCGTGTGTTTGTGTGTGTGTGTGTGTGTGTGTGTGTGTGTGTGTGTGTGTTGGCAGGGGGTGGGTAATACCTTTCTCCTCTTCACTTGGCTTTTGTTCTGGACCTTCTCTTCATTTGCATGCCATCAAAGTGTCTCTTGGGTAATAGGTTCACATGGAGGCCCCATTCTCTACATGGTTTCATAGATGTAGAGTCTAGGTGAAGAAGACCAAGCATTGTCTTCTTTCCTTTTCACTCCTTAGCTCTAGAAGGTACCCTTGAGGAGTTGGACCTGGGAGGACTGGACTGTTAGTGTTCTTCCCCCTGCTTGTACCTCTTTGCCCCCTGGGAAATCAGCTGCCTGCCCTTAATCAGCCTGATCACTTGACTTATGACTTTCATTTAACTTTCTGGTTGTTTACACTCAGTTCCCTTGAGAAGAAAACCAAGGGATCCTAATTCAAAACAGAATTTGGTTGAACTGAATTAGAAAGCCAACCACAAAATTGTTTTGGTTCAGCTCCAGTTCCTATCATTTGTCAAGAGAGGGAGTGGCTCCCAGCATCTGCAGATTCAAGATAGGCTCAGAGTACTTGGGCAAACCCTTGGGGATGGAGTAAGGTCATTTCAGGGCTGGCAGAAAATTTCTGGAAGTGATATGATAGGTAGGGATGGGAGATTTATGGAGTAGGTGATAATTTCTTGGGGTGTGCCTCCATCATCATGTTTATTTTTCTCTATCCATTTCCACTTCCCAATCTCAGGTGCCATTTTTTATGGTCTAACTGCCAAGTATCTACACTGTGGTCTGCTACTCAGCTCAGTCCAGTCTTGCCCTATCATGCTTCACCCTGTTCTCCTCTAAACCCATGTCACTGACTCTTCCTTCACCTCCTTCTAGCCATGAAAACTTTTATTCCTCTATCTATGTCCTCGGATCCCTGGCACATAATGAATGGATATGTTCAAATAGTCCAAGTTAAAGAATTAATGGTTGGTAATCGGCAGAAAAACAGTGCAGCCAGTCTTAGAGGAAGAAAAATTTGAGGTCATATTCTACCTTTAACACATACTATGTGACAATATGTACAGATCCCTAAAAATCTCTCTGCTGCAGTCACTGAATAAGTCTGTACGTCACAGATGAATGGATGACTTGAATAGTGAAGGGAATTTCCACGTATGGAATTCCTTACAACAGAGGTGTCAAACATATGACTGCCAGGCTTCAAATACAACACTTTTAGAAATACCTAATAGATGCTTAATATCTATTTGTTGAAATTAAAGCATCATGGAGCTAGAGCAAGGGTTTATAGCCTGTGGGTTATGGGGTCTGCGAACTTGGAGAAATATTGAATGCTGTACATAAATTCACTTACCTTGGCAGGATATTTTCCAGGAATTTTCCAGAGTTAGTTCAGTATTTGGGAGGCTCTGAAGGAAAATGTGGAAGAGGAGAGGTATTAGGCTGCCTACCCAACTGAAGGTCTACAAAGCCATTGTGCTGAACTCATTGTTGTATGCCTATGAAGCCTGGACAGTCTACCAGTGCCATGCCAGGAAACTGAATCAATTCCATTTGAATTAACTTAGGAAGATTCTGAAGATTAACTAGCAAGATGAGGTACTGGACATTGAGGCACTTTCTTGGGCTGAACTGTCAAGCATTCAAACTCTGCTGTGAAGAGCACAACTCTTATGGGCTGGCCACATTGTTCAAATGTCAAACATATGTTTGCCTAAAAGACCATTTAATGGAAAAATAAGGCAAAGCAGACACTCACATGGTGGTCAGAAGAAGTGATACAAGGACACTCTCTGAAGAACTTTGGAATTAATTACATGACATGGGAGACACTGGCACAGGACCTCCCAACATGGCATGTCCACATTAATGAAAGCACTGTGCTCTATGAGAGAAGCAGAATTGCAGTAGCTCCAAAAAAAATGAGGGATGTGCAAATTTAGAGACATCTCCACTCCAAATGTTCACGTGGACTCTTTGTGCCCAATTTGTGATAGAGCCTTCCAAGCTCATGTTAGTTTGATCAGCCACAGTAGGACATACTATACCTTGACTCCCATGTAGTGATGCCATTTTTGTCCCCTTCAGAAAAGGACAGCAACTATCAACCAACCAACCACTTTAATTATGTTGATGTGCATATTTAAATATAATTAGTTTATTTTGTAATTCTATTTTTATTTTACATATTAAAATATTCTGAGAAGGGTAGGCTTCACCATAGATTTCACCAGTCTGTCGAGAAGTGATCACACACTGTGATCTAGTCCAATTTATTTTATACATTAATATATTATACATTTATACTAGTCAATCACTCAGTCAATGAATGTTTATTAAGACTATGCTATGTGCCAGGCAGTGTGTTAAGGACTAGAAATACAAATATGAAAATGAAATATAGTCCCAGCCCTCAAGGCACTTGCTTACAATTTAATGCAGGAAGACAACACACAAAAAGAAACTGAGAAGGAGGTGTGGGAGAAGGATAGGTTAAGTCTGAGAGAGATTAAATGACTTGACCAAAGTCAACTGAACAAGGATAGACTCTTCAGACTCTTCCTTAGATAAAAGTTTTAGGCTGTAATAAACAGGGAAAGCTTTACAAATGAGATGGGGCTTGAATCTAGATTCAAACCATAACCCTCTCTCTCACACTAGACTTCCCAGGAATCTTGTTTCGATTGAATGGTACCATGAAAAGGGGAATAGTGAGAAAGATTACCAGCTGTTAGGACAGGATAGAAGCTAGAGAAGGAACAAAAATTAGAACTGGCAAAGAGAACTGCAGATAATTTGTGGACTGCCTTGTGAGATATTGCACAGATACAAAGCAATTAAGGCACAATTCAATCCATCTGGACACCACTAGGCATCTAGTGCAAAAGAAAATGGCAAGACTCCCCACACAGCTGATTAGCCCAAGGATATTGCCGTGACAAAGGCAAGCCCACCAGCCCAACTGATGCATGGCTGAGAATGTCTCATCTTCCCTCATTTCTGACACCAGGCACTGAGAGACTTGACTGGGATTCATAGCAATCTGATGCCTAGAAGAATATTTGTACAAATCACACCACAATGACCTCTAAAGAAAAAGAAAGGCTAGACATCACCTGCTTCAGAAAAATATTATTCACAGTTCCTCAGAAGCACATTTCTTTTGGTCATTCTGATGAAATTAGCTGGTCACTTAAGTGAAACAAATGGTTAATTCTGTTTTCTAAATCCATCAATCCCAAATGGGATGCATTAATCTTCAGGAAGTATACAAGATTGGGGTTTAAGAAGAAAACATTAGAACTTCTATTCATATTTATTTTTATTTTAAAAAATAAGGGCTCCAGAGGAGCTTCTCTGCTCCCAAAGTGACTAGTTGGTGGTAGAGGCTGCTCTACCTGGGGCTGATTCCTCTCTCCCTTACACATGTCCTTCTAAAAACTGACTGTCAGAAGCTTTGGCAGGGCCAGATGCAACTTGGTCAAGGGGCTAAGGACAACCTAGAATGGGTGATAGAATCCCTGGACAAGGAGACTAGACTCAAGGTCAGAGAAGTGACATGTCCCTAAGTCAAAGAGGTATCAAGTCCTACAAGATTTTTTAAAAGAATCCAAAAAGCATCAAAGATGGGCTACTGGATCCATTGTGTTGGTAGAAGATGACAATAATGAAGGAGTAAATAATGAGGAAAGTAATCCAAAAGGAAGATAATAAGCAAGTGAGATAAAAATCAAGACATGGAAAAAGTAGCAATAAAAACAAAGGTGAAGAATTCTAGGATAGATTTCAGTGTCCTCAGCTCTTCAAGTGTTGCCATCTTGGTATTTGCAGCTGAAAAAGAACAAGTTACTGAAGCTTCATCTCCTAAGAGCTCAATCCCCTATGTGAGCTCTGAGTCATTGGCCTGGGTCCTTGAAGGGCTGCTTCTCTTGATCAAAGGAGAAAGAAAAGATGATGTATGTAAATGTATGTATGTAAATGTGTGCGTATGTGTATTACTAGCAACTCCTTTGGAGGTAGCAAAATACTGGAAGTTAAGGGAGTGTCCATCAATTGGAGAAAGGCCAAATAAATGCATGTAATGGAATATTATTCCACTATAAGAAGTAAGGAAAGGAACAGTTTCAGAGATGTATGAGAAGACTTGTATTAATTGATGCAGAATAATGTAAACAGAACCAGGAGATCCATTCATAATAAAATAGCAATATTGATTGTAAAATCAAACCATTTTGAAAGACTTAAGAACTCTGATGAACACAAATGCTCAACCATGATTCCAGAGGATCAAGGATAAAGAATGCTACCCAACATTTAGAGATAGATTAAATACGTAGAATGAGACACATCCTCAGAAATGACCAATTTGGAAATTTGTTTTCCTCAACTATGCATGTTCTTGTTGTTTTTGTTGGGTTATTTCCAACATTGTGACTCCATATGGGGTTTTCTTGGCAGAGATACTGGACTGGTTTGCCATTTCCTTCTCCAACTCATTTTACAGATGAGAAAACTGAGGGTTGAGTGACTTGCCCACATCCATATAGCTATTAAGTGTCTGAGGTCAGATTTGAACTCAGGAAGATGAGTCTTCCTGATGTCAAGCCTGGCACTCTATCCATGGCACCACCTAGGTGCCCTATTAATGTTGTCACAAGGGTTTTATTTTTATCCTTCCTCCCTCAGTGCGGACGGGAAGTACAAGAAAAAATAAATGCTTCATAATTGAAAGAAAGAGAGAAATATAATTCCTATCATTCTGGCTATTTGTGGTTGCTGAGTTAGTTCAGATTACAAACCCTCTAGAACATACATACGAACATACATACATACATACATACACAGGAAACCAAAGAAAATGGAAGATGGTGAGGGAATGGGTATGCAAATGAGATGGCCCTTGGGGCCAGGCTCTGATGTAATCTCTGATATTGCCAGCCCAGCTGTCCAGTGCCCAGAGGTAATGATCCACTCTCTTTATACTCTTCAGAGATTTGTCAGAAAATTACTCCTCCATTGTAGCCAGCTGGGGATCATTTGGATAAAGAACTGGAGCTGATGCTAAATTTAAATGCCCCTGCAAAAGAGGGAGATAACAACTCTCTAACGGCAAAGCTATCTCAGGACCCTGTGTCCAAGAAAGACAGGAAGGTGGCCTAAGGGGGGGGAAATGTCCCAGAAAAACTCTCTGAGAATGAAAAACAAAGAGTTTGGAATTAAGCAGTCACCAAGAATATCTAACAGTGCTACAAAGGAGATTGAAGGATGGACAGCATAGTGTTCTTTAAAAAAAGTGCCTAAAGAATTACCACTGTCTTATCACTTACGGGTGGGTAAAAAAATTCCCCGAAGAACCACTTTTAAGCACCTCCCTCAACAACCTCCAAAATTAAAATCAAAATCAGCCAGTGTAGGGGAGGCTAGCTGGCATAGTGCACAGAGCACTGGCCCTGTAATTGGGAGGACCTGAATTCAAATTTGCCCTCAGACACTTAACACTTAACTAGCTGTGTGACCTGGGGCAAGTCACTTAACACCAAATGCCCTGCCTTCCCCTGTCCAAAAAAGCAAAAAAAAAAAAATCATCCAGTATTCCAGTTTGGTTGTGATAGTTTGTCTCCCTCAGGATTCAGACAAGTTGACATAACAAATTCCAATCAATCATTCTTTTGGGCATAAAATTCTAATAATCTGACTTCCTTAAGCAAGTAGAATGCTGTTCCACGCACTCTTGTACTTCCTTTCTGACAACAGTAAACTCCAGGTTTCACAGAGTGCTCAGTGTTTGTTTACTGGCCAAAAAGGGATTGATTCATAAGCTATGACAAGAGAAAGGTGTTATTAGTGCATGTATGCTTTAGGGGGAAATATATTTAAAACCTGATTAAAACAAGAAGAAAGAAATTCAGCTTTCCTAATGTTTAGACCAACATCAATGCCCTCCTGAGATCAGAGCCAAGTAAAACCCAAAAGTTTCTGTTGTTTTGAAGACCACGAATGAGGTGCTTTATATCTCATTGGAAAAAAGGGGTGATGTGAGGATCAAATAAGTTAATATTTGTACTGTAAAACTTAAAAGCACTAATTAAATGCTAACTCTTATTATTGTTGTAATTGGTACCTCTCCCCAATCCCATCCAAAACTCTGGAAAAAAATCCTAGCTCTAGACTGAGCTATGCTTTAGTGGTACATAAATTCATTAGATGTTAGAGTTATATCATCTGGTCTAGCTCCCTTATATTACAGAGCCGATGGAACAGCTAAGCAAGCTTCCCCGGGTCATACACTTAGTTCTTTGGCTCATCATAGCTGCTCGTCACATCCTTGGCTCTCACTGACTTGGTTCCTGACCTTGTCATTCATCTCCCAGTCACATTTTTTTTAGTAGAACTCTAATCTTGACTGTCTTATCTCTGAAAATATGAGTCCTATTCAACTACTGTCAGGTCAGCTTAATCCCCACTGCGAAATGTTTAGCCCTTTAACCCTTATTTGACTGGATGATACCCAGATTTTAGATTCTTTTCACTTTAGCTTCTGTATTTCTATTTGGCTTGTCCTTCCTCCTAGACAAGATCCCCAGATTGGAATTTATCTGATTTATATGACAATGTATCAGTCCCCAAACTGACAGGCTGCTAGATGGTACTGTGTTTATCCCAAGCTTTGTTGGTATCTTAAGTTATTATTGTACTTACTCCTAAAGTCACTTCCACCTTCACTCAGCTCCTCCAGTCTAACTGGGTCTTTCCTGGTTTGACTAATCCTACTGCCTGAGGACTAGTCACTGCACAGGCTTGCAACAACCAGAAAGTCCTTCTCTGCTTCTGCACTGAGCTGGGACATCAACATGAGGTTGACATGTAAGGTAAGAAAGTCACAAAAGTTTGCTGTGTGTTCAGCCATGTAGACAAAACTTCAGGCGATGATGAGAATGAACTTTCAGTTCTCCCATGTGTCTGTGATGTTGTAATCCAGTAGTAAATCTAGGAAGACATATATTACCTGCTGCATTGATGGAACCAGGCACATCTCCAGTGTAGGACCCATGTTCACTGACTTGGGGGTCTCAAGCTAAAAGCTGGATGAGTTTTTCCAAATGCCAAAGTTTCCCCCAATGCCAGAAAGTAGCAGGAGCCAATGAAAAGACTGTAGTCTATCCTCTGAGTCATTCATCAAAGTTCCAGGTGATCCCAATAGCTCAAACTCATATTCAGATGTTCTGGACTCAGCCAAACATAAAACACATTTTGTGTCAAGCTTTTTTCTCTTAAATATTAAACTTGTGGCTTTCCAAGAAGGTTTCATACATATGTTTCTTATCCACTCCATACAATTTCCAAATGATGGGGGTGGTTTATAGTTATTTGATGTCCAGGAAGAATAGCAATCCTTTCTAGTTAGCCTGATTAAGCTTTCTTATTTAGCAGAGAACAAACTCTTATGCCAAAAAAATAAGGAAACTTTGGGTCTGGTGTGGCTATGAAGCTATGATAAGAGAGTGGAAATATAAGTCAGTCAAACAGTGGCAAAAAGGTCTTGCCATAAGGGAAAGAAAAGGTCCATAACCCTGGTGATTTAACTAGGCGGTGTATGTATTGGGAAGAAGGAAAATGAGGGGGGAGACCTGTGAAGATAACTCATTTTTCTTAACTCTATTGCATTCTCATCTGATCCAGTTCAGTATCACCACATGATTTATTTTTTTATTTAGATTGTGTTTGAATGCTTTTCCTCCTTCCTTCAAAACATTTACCATTCTAGAGTCTGCTTGGTATAGTAGAAATAGCACTGGATATGTGACCAGAAAGATCACAAATCCTCCCTCGGATACTTTCTACTTATGTAACCATGAATAAGTCACTGATCTTCTCTTGAGCCCTCAGTTTCTCCACATGTAAAATGGATCAATAACACCTGCAGCACATATTTGTTGGGAGGTTCAAATAATATATTTGAATATATCATGTTCAAAATATATTATAAAATATATAAAATGCCATTTTGTGTATTGCTGCATGAAACATTGCTTTCTGAGCTGGTCAATAGTCTATTAAATAAATGCAAGTGTCTCTCCTATAGCATCAAATATAAAATGCTCTGACATTTAAAGCCTTTCTTAACCTGGATCCCTCCTATCTTTACAGTCTTCTTATGCTTGACCCTCCCCTCCTTCCACATACTCAGCCATCTAATAACACCAGACTCCTTGCAATTCCTCTCACAGGACAGACTTATCTTTAGACTGAGCATTTTCACTGTCTGTCCCCAAGCCTGCCTTCCCTGCCTCCAGCCTTCTTTGGCTTCCCTCAAATTCCAGTCTTCTACAAGAAGCCTTCTTGGTCCCCATTAATGCTACTGCCTTCCCTCTGTTGATTACTTCCATATATGTATATGTGTATGTGTATATGTATATGCATGTATATACACACATATATATACACATATATTACATACATATATGTGTATGCAGAGGAAAATTGTGTATAAATATACATATGAGAGACAGAGACAGAGAGAGAGTGAGAGAGAAAAAGAGAGATTTGTGTATGTGTTTTTGTTGTTCAGTTGTTTTCAGTTACGTACAATTCTCCATGACCCCATTGGAGGGTTGTCTTGACCAAGATACTGAAGTGGTTTGTCATTTTCTTCCCATTTTACAGATGAGAAAACTGAGGCAAACGGGGTTAAATGACTTGCCCAAGGTCACACAGCTAGTAAGTATCTGAGACTAGATCTGGCCTCAGGAATATGAGTCTTCCTCACTCCAGGTCTGGGATTCTATTCACTGTGCCCATGTTTGTATATACACATATTTCTTATTTGTACATACTTATTTACATGTTGCTTCCCCATTAGCCTGTGAGCTCCTTAAAAGAAGGAATTTATTTTTGCCTCCCATTTTATCCCTAGCACTTCAGTGCCTGGGACATAGGAGACATTTAATAAATGTTTGTTGACTAACTGATCTTTTCTTCTCCCCCACCAACATCTCTGACATCTTTTTAATGGACTGGACTATCCTGGAACTCATCCCTTCTTTCTGGAGTACAGTTGGGGTTTTTTGGTTTGTTGTTTGTTTTGTTTTCCAAACTGACCATGAAGAAAAAAGCAATAACCTTTACCTAGTTCACCTAGTGGCCACTTTTTCAGCATTAACTCCTTCTGATACCCAGAGAAACCTTAGGACATGTATTTTCTCTGTTCTAGGAAGCTGTTAAAATAAATCAATAATACTCTTTGATTCCTTTAAATTCAGGTCCCCTAACAAGAAAGCGAGCTCAGGCAGATATAGAAGTTTTAAGTTGTTCTACCCTTTTGGGTGTTTCCCAATCACTCCCAGCCCCCAATGTTGAACTAATGCAATAGAATATAATGTTTAGCAATTCTGTTGAGCATCTGCTTTGTCATATTTTGGCAGGTTAGGGAGCAAAGTGACCATTATGAAAACATTATAAAATTGTAATAATCATTCCCTCCCCCCAAGGAAAGAGGGACAAAGGGGCTGCAGGAGAATTAAGCTCACCAATGTGCGTCCTATTTGGGCAGATTTTAGTAGCCCAGGTTCTGCCTGAAGGTACTTGCATCATCCACATTACCCTGGCTCACACACTTTTCAAAGGGATAACCCCTTAAGCTTCTACCTCTCCAGTACCTTCTGTTCCTCCTGCTACTTGCTCACATACCTTCAAAGGTAGAGGAATCAGCTTGGGCATCAAGGCTGGTCCACTCCATCAGGGGCAAGAGTGTCTTTTTCCAAGACTTAGGAATCATTTTCTCAGTAAAGTCAGTTTCCATCTTCCTGTTATCAATCAGTTGCTCTTGTAAACAAAAAAAAAAGATATTGTACATTTTTATGTTTAACAACAGGCTTAAAACCCACTGAAACTCTTTTTGGAGATTTTTCAAGAAGGTTTTAAGTTTTCTAAACGGACAGATTGGAGAGGTTTATTGTGGAGGTGATGATGGTGGTGGTTTGGGACTGGGACTACCTAATACCCCACTTTCCTAATTTCAAGACTTGCCATATTGGTGTCAATGTTTGGCTTAGCTGTTGCAGCTTAGAGTGCCTGAACTCAAGGGATTTCCCTGCCTTGGATCCCAGACTAGGATTGTAGGAGTTCACTATCATGCCCATCAAGAGAGGCTTTTGTTTCTTTTTTCTTTGTCTTCACAAGTAAAATACATTATTTTGTCAACAACGACTCAGTTTCAAAGTATCCTATGAATTGTCATGGCTTCCTACTTTCATTAGCTAGTATTTCAAGGCACAATGATCACTTAAGGATATTTCATCATTAATAATGGAGGATGTCATTACATATTTCAGACACATTTTCTGATCATTTCATATTTTCCCCTAACTTCTTGTGAGTCCTATTATATCGCCTTGCTTTTACCTCGGTGTGGCTAAGGGACAGTCAATGCTAAGAGTGGGACATGTGTCGGCTCTGTCATTATCTTATTCTTTGCTTATTCTCACATTATTAATGCATGCATGTGTGTGCATTTATGTACATGTGCAAATACACGTGTGTGTATGTATGTATATATATATATATGTATGTATATATATATTGTTGAATTATGTTTGACTCTTTGTGAGCCCATGGACCATACTGTCCATGGAGTTTTCTTGGCAAAGATACTGGAGTGGTTTTGCCATTTTCTTCTCCAGAGGATTAAGGTAAGTTTCCTTGCAGTCATTTTTAGAAATCACTTGTCTATTTTGTAAGGTTTACTCTGGTCATAACTAGAAAATATTATACATACATAGATACACTTTACCAGGCACAGGTAAATGGTAAAATGTAGAAATTGGCTGAAAGTGAAACAATGAATGAGGGCTCTGTATCAGTCCCTCATTGTGTTCAGGCTGAGCTTTTCCCATGAGCCATTATTTCCCCATGTTTTCTCCCCCCCCCCCCCCATGGTGCTTTTCCCAATAGGCGCTGTTATTATCTCAATTTTACAGATGAGTAAACTGAGTCAGACAAAGGTTAAAGAACAGAAAAAGAGAATCAGGAAAAGTTAGATAATGTCTCCCTATTTTACTGTAGCCTCTGCTCCAGAATAATGGGTTCTCTCAGGATGGCCAAGACAAAGCTGTCACTTGAGAAACTGCGAATCTTCCACCACTGTCCTCAAGATCAAGGCTTTTCCTTTGGGCTGCTGCACTGCTACTGTATTCAGATTTATACCTTATGCTTTATCTAAAGAGGTAGAGATTTTCCTGGTATCTCTGAGTTGAGAAAAGGAAGATACATACTTTTCGTCTTCAACATTTTAGCTGAGAAATAACATGGTGAAATAGCTAGGGAGCCAACTCTGAAGGCAGGAGGGGTCACATCTGCTGTACTGGCTATTTGATCCTGGGAAAGGCACTTAATTTCTCAGCATTCTAGGCAATCATCTAAGACCATATGTTACCATTGAAGGTGGCGATCTTCATCAACATTGCTGGAGGAATTTCCTCATGTGGGAATTCCTCATATAGATCTAGTCATTATTCTTAGCTAAGTGAAGATGAAGATTTTTGTTCTCTATGATGTTACTTGCTGAAGACTCCCAAGAGAGTGATTAGACCTTCCAGAAAAGCTAGTATAAAGGGTCTGAAGGAGGGAATGATTGAAGGAGGCACCACTTTATGTCTGCCAACAGCTACCCAGGAGTGAGTGTGGCCTAATGGAGGAAGTGCTGCCCTCGGGACAGGAGAGACCTTGCCTTGAATCCTGCCTTAGATACTTACTTTGTGACCCTGAAAAAGTGACTCCACCACTTGAAATTTTAGTTTCCTCATCTATAAACTGTGACAAAAGAAAGAAAAAATATATGTATATGTGCATACATACATATTTACTATGTATATATACACACAGGTTTTATACATACATGCATGTGTGTGCATTTATGTACATGTGCAAATACACACATGCATATATATATTGTTGAGTCATGTTTGACTCTTTGTGAGCCCATGGACCATACTGTCCATGGAGTTTTCTTGGCAAAGATACTGGAGTGGTTTTGCCATTTTCTTCTCCAGAGGAATAAAGTAAATAGAGGTTAAGTGACTTGCCTAGGATCACACAGTTATTAAGTGTCTAAGGTCATATTTGAACTCAGAGCTTCCTGATTCCAGGCCTAGTACTCTGTATACTGAGTTACTTGATAGTTTTGTGTGTGTGTGTATGTGTGTGTGTGTGTGTGTGTGTGCTCCTAATCTTGTTAAGAATTCAAGAGTTCTCCTTACCCCACTATTCCCACCTTCCCAAATTGTCCTTATTATACATATAACTCCAACAAAACTCATAATCAATGGTAGTGTGCTGGTAAATTTTTTCTAACAACTATCTCTCTAAAAATCATGGCACACTTTTAACTTTAATCTGCATTATTGACATTTTCTTGAGTCTAAACAATTAACAAAACTATAAATCAAGGTCTGATGTGCAGTTTTGTGATTTCTAAAGTAGTAAATGCTCGCAGTAAAAATTTAACAATCAGCTTCCCTCAGAGGCCACTGTTCCCCTGGACCACAGGCCATTTACATCAAAGTCAGGTTGTTAAGGGTGTTGTTTTCCAACCCCTTCTTTATTGAAGGGTAATAAACAGTTATCCTCAGCTTCTGCCTTTTTCTGTTGCTTTATTTAACAGCGTACTGCCTACGGCAAATTCAAAATGAACATGCAATCTTCAAATATCTTCAAATCCTCAAATAGCTTCTTCTCAATAATTTTTTCATCAGTCTACCAGCCGCTATTTATTAGCCAGTTGGATGATAAATAAACTAGGACGATGGAGAGTGGCAAAGAAGATAAGAGAAACAGCTCTTAGTGGCTGGTTTCTCTGGTAGTCAACTCACAATTGTCAGAGCAAGGGCAAAGAGGCTGCCACCCAAAAGTTTCTGTTGTCTTGATGACCATCAACAGAATGAGATGGGAAAATAGTGTATATATGTATAAACATGTGTATGTGTATAATGTGTGTGTATGTGTATGTGTGTATATATATATACATACATACATACATATACACCTATATATAAAAGGTCAATAGCAAAGTGAAAGAAGGGGCATGGGAGAGGCAGTTCTCACATTTACATGTCCCATGAAACCACATTGCCACTGTATACGAAGTATATTAATTTTTTTTTTGTCTGTGGACTGAAAACATTCTAAGGCTCATGAATCCACAAATACCCAGCCTGCACTTCTAAGTTTATTTGTTCTCAAGCTCATTTTTAAAAGTCTCTACATAACACAGTACTAGGGAAATAAAATGTTGTTTACATTGCCAAAGGAACCACATGTTGGCAAGACATACCTTAATAATGAAAGATAATAGGCCAGATTCTCATAGCACAGCCATTAGCCCTGAGATCAGACTGATCAGGACTGAAATATTTGGACAACTTAAAATATCCTGGACCACTTTCCTGGTTCTCAAGGGCCAGGGAGTACAGTGCCTGGGCCCTGCTGAGTAGTGCCTTGTTTCAGAGCAGTCACAGTAAATCAGCTATATTGCAATGGTATAATTCGGTATATTGCAACGGTATAATTCGGTCTATTTGCTGTAATGTATATATGTAGGAAAAGTTGAAGATACATACTACAACCAGATGGACCATTTTTTCCATCCATTTACATTTGCGAGGCAATGTGACAGAGCAGAAAAACCACTGGACTGACAGGAATCCTGAGTTCTAGTTAGAGCCATAACTAAGCCCCAGAGATGCCAAAATTGAGATATCTACAATTGTGCTTGACTTCCTTCAAGTATCATAGAGACAACTGAGCTAAGCATCTAGTTACCAAGAAACAATGAAATAAGTAGATACCAGATGGGGTACTTCTTTCCGGTACCCTTACCACAAGTGATCTTAACCTTGGCCTGGACCAAAGCTTCTTTTTCTTTTGACATCTCTCTTATAGTTTCCAAGCATCTCTGCCCTAAACTGTGTCAGCATTTCTCTCCTTAGAGATCTTGGGTCTCTCCCCATTTACTCCCCCTTCTAAGTGATTTGAGGCCATTCATTCCACTTTAGTCATTTGCTGTACAAATTAGTTACAGTATCATGCAATGCTACAACTTAGACTTCAAGTAACCCAATCCTTTCAGGTTACATTTGAAAAAAAAAATGTACTATGAACAGGGTAAATGACATGTCCACGGTCAATTGCTTTGAAATTGAAGTGAAGTTTCAGTGAAGTGTAATAGATTCTAAAAAATGAGCGTATTTGAATAGATGATCTCTAGGGTGCCCTATGACTTTTTGACTTCATAAGTCATTGAAGTATCTAAAAAGTACTGGTTGAATGTTATGTTGACCATCATACACTGAATTCCATTAATCAATCAATAAATTAATTTTGAGTGAAATGCACAGGGTCAATGTCAGAATGCTATCATGGTAAGAGTACTGGGTTTTACAGGCAGAGGTACCTGGGTTCAAAATCAGCCTCTGCTCCGTGACCTTGGCAGGGGCGGGGAGGGTTCAAGTTTATCTTTTTTAAAAGAAAATGTATCCTGTGGACTGATGCATGTGTTTATAAGGACTTACTTGACCATAGACTAAATGAATCCTTATTTTAGGAAGAAGATGGTTGTGTTTATCCTTAGGATTTGTATTTATTGGCAATGATTAAGTTGATACAGACTTTAGTTTTGAATTGGAGATTTATTTTCCTTTGCTTAGTTAAGTTAGTGGTTTGGATATGTTGGAAATGTCATTTTTGACTACATATGCCTCTGTACTTAACTGATGTTTGGTTGCCTTTAAAGGCTCGTGGAAGCTGAAATTCCTCCCAGTGTTCTTACACTGTGTCTATTGCTGCAAAGGATTAAAGATTCAGTCATCCCAATTTTCTGCTTTCCTTCTGATCTTGACTACATTTGTTTTTTTTTTTTTTATAAATCCTTTATAATGTAATGTAATCAAAATGATCTATTTTACACCTCACTCTGCTCTCTCTCTTGGTTGTTCATAAAATGTTCATTTATCTGTAAGCCTGGCAAGTAATATGTTGCATGTTCTTCAAATTTTCTTGTAATATCTCTCTTTTTATCTAGGTTATATAAACATTTTGACTTTATCTTGGTAAATAGTGTAAGATATTAGTCTATTCCTAATTTCTGCCAACTGCATTATGGTTTTCCTGACAATTTTTACCAAATAACAAATTATTATCACAAAATCTTAAGCCTTTAATCTTGTAAGACACAAGGTTACTATATTTATTTGATGCTATAAATTGTATATTTACTCTGTTTCATTGATCTACCTTTCTATTTCTTAGCCAGTACCAACTAGTTTTGATAAATAGTGCCTTATAGTTTATGGTCTGGTACTACTAAACCTCATTTTTACATTTTTTCATTAATTCCATTGATATTCTTGACTTAGTTTTTCAAAATAAATTTTATTATTTTTTTCTAATTCAATAAAATAGTTTTTTTAACCTCAATTACATCTAGAGGGCTATGATACCTATTTTCATTATAGAATCAGAGGAACTCAGAATTGCAAAGAACCTTGGAGTTCTGTAGCCCAATCTACCAATGGAGCAAAGTCTCCTATGTAAACAATTCTCACAAGTACTCAACCATCCTTCATTTGAAAATTTCCAATAAGGGGGACCCAATGATTCTGTGGCAGTACGTTCCACTCTTGAAATTACTTCTTTTTTTGCGATGTTTTCTTTTCACAGCCAAACTCTGCCACCTTAAACTTTAAATTATTGCTTCTATTTTTGCCCTCTGGGGCCAAAGGAAACAACTTATCCAAAGTCTCTTTTCACAAATATTAAATCAGTTTTAAACACCTGGTTCCATTCCCTTGAACTCTATTAAGTATGACGAAACCTTTACAGCAAAAATTAGTTATTAATATACATAAGGTTTTGCAATGGGTTAAAAAAACTCTGTAAGTACAAGTTGGGGGACCGTAGAGAGAACTTCACTTGAAAAAGATCTGGGTTTTTTTTAAAGGGCTTCAAGCTTAATATGAGACATCAGCTAAATAGGGTTCCAGGCACTTAATAACTATATGACCCTGAGAAAGTTACTTAACCTCTGTTTTCCTCAGTTTGCTCAGTTTCCCAATTGCATGTAAAATTTTTAAATATTGATTTAAATTTTTTTTTGAGTTTCAAATTCTGTACCACTCTCCTATGAGAAGGCAAGTAATTCAATATCAATTAGAGATATGAAGTCATGTAAAACATATTTCAGTATTACCCAAGTTACAAAAGAAAACAAAGAAAAAATGAAGAAAAATAAAGAAAGCTTAAAAAAATATACTTCAATCTGCAACCAGAGTTCATAAGTTCTTTCTTTAAAGGTAGATGACATTTGTCATCATGGGTCCTTGAGAGCTGTCTTTGATGAATATATGCAAGATCAAAATAGCTAAGTCTTTCACAGTTGTTCATTTTTACAATACTGCTGTTACTATGTGCAATGTTCTCCTGGTTCTGTTTACTTCACTTTGTCTAAATTTATATGTCTTTCCATCTTTTTCTGAAATCATTCTGCTTGTCATGTCTTACAACACAAAAGTATTCCATCACAACCATGTATCATTTGTTCCATTCACTAACTGATGGAGATTCCTTCAATTTCCAACTGTTTGTAACCACAAAAAGAGATGCTATACATATTTTTGTGCAAATAGGTCATTTTCCTTTTTCTTTGATATTTTTGGCATACAGATGTAGTGGTGGTATTGCCAGATTAAAGAATATGAATAGTTTTTGAGTACTTTACCCATAATTTCAAATTGTTTTCCAGAATGGTTAGACTACTTCACAACTCCATCAGCAGTGCACTAATGTATTAATTTTTTCCCATCCCTTCCAACATTTGTCATTTTCATTTTCTGTAATGTTAACCAGTCTGATGCATATGAGGTGGTACATGAGACTTGTTTTAATTTATATTTTCTAGTTAGTAGAAATTTAGAGCATTTTTATCATGTGACTATATAGCTTTGATTCAATCTTCTGAAAATTGTCTGTTCATTCCCTTTCACAATTTAAAGGCTGGGGAATGGCTTTTACTTTTGTGAATTTGGTTTTGTTCCTCAAATATTTGAGAAATGAGGCCTTTAGTGAGAAATTTGCTGTAAAATATATTTCTGAGTCTCCTATTTTTCTGCTAACATTGGCTGTACTAGTTTTGTTTGTACAAAAGCTTTTTAAAAAAATTTCATATAATCAAAATTATACATTTAAGTTTCTCCTCTCTATCTCTTGTTTGATCATAAACTCTTCCCTTGTTCATAGACCTGACAGGTACATTTTTCATTCTCCCTTAATTTACTTATCTCGCCCTTTATGTCTTAATCATTTATCCATTTTGATTTTATCTTGGTATGAGATGTTGATTTATACCTAATTTCTTCCAAATTGCTTTCTAGTTTTCCCAGAATTTTTTTATCAGGTGATTAAGTTCTTATGCCAAAAGCTTAGATCTTTGGGTTTATCAAACATTAGATTACTATGGTCATTTACTACTGTATATTATGCACCTAATCTCTTCCACTGATACACCACTCTATTTATTAGCTAGTACCAGATTGTTTTGGTGATTTCCACTTTGAAATGCAGTTTGAAATCTGCTACTGCTATGCTGCCATTCTTCATATTTTTTTTCCCGTTGATTCTCTTGATATTCTTGATCTTTTGTTCTTCCAAATGAATTTTGTTATTATTTTTTTCTAGCGCTGTAAGATAATTAATTTCTTGGTAGTCTGATTGGTATGGCACTTAATAAGTAAATCTACTTAAGTAGAATTGTGATTTTTTTTTAATTTTATTGGCTCAGCCTACCCATGAGCAATTACTATTTCTCCAGGTATTTAGATTTGTTTTTATTTTTGTGAAAAGTGTTTTGTTATTCTTTTTGTGGGGTTCCTGAGTTTGTCTTGGCATGTAAATTCCCATGTATTTTATGTTGTCTGCAGTCATTTTAAATTGAATTTTTTCTTTCTCTTGCTGCTGGGTTTTGTTGGTAGTATATAGAAATGATGATGAATTCTCTAGGTTTGTTTTTTATTCTGAAATTTTGCTAAAGTTCTTGTTTCAACTAGTTCATCCACCTGATAGATAATGCTTGCTCTTGGCTCTAAATAGATGTGACTTATGATTTTAAGAAAGGCTCTATTTATTTCTGTGCTTTATGTTGTTTTTTTAAAGGAATGGGTGTTGTATTTTGTCAAAGTTTTTTCTACATCTATTGTCATATGATTTTTGTTGTTTTTATTATTTAGATAGTCAAATATGCTAATGCCAATTTGTCCAAATGGTTTTATAGTAATTAGAAATAATTGTTCCTTAAATATTAGTGAAATTCACTTGTAAATCCATCTGTTCCTGGGGATTTTTTCTTAGGGATCTCATTGATGGTTTGTTCAGTTTTTTTTCTCTAAGATAGAGTTACTTAAGTATTCTCTTTCCTCTTCTGTTAATCTAGTGAGTTTATATTTTTTGTAAATATTCATCCAGTTCACTTAGTTTGTCAGTTTTGTTGATAGGTAATTGGGTAAAACAACTCCTAATAATTGCTACAGGTTCATCTTCATCGGTGGTACATTCACCCTGTTCATTTTTTGTGGTAGTAATTTGGTTTTCTTCTTACTTTTAAAAATCAAATTAACTGTTTATCTTTTTTTAAAAAAAAATAAAACCATCTCTGAGTTTTATCTATTAGTTCAATTTTTTTAGCTTTCAGTTTTATTAATCTCTACTTTGATTTTTAGGATTTTCATTTTTCTGTTTAATTGTAAAATTTTAATTTGTTATTTTTCTTGTGTTTTTTTTCTGTTCTATGTCCAATTCATTTATCTGCTCTTTCTTGTTTTATTATTTTATATGTGTTTAGAGATATACATTTTCTCTTAAGAACTGCTTTGACTGCAATCCACAAATTTTGTAATGTTGTCTTATTGTTGTATAGGCCATTTGTTGAAATGAAACCATTTATTGTTTCTATAATTTGTTCTTTGACCTACTAATTCTTTAGGAGTAGATTATTTAGTTTCAATTAACTTTTAATCTGTTTCTGCAGCCATTTATTTAATGTGATTTTTATTGCATTATGATCTGAAAAGTGTGCATTCAATACCTCTGCTTTTCTGCATTTTGTTGTGAAGTTTTTAGTGCACTGATACAAGATCAGTGATTGTGGACGTGGCATGACAGCTGATAAAAGTTGATACTCTTTTCTGTTCCCATTTGGATTTCTCCAGAGGTCTACCATATCCATTTTTTTCTAAGATTCAAATAATCTTCATAACTTTTTATTTATTTTATGGTTAGGTTTATCTAGTCTTGAGAGGGGAAAGTTAGTAGTCTAGTTTTACTCTGTTTGTTTCTTCCCGTAATTAAATCAACTTTTCCTTTAAGAATTTGTATGCTATGTCATTTAATGCATATATGCTTGGTATTGATATTAATTCACTGTTTATAGTGACTTTTAATAATATGTGGCTTCTCTTCTTATCCCTTTTAAGTCGGCCTATTTTTGATGCTCTGGGTCAGCCTCCACCCTTAGGTCATAGATCTCTTTCTAACCTCTTAAGTTGTTTTAGACTGGAAGCATGTTGTATCAATAATGAGATATTCACAACACCCATGATGGTTATGAATATGTTGGTGTAGTTTTGGATCACAAAATATAGCAAACTCTCCACATGGAAGGCAGAACCAAGGTCTTTATTCAGAAACCATAA
>CM053598.1:56641825-56724395 GCA_028646575.1 Pseudocheirus occidentalis | reverse complement strand
TCCTCTCAACTCCAGCTGTGATTACTCCTAAGGAGTTAACTGGAAGTAAGGAGCTAAGCCTTTGAGGTGCCAAGTGCCTTCAGTAGGTGCCAATAGAAAGGGGCATGGAAGATCTTCTGATTTCATTAACATTACACATGTCTAACTTTTGACCTTTTGTTGCCTCTCCAGAATTTTATTTGAGGAATTATTTTAAAGTTTTTTGGAGGGCAGTACTCAGCTGAGTGCTTTCTCTACTTCACCATCTTGGTTCTGTCCTATGAAGTCAAGTCAAGATTAATCCTTCATCTCAGACACACTCACTCAACACTCCTCCCAAACCAGCCCCCATGCTCTGCCATGCCAACATGACCTGGCCCATGAACTTGTACACTACTATCAACTCAGCAATTACTTTGCTACTGTTGCAGTCTCTACCAACATACTTTGCCCCTTTCAATTCACATTATTAAGTTCCTACTGTATGCCAGGCACTGTGCTAAATGCTATACTTCACCATTCTGTTGCATCAAGCAGAGAAATACAACTCTTTCCACACCCTCTCCTTAACTCCTTGTGTGGAGAAAGTAGAGGTAGAGGCAACTCAATGCTTGTTTAGCTTGGGATGGCAGCATGATGAGCTATATCTGTGAGTCAGAGAACCAAAGAAAAGAGGGAAGGGAGAAGAACAGCAATGGTAGAGAAGTCTGTACCACACCTTAAAGAAAGAGGACTGGCATCTATCTAGGGCAAGTTCTGCACAGATGTATGCATGCACACACATGTCTATGTGCATGTGTGCATGCTCACGCACACATACACACACACACATGCACACATACCTTTTCAGAAGTCACCTGGGACAGGAATTAGGTCCAGTGAAAAATAAATTCCCCCAAATTGAGGAGACTCAGACAGCTTTGAGGTTTAGCTCTGGGAGGAAGGGGAAAGGATTCAGAGTGAGTGATAGGAAAATATAAGAGAAAAAAGATTGAAATCATCAAAAGTCTTGGGAGGAAGCAAACTCAGCTAAAAACGTTCAGTCCAAGCAGATAAATCAACAAGGAAGTTATTAAAAGAGAAGTGATAATCACCTCTAAGATATCCCAATGAGTCCAAACAACTCTGAATAAATATTGTTGGACAAAAATATTAATACTGGTTGAGGATGGAAGATATTGCTGATTACCAACAGATAATGGAATCACAACAGAATGTCTTCAAATATTTCAAGAGAAATAAGAATTGTGAAAACAGAACATGTGGCTGATGCAGCAAAGATAATTGGCAGAATAGAAAAACCTGTAATTTGTGATGGTCTCTCCAACAGAAGAAACAAAAGAAGAAAAACAGCTCATTGGGAATGTAAATATGCAGAAAAAAAAGACAATATAGAATAAGAGAGGCAAAAAGCAATAATACTGAAAGAGCACATGTTCACTATGTAAACAAAGACACTGTGTCTCAAGACATGGAGACAACTTAAAGGTCATAGGTCTCCCTGAAGAATACAAGTCAAAACACTTGTACAGAATTATGCAAGTAATAATATAATGAAATCATCCAGAACTCCAAAACTTCTGAAAGCAGAAAAGTGTGCAGAAATTCCATAGAATGCTTCCAGAAAAACAAATAAAACACCATGTTGAAAACTACAAGACACATAGAGTTTTGAGTTAATAATTTCAATGGCAAACAAGTCAAATACCAAGGAGAAATACCTTCAAATTAAATTGAAAGGAAATTTGAATAACACAAAACTGATCTACACGTATAAGAAACTGATCATGTGTTCTGAAGATCAAAGAAGTCCAAGATGCAACCCAAGGTGAGCCTAATTTTGACAAAGATGGATGTTCAATAAAAGAAAATAATTTAAAAACATTCCTATCAAGAAAAAAAAAGATGTGAAGATTATTTGCTTTGTAAGCATATCAGAAAATAAACACCAAAGAAAGCTCTCTGTATCTCTGTCCCCATCTTTTTCTCTCTCTCTCTTTCCTCTCTCTCATTCTCTGTTTCTCCCCCTACCCTACTCTCTCTCTCTCTCCTCTTCCTCTCCTCCTCTCCCTCTCCTCTTCATTGTCCTCCTCCTCTTCCCCCTCCTTTTCCTCTTCCTTCCCCACCTCCCTCTGTCTTCCTCTTCCTGTCACAGCAATCACATCTGACAGAACATTTCATATTTATACTCAGTCCACCACTTCTTCAAATAAAGAAAAGTGATTCATTCCCTCATTTCTCCTCTTTGGTCTATATAATCTCTTGGTTTATTCCTCTCTGACCCCACTGCTGACTCTAGATCTTCTTCCTTCCTTCCCTTTCTCAATCCCTTTTATTGTGTTGTCTTACTCATTAGAATGGCAGCTGATTGAGGGCACAGAATATCTTTCTTTCTGCCTGTATTTGAATTCCAAGCACTTGGCACAGTGCCTAACATATAGGAACTACTTAATAAGTGTTGACTTGTTGATTTGACTTTTTCCTTAACTTATTGCCTTCTCCTTCCCCTAATGAACTATTTTGCACAAATATATTGAAGGATGTGGTGGGAAGGGAAGGAGTCTCTAGAAGTTAGGAAGACATTTAGAGTCAGCTGGGATTTAAGAATTTTACTTCATAGGCACAGATTTCAGGCAAACAGACCCTCGTATAGCTACATACCATGTCAGAAATTTTAAAGCAAAGTTTCAATGGACCCACTAGAACAAATGAAAAAAAATAGTTTAAGAGGGAGCTAAAAACTTCTCCCTATAAATATCTAGCATGATTCAGAATCAGGTAAACACATTTGTATTCTGATGACTAAAAATCTTTCTTGATTTGTGCCTCAGTCTAGTACATTGACTCAAAGCGATAATCCCAAGAGAGATCATGAACTTCTAAAAACTCAGATTGGGGGTAGGAGCATCATTGCTTTTTATACTTGAACATAAGGCAAGTTGAGAAGCCAGAGGCCCTAGTGTGTTTTATAGACTCCCCTTCCTCTTCAAATTGGCATCATGCATAGAGTTTTCTAGCCCCCAAATGCTTTCATTGACCACAATTCCCCAGCAACTCAGCAGGACATCAGCTTAGCCCCATATCATGTGTCAAATTTCATGAAGTTTCATTCAGCCTGCTCCATGTAGCATTCCAAGCCTCCCCAGTGAAAGTGGCAAACCAGCAGCCCTGTCCCATCAGCCTTGGGCGTCCATTATCCTGAAGCCCTTGCTAGTGATCCCTCCTTCAAATATGTTCTTTGTCCTGAACTTGGCTCCTGGGATTCTTTCTTGGTAATAGACTTAAAGGACTGATTGACTAAAGACTCAGGCTTCTCTCCCACCCTCGCTGGTGGCTCCAGTGAAGCTCTGAGCTGGGTTAAGTCATGGGATTTTGTTTTTTATGAAGTGTGGTTATTTTCAGTAAGCTTTTCAATCATGCCTCTGTAATTTGAAAGCACTTTTGTTCAGGATATGTGGCCTGTTTTATGTAGCCTTATTTGTGGTTGGACTGTTTGCTTTTATATATAATTATAAGGCTAATACCACAAGGAAACGAAAATCTAACCCAAGTTTTGTTTTCCTTGCTAAATTAAAAATGAAATCAAATCTATTTAGCTGTTGCTTAAACAAGGCGGAAAAGCTTGTTGAGGGGAAGGGGCAGGCTAACATCCCCAGAGCCTGCTCAAATTCTCTGCGTCTACAAAATCAACCCAGAGAGGCTTTAGATGCTCCAGGCACATATAGCGGCTCCTTGCTAATGGACCTCAAGTATAACCTAGGTAGTATAGTGACCAGAGAAATTAATTTGGCATTAGGAAGACCTGAGTTTGAATCTTACAACAGAAATTTATTAGCAATGTGACCCTAGGTGAGTCATTTACATCTTTTCAGCCTAAGTTCCTTCATCTGTAAAAAGGTGATAATAGCATGTATCTCAAAGTACTATTGTGAGGCTCAAAAGAGATAACATATGTAATCTGTTTTGTAAATCTTAGAGCTCTCGGTAACTGTTAGCTATAGGTGCTTCTGAGATGAAACTGAATCATTAACAAGAGTATACATTAATTCCCTACATTCAAAAGTTGAAAGCACATTATTCCGGGTCTGTATCTATGTTTAATCAATCAATCAATCATCAATGAACATTCATTAGATGTTTGCTAGGTATTACGGACTGTGCTAAGTGCTGGGGATATGGAAAGAGGCAAATAATCTAAGAGGAGAGAGAAGATGCAAACAAATGATATAAAATAAACTATATAAAACAGGGTAAATAGGAAACAATTAACAGAGGGAAAGTAGGAGGTGTTGGGGAAGGCTTCCTGTAAAAGGTGAGAGTTAAAGGAAGTCAGAGAGGTCAGTATTTGGAGTGGTGGAGGAATAGTGTTCTAGATGTGGGGAACAGCTGGAAAATACCCAGAGTAGAGAAATAAACGTCATTAGGTCAAAGACTACAACCAAGTCATAAGATGGCTGTAAAAGTAGGAAAGGACTAGGTTACGACGGGCTTTGAATGCCAAACAAAATATTTTATATTTGATACTGGAGGCAACAAGAAGGTACTGAAGTTTATTGAGTAGGAGGTGAGGAAGTCAACATAATTAGACACTCATTTTAGAGAAATCACTTTGGTGACTGAATACATTGGAATAGGGAGAGACTTCAGGCAGGTAGATCCACCAGCAAGTACTGCAATAATCAAAGCATGAGGTGATTAGGATCTGGACCAGAGAGATGGCAGTGCCAAAAAGGATAAGGGGGCATATTTAAGAGATGTTGCTATTCAGTCGTTTTTAGGGACGTCCAACTCTTTGTGACTCCGTTTGGGATTTTTTAGGCAGAAATACTGTAGTGATTTGCCATTTCCTTCTCCAGTTCATTTTACAAATGAAGGACTGAGGCAGAGTTAAGTGACTTGCCCGTGGTCATATAGCTAGTAAAGTAAAAGTAGTAGAAGCCAGATTTTAACTCAGAAACTCTTATATTCTGCACCACAACCACATCTCTTGCAACAGATGTTGCAAAGGTGAAATCAATGGGCCTTGGCAACATCTTGGATGGGGGCAGGGGTTGGGAGGGCATGAAAGATAGTGTGGAATCCAGGATGATTTCTAGTTTGGGAGCCTGGGGGCATGGGAGGAGACTGTAGTCCTCTACAGTAATAGGGAAGATGGGAAGGAGGGCAGTTAAGGATTTATATCGATAGTTCTGATTTCTTTCCGTCTTGTTTTTCCTTTCTATTAATGTGGTTATTGTGTAAATTAGAAGTATAGCATAAAGGAGAGTAACTTTCAGAACCAAGAAGTTGTGGGTTCAAGACCCAAATCTGAGAAGTACAAATTTTATGGTCCTGTCAAGTCACCTAATTTTTCAGTGTTTTGGGCCATACTTCAGAACTGGAAGTTGTAGAGAGGTCCGATTTGCAAAGAACTAATCCCAGGGCAGTTCAGAAGGTGCTGACCTACATTGGTGATGGGAGTTTCCTCATCTGGGAGTTCCTAGAGTTTCTATACCAATGAAATCACAGGTCTCTTCTACCACATTTTATAAATCATTCTCTTGATTCTGCTGACTTTTTCCTTAATCTTACAAGACTTCCCATAATCCTTTGAATTCTTCATAGTCAGTTTTTGTTTGATTGATTTTTGCTCTGGACCAGTGTTTCCAGATGTAGGCAACTCCTTGGAAGAAAACTCCCACTACTGATGAAAATTTTCCATTAAATTCAGACACCTCATTTTGTTCAATTATTCTCCAGATGATGGACATCTGCTTTATTTCCACAAAATATCCTGCTATATTTTGTATACATATGGGATCTTTCCCTCTATCTTCAAGCTTATAGGGGCATATGGTATTTGTAGTGTAGTGACACTCCAAGGATAATTTCAAATTGTTTTCCAGAACAATTGAACCAAATTACAGCTTTCCCCGTCTCCTCATAACTCCTCCAAAATAGAGCATTTTGGTCTTTTGTCAGGTTTTCAAATCCATGGTTCCAGGCTGATATTATTCAAGGTCCTCCTGTACCTTTTCTATGTTCTCTAAAGTGAGCTTCTCTTTGATATTACAGGGGGCTTCTTAAGGAAAAATCAAGGCCTCTTTTCTTTTCCTTTATCAGCATTCCTAGTCTTGGCTTCTTCTACCATTTCCTTTGTACTTTACCCCTAACACAGAAGTCACTATTTGATGAAAATGTGTTGGGTGCCACTTTGATGGGAGATATACTGTCTCCTGCCACACAATCATCAACAAAGTAGCCATGAGAGAGATTATATCCATCTTTCTTGGATCCAATGACTACTTCCATCTTGGTCCTTTGCCCTGTGTCTACCCTACTGGCAACATCCTTCACTATGTGGTTAGCTGATTATAACCCTCAATAACGGGAACATAAGCAGGCTGTTTCTCCTGAACACATGAATCTTGCCAGTTTGGAGGACAAGCTCTCTCTTCCTTCTTGGGTTTACTTCCTAAGCTACTTTCTTGTCATTACAGGAATCTGGGGGACAGGATTTTTCAGGGAGATTCCATCTCCAGATTTCTTCCTACTTTTCTACCTAATTCCATTCCTCTGCTTCATTTACTTTCCTTTTTCCTATGCTACACTGTTCTTCACACTCCTTTGTTTCTTTAGTTAACTTTACTCCCACACCTTCTAACCCAGATATCTTTAGATAGGTCTCAGGAAAGTATATTCCATATAAATCCTCATGGATGGGACTGGAGAGGATTCCCATTTCATCCCCCCCCCCTTTTCCTGTACTTATCCCAAGGGAACTGTGAGCCCTTACTCTATACCCACACTGTCTATTTCACTAATAGGGAACAGTTTGGAGCCAAGTATTTTAAATCTCCTCCATAGGTTTTGATACTCCTTCTGGCTACCTGGACTGTTTCTCCATCATTGGGATCCTTGATCTTTTGGACATAAAGGACATTCTTGCATTCTTATAGATTTGACAAAGTTCTTTTTACATTTAAGATATAAGACCATTATCTGAGAAACTATAAAAAAAAGTTTCTCCCAGTTTCTGCTTTCCTTCTGATCTTGGATGCATTTTATTTGTACACAAACTTTTTTTTTAGATTTTTAATTTAATGTAATATTTTAAATTTAATGTAATCAAAATAATCCATTTTATACCTCACACTGCTCTTTATCTCTTGTTTATTCATAAATTGCTTGCCTATCTGTAAGTCTAACAGGTAATGTGTTTGATATTCTTCAAATTTTCTTGTAACATTTCTTTACATGTAGGTCATGTATAAATATTTCATGATCACTTAAATACTCTAAATCATTGATTAGAAAAAAGAAAGTTAAAACTCTAGGAGATTATTTCATGTTTATCAGATTGGCTAAAATTATTGAAGGAGAAAGCAACAAGCATTGGAGGGGATATGGGAAAAATGGGCCACAAATTCACTCTTGGTGGAACTGTGAGCTAATGCAACCATTTTGGAGATCAATATGGAATTATACCCAAAGAGTTATTAATCTGCCTTTTGACCAGCAATGCCACTACCAGGTCTGTTTCCAAAGATGATTAGAGAAAAAGAAAAAGAACTTTTATGTCCTAAAATATTTATAGCAACTCTGTTTGTGGTGGCAAAGAACTAGGAACTGTGGGAGTATTAGTCAATGAGGGGTGGCCAAACAAGTTGTGGCATATGATTGGGATGGAATTCTACTGTGCTGTAAGAAATGATGAGCCTGTTGATTTTAAAAAGACATCGACAAGGGGCGGCTAGGTGGCGCAGTGAATAGAGCACCGACGCTGGAGTCAGGAGTACCTGAGTTCAAATCCGACCTCAGGCACTTAACACACACAAAGAAAACTAGCCGTGTGACCTTGGGCAAGTCACTTAGCCCCAACTGCCCTCCAAAAAGCAAAAAAAAAAAAAGACATCGACAGACTTGTGCAAAATTATAAATAGTGAAATGAGAATAAACAAGAAAACGTTGTATATAGTAATAACAATATTGTTTCAAAGACAACATTGAGTGACTAAGTAATTTTAAATATTACAAATACCCAAATTAACTACAAAGGACACATGAAGGAAGATTCTATCTCCATCCAAAGAAAAAACTGATAAATAGACATATGTATAGAATGATTTTACATATTCATACATACATACATACATACTCACATATTTGTGTCTGAGTAGCCATCTCTAGGGTGGAAGGGGAATGAAGAAAAGGAATGCTACATGATAATTTTATCATATATTTAAAAGAAGCACTGAATTGTACATAATATATTTGTAGTTTCATGTGCTATCATCTTTTTTTTATTCTACTAGGTAATAGAAAATGGTCAATTTGACTAGCATATAGGTTGTATTTAGGAAACTTGTAGAAGACAAAATTGAACATGAAGTTCAGGGTCAGATTGTAGCAGTCACTGAACACCAGGATATGATGTTTCATGTCTATTCTCAAGCTTCTGAAACCTGCTCCAGAGCTTGCACAGGCAGGCATTAGCAATGTACAAACTCATATGCTAGAAGATTTTTGACCATCAGGAAAGATAATGACCACACAGAGATAGAAAGCATTTTACTCTGTGACTGGTTACTAAACAGTAGTTATCTCAATGTCTCTTTAATGCCTATATAAGTTTGAAAACTGAACTAATTTGTTTTTTTCTTGCATGAAAAAAATACGGTGATCACTGATACACAGCCTTGCAGCCTGCTATGCTTTTCCTGTGTTGGCAAAGTGGGACCAATTGTTCCTTTTCCTATGGTTCTCTGGGTCTCGTGCCCTGAAGTCAAATCCTTCCATGTGATACCCAAAAGTGCCTTGAGAGCAAGCTATGTTAACACTTTTGCCCTCATAAGAGGAAAACATAAAGGAATGCTTCTGCTAACTCTTTCAAATGGTTCTCTTACACTTGATTGTAGCTTGCTTTATTCCCTCAGATGGAAAAATAAAGAAGGATATACATTAGCTAACAAGTTTCATCTACTACATGTTAAGTCAAAGGGTTTGTACCCAGTTGCATCTGGGTTCGTTGACCTCCAGCGAAACAAAGTCAGACTCATCAAAAGTCCATGTCTCTCAATGACTTTCCCCTCTCATAATTAATAAATTCTTTTTCATGTCAAAGAAATGCAATCCTTATGTATCTGATTCATTTACCCTTTAGACACTGAAGTTATTTTGCAAGAGTCATTTCATGGCTTCTCTCTTAGGAAAAGGAAGTTATGTTGTGCACAGACTGAGTAATGGCCGAGCTCCGACATTGGGAATGGTTCAAAGCCCCAAACCAATCAGGCCTCAATGGGCACAAAGCTCCATGAAGTAATACTCTGTTAATAGTAACTGTTCATTCTTTTAAGATCCCATGATCCTTTGAAGGAGTGATTCAGCAAGAGTAATTGCATTGGCTTTTTCGAAAAAGTCATCTTCAAAGTAGATTTACCAGCACAATTAAACTGAGGTGCACAGGCATTCTGGTAATGAAATATGAGACCAGGCAAAATTTCCTTGGCTCTAAGCTTTCTTACAGATTGAGAATTGGACTCTGGCTAGAGTGGGGAGGGTGGATGTCTCTGTCCACAGTTCCTGAGGTTTGTCAGTGTTTCAACATCACTCAGTTTGTTTTTAGTCCCCCTCAAAAGAACTAGATAGATTCTAGTGCCTTTCTCAGGAACTTGGGCTGAAATGGGTTTGGATATAAGCACCCTAAATCTCATGCATTTCAGTTTGAGAGTTTTTCCCTTTGGTTCCAAATACAATCTATCTCAGATTTAGTTCTGGTGTATGTCTTGTGAGTTGATATCTTTCTTCCCTCAAAAAGTATTTCCTGTGAGGATTAAACTAAATGTCTCCATCCACCGTACCCTTCCACTCCCATTTTAATCACCCAGGTATCAACCTGCTTACATTTCATTTCTTTGTGGACAAGAATCCCAAGCTTGGTAAAATGAGAGGTGAGGACTAGATGACTTCTAAGAGCCCTACCAGCTCTACATCTGTGGCAAAATAGTGCTATCTTGTTATGGGACAAGTAACCAATAAACGCTATAAATATTTGGATTATAAGATTGGCTCACTAGGGCAATCTTCTGTGCCTTCAGAGTACAAAGTAAGTACTCTAGTAGAATGGAAGACTGAGAGATTATTCATTAACTACATCATGATTGGATAAGAAAGTAATGACTTATGGTGAAAAGGTCTTACTGGTGAACCTTAAGCTATCAAGTTTATATTCCCCATGTCATTTTACTTGTCATTGCAATTGAACGAGTTTGAAGAATTTAAGTTGCTAATAGCACATTTGTGTTGAACATATTCATCTAGTAATGGCCAGAGGAAAGAAGTGACAAGTAGTAGTCACTGGTGACTCTCCATTGAGGGGGACTGAGAAAGACTGAGGCAGTTTTTTGTCAAACTAATAACAACATATATAGGTTTGTTGTATTATAAGGGGATATATCCATGTTCTGACAACAACCTTGTGAAGGTGTCAGAAATGAAAGACATATTTGGGAAATGAACGGTTTATTAAGAAGATGGTGCCTGAGAATGAGATTTGAATTTTAGGACCACTGCTTAAAATTCTGAAATGACAGACTCCTAGGAGACCAAAGATAGGACATATATAATGAGGACTTGTATGAATATATTTGTCTGGGATCTTGCAAAACTAATGAAAACAGCTTCAAGCTGAAAAGAAATAGTGACAAAGAAAATTGTCTATGTAATTTACCAAGCCAAATATCAAAAAGAGCATCTATAATTAAAGAAGGAAGAATAATAGCAGAGACAACCCACAGGAGAGGAAATCTAAGAAAGAAGTCTGTAATAAAATTCATAGCCTCCAATGTTTATAAACACATGTACAAACTATGGATAATAAGAAAGATGAACCAGAGATCCCAGAAGAGCAGCAGCAGGGAAAACCCATTGTGAGGGGACATGCACCATGCAGAATGGTGCAGGAAATATTCCAATCCAGTACAGTTGTGCTGGGAGGGTGGGGGGGATGGAGGACTGGCCTTCAGCCATGTGGGTAGTAAAAAAGGCAGACCCAAGAAAGGAGACCCTGACATACCCTGACCTAGGAGATGTGAGATCCATTGACTGGATAATCAACTCCTGGAAAGAAATAAGCAATCCTAGATAGGACCATCTCCACCCAAGCTCAGTACTCTGGGGACAAAGACTGGCTGACGCATTCTGATTATAACTGTCATTGAAGTTTAATGGGATAAGAGCCATGGCACAGCCATAAGCTGTATTTTATTCAAAAGTTAAAGACAAATGAAAAGAAAGGAGTAGCAGTGATACAGAGTGGCATTGAATATCAAGAAATTACAATCACATGAGAAAACCTAAGAACCTGAGTAGAGAAACATAATTGAGGAGACTTAGGTCCAGAGCAATGGAGGCAGGAGTAAATGTAATATTGTCACCACAATATACTAAAGAATATGTGGAAAACAGGTGGCTAGGTGGAGCAGTGAATAGAACACCAGCCCTGGAGTCAGGAGGACCTGAGTTCAAATACAGTCTCAGACACTTAACACAAAAACTAGCCATGTGACCTTGGTCAAGTCACTTAACTCCAAATTGCCCTACCTTTCTCCCCTCCAAAAAGAAAAAAAAAAAGAACATGAGGAAAATGATAGGAAATAGAGCAGGATTTCAGGAAACTTACCAGCTGAGAGTTATGACATGATAATGGTAAGGAATATCAATTATGTAGTCATGTGCTGGAGTTCTCTTACTAATAGAAGCAGAGAAAATAATGATAACTTATGAAAACTTCATCTTCAAAGGAGAGAAAAATTAACAAGGGGCAGTTCCATTCTAGATCCAGTTTCCACTCACCAAAAGGAACTGGTTGCTGTGTGGAAGTAATAAAGAATTTCTTGCTGGTGGGGAGAGAGAAAGGAAATCAATGTGTCTTAGAATTCATTCTAGACAAATAGAAGAATGTCAGAAATAATCTGATATGTACCTTAGATTTCAATAGAGAAGATTCCAAAATGTTTAGAGGAAGAATGGATACAGTATAAACATATGTGCTAAAATTCTACAGAGGAAGTCAAGGAAGGACCTTTGCCCGCTCTATGGAAACTCTTATGACTAGACATTATGAAGAAACAATGAGAGACAATGCCACATAAGAAAAAGTGGTGGGGGGGGGTGATAGTTTCCCAAATGGACCAATGTCAAAGGAGAAGAAATTCATAAATCAACTAGTTTTTTTTAAAGGTATGCACAGAAAATAGAAACAAGAGCAGTCAATAGAGACTGAATACAAAAACATGATAGAGTCCTCCAAGAACAGTGTTAGCAATACTCAAGATCAGAGTAAACAGTATCTAACAAAGAAAGTGAAGACTAATAAAATGGGTAGTTTTTGGAGAGAGAAAAAATTAATTCCTCATGTCTTTTTTCTGGCCCTGAAGAATGATCTTGAAAAATGGCTTAAAGGATTGCTACCAAAAAGTATGGAAAAAAATAAGAAATAATATAGATACCCTTCATGAATTCATGTCACTAGACACAGATTAATTACATCTATGGGTATGAAAAGGTATTGGTGACTGTGATTATTAACATACTACTGGGGATCTTGGAAATGATAATAGAGAATAAAAGTATAACACATTAATTGAAAAAGGTAAACATTATACTTATTTCAAAAAAGGGAAAGAAGATTAAGCTTTAATACTAGAGTCTTGAAAATGACTTATATTTTTGGGAAGATACGGCAAAATGTTATTAAAGGCATAGTTAGTGAAATATACAAATTAATGATCACAAAGTACAGTCAGAGCTCATAGCTTTAAACAACAAGTCACACTATATAAATGGTTTCCTTATTTTGATAGGCATACCATATTAGTAGACAATGGGAATATTGTTGATGTGGTTTATAAATGATATTGTCTCATTAATGTACTGTCCTTTCATATGGACAGTTTTGTTCTGGAAGGGGCAGAAAATGTGCTTTTATATAAAGAAAAATAAATTGCCAAAGGATATAAGATAATGAGCCTTTCATAGATGATAAGTTTGATACCTAAAAAGAGTAGTGAAAATACTTTGGCTTGAGAAATAAGTATTTCTGTATAACGAAATAAAATTTTCAGTTTGGATTTGATCAGTTTGGGACAGAAAATGAAACAGAACAAATATATAAATTTGCCTTGTAAACAATGTAGAGTGATAAATTATTTGTATGTGGATAGTTTTAGAGCTTAAAGGAGGAAAGATAAAAACTATTACTTATTAAAATCTAATGATATGTGGTCATTAAGAAACATAGCATAAAGTCACAGAATGTGATAAAGGACTGTTCAGAAAACCGATTATTTGATAGTTTCAAGATATTATGATCTCCCAGAAAGATAAAGAAAAGGGGAAAATATATAATTGAAAAAATTGCTAAAAGAAACTAGAAGTAAAATCAAAACAAAACCTCATGACATCTTTTAAATGGGACTGCTAAAACATACATATTTCTCAGCATTATATGGATTTGTAGAAAAATTGACCACATACAACACTGAAAGATACTGCAATTAAACGTAAAAAGGCAGAAACAATAAACACAAATCTTTACAGACAAAAACATAATGAAAATAGAAATAAGTTCAGGGAACACAAACAAAAGACATGGACCCAAATGTTCACTTAACAATAAGTTCTAAATAATAAGGGGGTCAAAGAACAATTCAGAGAAACAATAATTATTTGAGAAAATGGTTATGATAAAACAACATACCAAAATTTATGGGATGCTGCTTAAAGCAATTTCATAATTTCTTCATAATGCTAAAGCATTCACTCACTCATTCAGCTTTAAAAAAATGCATTCAGGAAATAAAAAGGAGAAAGAATAAACTCAATACTCATTTTTAAATAGAAAGTGAAAAAACAAACACATGATAGTTATAAAAGGGGAGATATTAAGAAGTAAAGGAGAAATAAATACACTGGAAACAAAAAAAAACAAAGAAATGATAAATAAATCTGAAAACTAGTTCTTTGAAAGGCGAACAAAATTGATTAACTCTTAGCCAACCTGATTAAAAGGAAAAGGTTAGAAAACAAAATCATCAAAAGAGTAAACAGTGAAGTAAAATAAATCTAGAAGCAAAAGAAGCATGAACAGAAACTCTTTTTGAAGCTACATATTAACAATACCAAGAAAAGTAAAATAGAAGAAAACTTCAAAACTATAAAATAGCCATACTAATAGAAGATCAAATAAAAGCCTTATATAATCCAATGTCGCAAAAGGAAATAGAACTAATTATAAAAGAATTTTGAGGGTATGGTGAGGATTGTGTGGGGAAGGACTCCTGATCCTGATGGGTTTAGAGGAAAATTCTATCAAACTTTTGAAGAACAATTAGTACCAATGTTAAGTAAGTTACTCTCAGAAAGAAAGAAAGAGAAAGAGAGAGAGAAAGAAAGAAAGAAAGAAAGAAAGAAGAAAAGAAAGAAAGCACTCTTGTAGACTCCTTTTATGAGGCAAATATAGTCCTAATTCCTAAACCAAGGAAAGATAAATCAAAGAAGGAGAACTATAGACCAAAATAATTAATGGATATAAATTTTCAAAATCAAAATAAAATTCTGTCAAAAGGATTACAACTATTATTCCAAGAATATACATATTTCTCAGCATTACATGGATTTGTAGAAAAATTGACCATGTATCATGGTACCGAGATATTGTAATTAAATGTAAAAAAAAAAAAAGCAGAAATAGTAAACACAGATCTTTTGTGGCCTGAAACACCATAAAAATAGAAATAAGTTCTGGGAACACAAATAAAAGACACAGACCAAAATGGCATTTAACAATTAAGTTTAAATAATAAGTGGGTCAAAGAACAATTCAGAGAAATGATAATTAATGTGATCTTTCCCTGCTCCACCGGATTCCCTGGTGTTGATTTAAGAGCAGCAAGGTATGGGGCTCTCTCTGAGGAGACATCCATATCTTGTATCTTTATTTTGCAGAGGGAGGCAGAGGTTTTTCTGCCTGCACCAAGGCCAAAGAGCCAAGTGGAAAATCTGACTTCCCAAACTTGATGCCAATCAGCTTGTGCCCTGAAGTATGAGCTTTGCTTGGCCATAGGAGCTAAAGACATAGAAAAGAGCCAAGGATCTGAACAACTGACCCCTTTCATGTAAAGCTCTTGACCCATATTCCTCAGGGTTGGCAGTAGGATTTATTGAGTGCTGACAGGGTGCTCTGCACCGTACAAAATTCAGGCAAAGATAGAAGTTCTACTCAGGAGGCCAGGACATGAAAACATTAAAAATAAAATTGCTTTGCTTTGCTTACTTCATGTGTCAAGTCTCTACTGTGTCTACGTGACAAGAGACAGATGTGTAGATAATTCCCAAAGGCACTTTTTAAAGCACCTGAAATGTCACCATCTAATGAAGCATTCAATAAATCTGTCCTAGAGAAGTCATTGTAATGAGCTATAGTCTCCATGGCGTAGTGGGCTCTGAATCAGGAAGATCCAGTCAGTCAGTTAGCATTTATTAAATCTTGACTATGTGCTAGGCAATGGCCTGGAAACACACTAAAAAGAAAAAATAAACAGTACCTGCTCTCAAGGAGCTCACCGTCTAATGGGAGAGACACCATGCAAATCACCAGGTATAAACAAACTATAGATGGGATAAATTGGTAATAGTCTCAATAGGAAGACCCTAAGATTAGAGAGGGCCACAGAAGGCTTTTTACAGAAGGTAAGGTTTTAGCTGACACTTGAAAGAATCTAGGGAAGCTAGGAGACAGAGACAAGAAGGAGTGGAGTTTCAAGAACAGAGTGCAATCAATGAAAGTGCACATTTGGGAGATGGAGTATTGTGTAGAAGAGTGACAAGTAGGCCAGTATAACTAGAGTGCCTCTGGAGTACCATTGGAGTATGTGGAGGGGAATAAAATCTAAGAAGCCTGGAAGGATAGGAGAGAACCAGGCCATAAAAGCCTTTAAAAGCTAAATATCATTTTATATTAGATCTTAGATGTGATAAAGGAGCCTCTAGAGTTTATTGAATGAGGGAGGGAGGTGTTAAAATGGACAGACAAGCTTTAGAAAAATCAGTTTGTCTTTTGAAGTTATTTATTTTAACTTTTTTTTTCAGTTGAGTTCCAAAATCATTACTTCCCTTCAGTTTCTTCTTCACCCACTGAGAAGGCAAGCTGTACAATATCAATGATACATATGGAATCATGTAAAACATTTTCATATTAGAAATGTGGCAAAAATAAACAAAAGTAAGAAAACTGAAGTGAGAAAATCATATTTCAGTTTTAATTCAGGTCTCAGTTCTCTTTCTGAAGGTGCATAGCATTTTTATCATAAGTTCTTTAGAATTATTTTAGATCATTGTGTTCTTCAGAGTAGATAAGTCTTTCCCAGTTGGTCATTGTTGTAATATTGCTGTTACTGTATATAACATCCTTCTGGTTATGCTTACTTTATTTTACATCAGTTTACATATCTTCTCAGGATTTTCTGAAACCATCCTCTTCATTTCTTATAATACAATGGTACTACATCACAATCATATATCATAACTTGTTCAGCCATCTGTCAACTAACGGAAATCCCCTCAAATTCTAACTTTTTGCCACCACAAGAAGAGCTATTATAAATATTTTTGTACATGTATGTAAAGCTAAGCACAAGCAGCTCTCCTGAGGACTGGTGCTGTGAACAGCTCTAAAGCTATGATCACATAGTATAGTGAACTCTCTATTTATTCAGCAATAAATTAAAGCAAAACATTCACAGAAACCAAAGTACAGCATTCACAATGTTGTAAGATAATAACTTATCACTAAAGTGGCCACAGTTTTAAACAAAAGATATCATTCAATAACTCCTTAACTCAATCATCCTTAAGGAGCAAGCCTCCTGTAAGGGACACAAAGTACAAAGGTCAAAGTTCTCCACCCCTAGATCACAGTAAATCATGATCTTCTCAGTCAGCATTAAATCCAAGAAGTCTTTTCATCTTGACTTGAGGCTGACTCAGATTCCATGGTCCCAGCTCCTGCCTGAATCTACCCAACTGTCACCTGGATTCAAAGGTAGGCAGCTCTAAGTTCCTTGTCCAGGTCTTCATCCAGTTTCCATTCCATACTGAAACTCACAGTGTCATGTCTACCTCAAGTCCTTCACAGTTTCTGTTTCTGGGAAGACAAAAGCTTAGCAGAACCAAAACAACATTCATACATATTGCCGGCACCATCATCAATTCACTATCTGCCAGTGAAATCAACACAGACCCATATACAAGGTCTTAGAACTCAACACAAATGGTCAGTATAGTCTCAGGACCTCTGAATTCCTCCTCCAGGACTTCTGTAAACAGACAACAAGAAAATGCTTTTCCAGGGCTTCCAGTAAGGTCCCAAGACTTCTGTACAAAATATCATAAACAAAAATCAACACAAACAGAACAGACAAACAGAGTTCCTGGCCCCCACAAAGTTCCCCTTCTCAATTCTGCTCTCTCCCAGCTTGGGCTTCTCCTTATAAATGGTCATTAGCTCTTCTCTGTTCTGCCCCTTCCGGTTGCATCAGCAAGTCCCTCCTACTGTGGGTTTCACAAGTTCTGTTTTGTAACAAAGACTTGATACAATCATGGGCAACAATGCAAAAGAAATTTAAACTGAAACAAGGTGCTAAATAATTAAATAGCTGAAACAAGGTGCTAAGTACTTCTTTACTTGTCATTTCATTATAGGACTTTTTCCTTCTTTGATCTCTTTGGGATGCAGATCTAGTAGTGGTATTGCTGGGACAAAGGGTATGTACAGTTTTGTAGAACTTTGGATATCATTCCAAATTCTTCTCCAGAATGGTTGGATAAGTCCACAACTCTACCAACAATGCATTAGAAATCCTATTTCTCTACGTCCTCTCTATTATTTGTTCTTTTTTTCTCTGTCATGTTGGCAATTCTGATAGGCGTGAAGTGGTACCTCAGAGTTGTTTTAATTTGTATTTCTCTAAATCAACAATGATTTAGAACATTTTTCATATGAGTATTAACAATTTTGATTTCTTCTTCTGAAAACTTCCTGTTCATATGCTTTGACCATTTATCAACTGGGGAGCAGGTCTTATTTTTATAAATTAGATTCAATCCCCTAAATTTTTGAGTAATGAGGTCTTTGTCAAAGAAATTAGATGCAAAAAAAATCCCCCAATTTCCTGCTTTCATTCTAATTTTGGCTGCATTGGTTTTTGTTTGTGAAAACCCCTTTTAATTTCCTATAGTCAAAATTATCCATTTTATTTAGGAAGATCCATTTGACAATTGAGTGGAGGATGCGTTGCATACAAACTCTTGATCTAGCATGGTTAGATCATTCCAGCTAGAAATAGGGAAATTCTCATGACTAATTGTTCCTATGGTAATGAAATCCTTGATAATTGATTGACAAGAAAGACCTCAAGGAAGTTTCTTGTTTGTTATTCCTAGGGCTGATCTTAAAGCTTGAGATATCTTGGTCAACTTCTTCAGGAGTTGATTATGTCTTAAAAAAAAAACTAGATCCAGCTATCTAAATTCACAGAATCACACTTCTGGATTTGAAAAGGATCTCAGTGCTTATCAGCTCCAACTCACACCCAAAAGATTTCTCCCTACAATATTCCCAAGGACTTATCATCTAGCCTTTTCTTAAAGACTTCCACTTTCAAATACATGAAGACAGTTATCAGTAGATTTCTCCATTAGATTGTAAGCTCTTTGAGTGCTGAGGCTGCTTTTGTTTTTTTCCGGCCTCTTTTTACATCCCCAGAACTTAGCTCTTTGTATCAATTGGCACAGAGTAGTCACTTAATAAATATTTATTTTGATTGATTGAGTGAACTTCCCCTGACTCTTCTGTAGGATCCTTCAAATGTTTGCCACATGTCAAAAGTTTGAGATCCTTCACCATCCTGGCTGCCTCCAGTCTATATCATCCAACTTATTGATATACTTCCCATAATGGCATGCCTGAAACTGGATGCAGAGCTCTAGATATTTTTCTTAACGGGGCAGACTACATTGAGTATCACTTCCTTATTGCTGGAAGCAATGTCCTTCTTAAAACGGCTCCAGATCACATTTATTCATATGAGACCAATTTGTACTTTAATCATTTACAAGAGCCATAACTGCCAAAGTGGTAGGTTAGCTTTTTTCCATTCCCAGGAATAGTAATTCACATTTAGAAAGTACTTTAAAGCTTGACTAAAATTTTCCTCTGGACAATTCAGGTTTTATTCTAATTTTACAGGTAAAGAAACTCAGGCTTAGAGAGATTAAGTGACTTGCCTATGGTCACAAAGCTGAAAAGAGATTCAAACTGCTGTCACTTGATTACAGGATTATACTCTCAATTAGGTGCCACAGTGGATAGAGTGCTGGACCTGGAACAAGGAAGGTTCATCTTCCTGAATTCAAATTCAGCTTCAGACATTGACTAGCTGTATGAACCTAGGTAAGTCATGTAAATTTGTTGGCCTCAGTTTCTTCATCTGTAAAATGAAATAGATAACGAAATGGCAAACCACTCTAGTGTCTCTGCCAAGAAAACCTCAAATGGAGTCACAGAGTCAGATGAGACTGAAAATGACTAAACATCAATAACCTTTCAACAGGAAAGTCTACATGGGAAACCTGTTCAGATGAGAAGGTTGTTTGGGGACCTTGTGATACCTGAGGTGGGAAGGTACGTGGAAAATGCTTCAAAAATGATTGTATGTAAAGATGGGAGTAGTAGGAAGAGATCAGACAATAGAGAACCTCATGAACACAGAGAAGATGCAGCTGCAGATTTTCAGGAGCTATAAATCAATTGTTGATCCTCTGTCTTCTGATTGATCTTCTCTTGCCTCATGAGGGGCTGGGGGGATTCCTGGAAACTGATGCTGCTGAGGAAGGGATCCAATAGTACTTTGCCCATACCATATGCTTGTTGATATAGGGTCCTTCTGCACTAGTAAATAGCCTTCCATTGTGATTAGAGGATTAGCTTCAATGCAACTCTTTTAAAACTTTGTAATCTGCATTGACATGTGGCCTTGCCTGCTTTATTAGGCCTTAACCCTCTTGATAAACTCTGTGGTTCAGTTCAGTTGGTCTTCTATCTGTCTCTCACACATGAGCATCCATATTCTGTTTCTGTGTTTTTGGATAGGCTTCCCCATGTCTGGAATGCTCTTTTTCCTCACCTCTATCTCTCAAGATCCCTGGTGTCCTTCAACTTTTAGGCAAAGAATCACCTACTATTTGTTCTTAAGTCATTTTCAATCATATTTGACTCTTTGTGATCCCATTTGGGGTTTTCTTGGCAAAGATACTGGAATGTTTTGTCATGTCATTTTACAAATGATGAAACTGAGGCAAACAGGGTTAAGCAACTTGCCCAGGGTCACACAGCTAGTAAATGTCTGAGGCCGGATTTGAGCTCATGAAGAGTCTTCCTCACTCTACTCACTGGGCTACCATGTGACCATTTGGCATATAAATATATAAAATAAATACTTACCTTTGTAAAAGGAGTCCCCCCTCCATCTACTACAGAATTCATAATTCTGGGGGCCCAGAACTATTTACTTTTCTGTCTTTGTGTCTCTGATGCCCAGAACAAGGCTTGGTATATAGAATAATAATGTAATAAAGGCTTATTGATTAACTGATTCATTATAGTCCTTCTTTATCTTGGTTGCATGAGAAACAGCACAGTGTGGTAGGAGAGGCTCTATACAGAGATGTGGGTTCTAATCCTGGCTCTGCCATTAACTTACTCTATGACCTCACTTCCCCTTGCTGGGTCACAGTTTCTTTGTCTGAAAAGGAAATTGAACTGAACTCTAAGTCCCCCTCCATTCTTACATTCTGTCAATCATATAACTTACCTGGTCAGGACCATTCAATTGATAGTCTGATGGCTACCTACAGTTTGTTATTGGCCAAACTGTGGCTAACTAGAGATTTACTTTTAATTATTCATGGAGAAATATTAGATTCATATTTTTCAATTTTATTTTTAATTTATGGAATAAAAGAAGTATTTCTAAAACAGTACAATAAAAAAGATGATTGTATATGAAACTACAAATCTACTCTGTACAACTTGCCATTGCTTTCAAATGTGCCAGAAAATTACAATGTAAATTTCTATTTTTTTCTTCCTTCTGTCCTGCCCTAGAGATGACTTATATTCATCTTGAATGAACCTTGCTTTGAAGTTTAATAGTAGCACAAAGCTCAGCATTAAGTAACTTGCTTTCTTGACATGCCATTCCTTTTATACTTTCTAGTCAGCCTACCAGATCTCTTAGCAAGAATACCTTGGAACCATAAAGGATAGAGTTGCCCCCAAAATCCCTAGAACAGTTTTAATCTTAAACAAATTTAAGCTGGACTAAGACTTTTGGGACACTCTATAGCTCTGGTCCCAGGGAATATTTGAGAAAGACCAGCTCTGCTTAGGTAGGTGTTTTGCATCAATCTGAAAAAGCGAGCTGCCTATTCCTAGCATGGACTACCTCGATTAAATGCTTGACAAGTATTTGTGAAATTGAATTCACTACAGAGAAGGGGTGAACAAGGGTTAGAACTGTGTTAGTCTCTCCCCACCCCGCCCCCATCACTTCAGTTTGTCTTCAGACAGGTCTTCAGAGCATGGCTTTATTCTTTGGTTTGACATGAATTCCCAGAATATCACACACACCCATTTTCTACCATCATTGCAAAATCTTACCTCAAAGCCAAATGTAAATGATTTTGTATTATTTATGATTTGGGGTTATCCCAAGCTCTGCTCTAATCTATTATTTTAGACTGATGACTAACCTTACTTGGAAATATAAGTGGTATGACATAAGTGAGGGTAAACCTGAAAAGGGGGAGCTAGAGCCTTACTGCACACATCCTGGCAGGTTCTGTTAACACCCCTTCCCCCCATCCCATGCTCAACTTTGACAAGTTCAGGGTCTAAGATCTACTTGATGTGACTGCTGTCTGATGGTACTAGCCTTGAGACTATATTATCATGGAATTTCAGAACTGGAAATAAACATTAAGGTTGGCTTAAAAGAGCTTAGAAATTAGATTCAGAACGAGAAGAGATCTCAGGACAGCTAAGCTGAGAGACTAGGGCCTCTTCAGGTCGAGTGTGGAGATCTGAGACTAGAATGTAGATCTTGTGGCTTTCAGGGCCTACTGAGCCACATTGGCTCTCAGGCGGATTGAGTGGAGGTAGATTTTTGTTCTGTTTTGTTTTAGGGCCAGAACTGTGATTTTAATAGTGCAAGGAAAACTCAGTGAAAAAATGATCATCTCTATAATTTATTTATTTAGATTAAAGATTCTCAACCTTTCTGTATTCTTTAGACCCCTTTGGCAGTCTGGTAAAGTCTACGGACCCCTCCTGAGAATATTTTAAAATCCGTAATATAAAATGTGAAAGAATAGAAAGGAAATCAAAGATTGGTAAAAAAAAAAAAAAAAAAAAAAAAGAGTTAGAGATGTAATTTTCGCATCCAAATTCATAAATACCCTGAAATTTATTCATAGACCCTCACAGACAGGATCTACAGCGTGTCCCAAAAGTCATAGTGCCATTTTAAGTTATTAAAAGTTAAAACTTTGGAAAAATTTAGGAAGCACCTATGGTTCAAAGATTTTCTTGCAGAGACATCCTTTAGACTGCAGAGCAAAAGAAAACTAAATGGTAGGTTGTGAAGAAAACAACGAAGAACCATGCACTTTGAGTGCTGTGTGAGACAACGCGAGGTTAAGTGATTTGTGCAAAGACGCAGGAGTCTGTGTCTGAGGTAGGCCCTGATCACTGGTCTTCCTGCCTCCAATGCCAGCTCTCTATGCTGTCTCCAGGGTGTCTTACATGTCATTTCAGTAGCATCTGGAAACCCCTCCCCCCCTCATTCCACAGGTGTTTCTATCCATTCCCTAAAGCTGTAAATTTAATACTTTGGATCCTGGAAGACCTCAAGGCATTTCAGTCTTCAAGAGTTCTTAGGGACATGCTGGAAGATGTGAGCCTTAGCTCCCCATGACCCTTGCTATAGCACAACAAAAACCAACAAATGGGGATGGCAGGAGAAGAAGGCTTAGGTTCTGTATAAGTTAAATGGAATTGAATAAACATTAACTTTAGAAACTGGAGTAGAAAAATTTCCTAACAATGATACAGAATAGGTATAGGATATGCGATTTTATTAGTACATGGAACTCTCAGGAAGGGCAATTTCCTCTACCAATTCAAGTCAGCAAATTGTAATCTGCAAATTACAGTCTTAGAAAGTTGCCTAGAAAAAGGTGAGGTTATGTGATCTGTCCAGGGCAACACAGCCTATATGTGTCACTAGAGTGACATGAACCCTGGTGTTCCTGACTTTGAAACCAGCTTCCCACCCACTACACCTGGCTGCCTCTCTCCTAACAATTATGTTTGTGCCAGTGCAGACTGGAATGTCTTGAGACATGGTGGGTTTCCCCTTGCTGAGGGTATTTAGGCAAAAGTTGACTGCCCTCTTGTTGAGAATGTGGTGGAGAGATTCCTGTATAGATTGGACTAAATGATATTTGAGTGCAGTCAGGGCAACAAGCATTTATTAAGGTCCTACCTAAGGCAAGGTATTAAGGTTTAGGATGTGAAGGAAAGCAAAAAACTATCACTGGAGAGAATGGTGCTCAGGATGTAATGAAGTGGTAAGAATTCTCTTGACTTTGGGCATGACTAGTCCCATTGCAAGAACAGTGTTTTCCACTCTTCTTTTTCATGACAATGGTAAAAGTGGATTATAGTTTCAAAGGCAAGAAATCCTATATCCCTTTTCTTACAAACTCCTGTGATTTGTGCCAAGAAAACTGGAGGGCACACAACAACAAAAGGTCCAGATAGACCTGTGCAGCAGAGATGAGTGGTCCTCTCTTGCTGCCCCCAGGAGGAATTTGATTCCTTATGTCACAGGCCAAATAAAGGTAAACCACATAGAATCATTCATTTACTATAGTGCAGCATTAAGTTAGAAGAACACACCCACCCACACTTTTTACAAGGGCCTGAGTACTCTCTTCTTTGAAGCCAGGTTTATAGTTTGTCCAAGGTTCATGGCTAGTCTTCTAAAGTTGGGTCGAGGCTCTAAGGACAAGCTGGCATATAGAGTTTAGCCCTTTCAGAAAACAGAATAGACCATCTCTTTCTATCATCCCTAGTTAGTACCCAAAAATGAAAAGCCACATTGACCACATTTGAAACCCTGGAACCCTACCAGGGTTGTGTACTTTGAATTTAAATTGAAATGGAGGTGGTGGCCAGTTAAATTTGGGGAGAGTTAACAATAGACAATTTCCTGTACTTAAAAAAATGTTTCTAAAAGGGGTCACAGGGGGTTTTGGACATTAAATCCCTCTTACAAAACAGTGTTTTGACAAATCAAGCACAAATGAATCAGAAACATACGGCTTACATTTCCCTTAAAATAGACCAGGATTTAAAAATTAAGGAGGGAAAGGGTTTAGCCAAACACATTTCAGATTTGCCAGACCCGAAGTATTTGAAAAATAGCTAAATCTATTTGTGGAACCCAGAGTTTGCAGGGTTCATCCACTAACTGGGCTCAAGTGAACCCATTTCCTGTAACTCTCCCTCTACCAACGACCCCTATCACCCAATAATCACAATGGAACGATTCACTATCGTCAGCAAAATGTTCCATTGCATGACACACATGTATGCCAAAATCTGAAGGTTTTCAGCCAAACCCAGAGATTTGGTTGGCTGGACATGTCATGGAATCACCATGTCAGTCCACAGAGCTATTGATTGGACATAGAGAGGGCTGTAGCTAGAGAGGCTCAAAGCTTTCCTGCTAAGCCCCCAAAGACTTTGAGGTTCAGAGGTAGGATGAAAGCGTTTCTAGGATCACAGCATCTGTTGTGTCATTTTAGAGGAGCTGTGGGGAAACAATGTTGGACCCATGGGTCCATGCTTGCAAAGTCCTGAGGATGAGTTGCTTTTGACTGGATAGTTAACTCCCAACCCATACAGCTGTTCAGTGAGTTGTGTGACAGTGATGCAGAGTGAAAGTGAAATGTGGTCTAAGAGAATCACATTCAGTAACAGTGTAACACAACTCCAGAACAGCATGCACCACGGAGCGAGCGCCAACTGGAAGGACCGCTGTTCTCACCAGGGGGATGTGATGCTATTTAATTTACAGGAATCAAAGACAAGCTTCATGCACACATCATTTTCCCCCTTGGTTCCTCAGCATTTTCTATATACTTTCTTTCAAGTAAAGGCAGTATAGTACAATGGAAAGATCACTGGCCTTGAAATGAGAAGAAAATGGAATTAAATCCCAGTTCTGCTACTTGCTGTATGACCTTGAGTAAATGACTTCACCTCTTAAGCCTCAGTTTCCCCACTTGTAAAACAAAGAGGTCAGACTAGATGGTATCTGAGGTCTCCTCCATCTTTGAATCTAAGATCATAGAAACCACTCTTGGCCAAAGATGAGGGTTTCTGCAGGGGTTGGTATGCCTTGTTCTTTGCTTATGATTCTTCCCTTCCACAAGTGGTTATTGAGCACCTGCCCTGGGCAGGGGAAAGAGAAAAATTAGACACAGCTCTTGATTCTGGGGAAGTTACACTACTCAAAACTTATTACCTTCTGCCATGTTAAATTAAAGGAATGGACACCACTACTTCTTGGTCTGGGCTTTGCCCAGGGACAGCCTGTTGAAGAAGTTCCCTCCTCCAATGCAGGTTGGTGACTTTTCTGCAATTTACGGTCTTAGAAAGTTGAGGGTTGCTGAGAGGTTAATTGAATGGCCCCAGATCACACAGTCAGCGTATGTCAGAACAACTTGAACTAAGATGTTCTTGACCCAAGGTTGTCTCTCTATCCATTTCTCTAGGACGTTCTCCACTTTTCTACCTTCACTTTCATAAGGGCTCAACTAGTCCCCCTCTATGAAACCGACTTTTTGTTTATTTGTTTCTTTTCCCCAATTGGTCCAAGGTTTTTAGCAAACTTTTAATGTTTGGCCATGATCATCGGGGCAAATTTTGGTAAGAGACATCAAACCATTCTCAGTAGATATGAGAAGGAAGTTGTATTTGTCAGAACTGACATTGTACCATCATGGGACATTATAACCCAAAGGGACCTCAATCATCACCTAGACAGCCTTTATGTTTTTTACAGATGAAACTGAGACTTACTGCAGTCATGTAACTTGATTAAACTTACACAAAAAGTTTAAATCTAAAGGGTAATCAAGTCGTTATTTTGTCTGGTATGGAGTACTGCTTAAGCTAGCCCTAATGAGCCTCAGGTCTTTGTGACAGCTAGGCTTAATCTCTATAGCTAAGCTACATCCCATACCTGGGATTCTTACTGCTACCTTGTAGAAAACTTAGCTTTTTTTCAAAGTTGAGCTAAAATTCTACCTCACACATGAAAAATGATAACTAACATGTTATATTGTGTGTCCTATGTGTCAGGCCCTGTGCTAAGTGCTTTATAATTATGATGTCATTTGACTGTCATAACAACCCTGGGAGGTAGGTGCTATATTATCTCCATTTTACAGATGAGAAAACGGAGGCAAAGTTTAAGTGACTTTCTCAGGGTTACATAACCAGTCTGAGGTCAGGTTTTAACTGAGACCTTCTCGACTCCAGGCCTGGCACTCTATCCACTGTACCACCTAGCCGCCCGTGAGTCCTTTCCTTGTTCCCCTAGGGGCTAATGCCATCTTCTGAAGCCCTTCTGATTTATTTTGTATGTTCTACTTTTATCCAATAGAATGGAAACTACTTGAAGACAGGGTCTTTTTTGTTCTGGTCCATGTAATCTCAGAGTCTATTAGTGCTGGGAATGTCGTATGAGGTTGCTGAATGAGTCAATGAATTCCAACCAATGAAATAGTGCCCGACTTGTCTAGATTGGGTGAGCATGGTACTAAAAAAAATGGATACAAAATGAAAAAAAAAGATCCATAAACTTGGTGGTCCTAATTCTCCAAAGAACATATTCACTTTGGTTGTGAACTATAACTGTGCTTTGCTTCAATCCAGAGAACATAGTGAAGAAAAATAACTACCAGAATTCCTGATGAGGCATAGATGGATGAATTTTCCCTTCCTTCAACTCACCAAAATATCTCAAGCTACTTTTCCAACACTTGCAGTTTGGCAAAATGCAAATTACATTTATTTATTTATTTTGTCAAGTAATTTTCCCTTTCAATTTAAAATTGATATTTGTTTCCAGGAAAATGTAGTCCATATGTTTGATTCATGGACACTGAAACTCATCAGAAAGCCATTTTTGCCAGAACAAGTTGGTGTCCAAATATGACTTATTTTTTAAGGCTAAATTTTTCTACTTTAAACCAGAAAATCAACTGTTGCCAGCATGAAAGAGGAAACCAAACCAAAGAAGTTGACATTCTGTTCTGAATTTCAGAGTACAGGAGTTGGATTTAGATTGCATCTGCCTTATTCTATCATTAAGGAACCACCACCATTACATATAAAACTGATAGTGATTCTTATTCAATTGATTTCAGTCCCTATTTAATCTAAAGATTGCTTAAGAGCCAAGCATACTTATATGAGCAAAGTTCATCTTACAGTCAACAGATTTTCCCAGCAAGAGTATTCAGAGGAGGAGATAGTAAATCAGGCCTCGCAACTTGGCTGAGTTTGTAACTTTTAATTATTTTAATTCATGGCTACGTGACCACAGCTCACAAGTGAAATATAAGTGCTTGTCCCAAAGAATTGGTTCAAATCCATGTGTGAGATGAGCCAAGCAGATTGAAGCCAAGGAATAAACACTTGTGTGGGTGTCCTCATATCCATGCACAAACTGCTCACATTGCTAAGAAATTGGTAGCCCCACCTCCTTTGGATGTTTGTGTTCCAAGCAACCCTGAGAAGATGATCCTTTCTGCTTCCAAAAAGAATCTCAAGCCCTAATGCAAGCTTTGAAATTTATTTTCAAAGAAATTCATTTGTCAATCTATCATAAGTGTTAGAACTATGAGAATTCTGAAGAACTAGATTCCTGGCCATGAGTCAGGTACCTGTACATATACTTCTGCCCCACAATGATCAAGGAAGAGTTCATATTTACCAGCTTTTAGCCACCAAAATAGGCAGGTGCTTACAACAGTCAAGAAGACAAGACAATGAAGCTGTGAGAGCAGGAAGGTAGCAACTGTTACCAGGAGTACTAGCAAAGTTGTGAGCCTCTCCCTCAGCTCAAGTTCCCCATGGGTAGTATATAAAAACAAAAAGAGCCCAGGCTTCTGCTCTTGTGCTCCCTGACTGACATAAAATGTGACTGTAGAACTGATTTTGTTGAAAAGACAACAAGAAAACCACCTAAAACTTCTATGTGGCAGAGTAGTGTAGTTATCCAGATGACTTTCCTTTTATGTTTTTGAAATGTTATACCCTGGGCTGTGCTTTAAATGTCTCGAGGTCTTAGACACAGCATAAGCCAAAGAGCTAGGTAGTGGTATCTCTTGTGATGCAAGGTCAATGAAAGTGGCTTTAGTAACAATTAATGACATCTTTTCAATACATATATGATCAAGAATATGAACAGGGCATTTTCAAAAACAAGAAAACAAGCTATCAACATATGTGAAAAAAAATACATTCCAAAGAATTAATAATTAGAGAAAAGCAAATTAAAGCAACTCTGATGTTTTTATTTCACATTCATTTCATTGTGAAAGATTAAAAGGTGACAAGAATGAAAGGGGATATGGGGGAAAGGCATACCAATGAATGGACTGTTGGGGAAGCTGCAAACTGATACAGCCATCCTGTAAAGAAATTTTGAACTATGCCCAAAAATGTCACTAAACAGTGCATATATCATTTTACCTAGCTAGATACTTACCACTATTAGACCTATACCCCAAAGAGGTCAAAGAAATTGGGAAAGGATTTATATGTACAAAAACAGCTCTTTTTATAATAATGAAGAACTGAAACCTAAGGGGGTGTCCATCTATTGGAAAATAACTAATTATGGTATGTAAATATTATAGGATATTACTGTGCCACAAAAATGGTGAAATAGAGAGTTTCACAGAAATCCGAGTAGACCTTTATGAACTGATGAGGAGCGAAGTGACAATTAGAACAATTTATACAATAACAATATCATAAAGAAAATTTTTAAAAACTTCAAAAGATATGAGAACTCAGATCAACACAATGGCTAAGCATGATTCCAGAGGACACATGATGAAGCTTGCTATCTGTTTCTTGACAGAGAGGTGATGAACTCTCTAAGCAGAATAAAACATTCATTACTTGTGTGAGAGTTTTTGTTTTCCTGTGTGTGTGTGTGTATATACACACACATATATGCATATATACATACATATGTATGTGTGTGTGCATATATATATATATACACATAGCTTTTTGGAGGGCAATTGGGGTTAAGTGATTTGCCCAAAGTCACACGGCTCGTTTTTGTGTCAAGTGTCTGAGGTCACATTTGAACTCAGGTCCTCCTGACTCCAGGTCTGGTGTTCTATTCACTGCACCACCTACCCTCCCCCCATGTATATTTCTTACAAGGGCTTTCTTTTCTTTTTCCCAATGAAGATTTGGGAATGAGAGCTCAAAGGGGAGATAGGAATGGAGTACGAAAAAATGATGAAAAGTGGATCTCTACAGCATCTTGTTAAAGAAGGCCAAGTAGACAGGACAGATATGAAAGCTAGTTATATACATTAAAATAAAATGAAGGGGCCGCTAGGTGGCTCAGTGAATAGAGCACCAGTCCTGGAGTCAGGAGTACCTGAGTTCAAATCCGGCCTCAGACACTTAACAAAAACAACAACAAAAAAAAACTAGCCGTGTGACCTTGGGCAAGTCACTTAACCCCAACTGCCCTCCAAAAAAAAAATGAAGCTGAATATAACAGCAATTTTCAATTGTATTTTCAATCCTCTTTTTCTATGCTTCTATGTAGGGGCAAATACCCATCCTATTTGGTGTTTTTTAAGTTCAGAGTAGAAGTTAGTAAACATTTTTAAACATTAGTAAAAATTAAGTTGATGGCATCTCTGATAATATCTTCTGAGCGCTGGTTGTGCAATTATGTGGCCCCACCCACTGGGATTAGATCCTGAGATGTTTAATGAAATCCCAATTATAATGTTGGTCTCTACCTATTCTTTTGTATTTGAATCCAAGACCTTGACCTTTAGTTGTCCCTGTTTGTTTATTCTGAGTCTCTAGGGATTGAGCATGGTCTACTTGACTCAGACTCTAGACTGACCCTGTTCCATATGGTTTGACTTGACATCTGAACACTGGCCTCAGAAGTGCCCTTTGGGTTCATAGTAGCCACATGCTGTCTCTCTTCTTACTAACCAAAAACATTTCTCATCTATCCCTAATGACTAAACGATGCTTTGTACATAATAGATACTTAAACATTTGTTAAACTAAATTGAAGTGAATTAATGTGAGCTTTTGGGTATTTCCCACAATTAGTGGATATCAGTGGAATATGTGCCTAAGAGGCAAATGTGTACTATGAATGACTAGGTGAAAGTATTGTAAAGGGTAAAGTATATCCAGGTGAAATAATTCTGAAAAATAGCTGTAAAGAACTAATGGTTGATTTAAAGACAAGAATCAGAGAGAGAATTATAACATCACCTTTATAGCTAGATATGTCTATGACTTACAAGTTGGAAGGGAATTTAAAGGTGATGTTGTCCAATTGGCATCTAAGGATGTGCTGTAAAACCAGTATCAAACATGTGGCCAGCAACATTCTGGAGGGTTGCCTGAACCAGATTAAAATGCAATTGTGAAATATTTAACAAAATAAATTAAAATACAAAATAACATAAATGATGTTAATTTGTGGTTTTCTAAGTCAATATGCAGCTGTAGGGGATTCACTTCTATTTGAGCTTGATGCCACCACTGTACAGCCTTTCCGGCAAGTAGTTCTTTCCTTCTCTTCCAGATATCTACTGAGAAACAATGTACTAACCCTGAAAGCAACCTAGCACTCATGAAACAGGAGAAAGGAAAGAGAAAATATCCAGTAACAATCTTTTCCTGAAAAGCCTATTCCAAAGACTGGGAAAATAAATGGTAGAGAAAACAGGGCTTCCAGTGCACATGCTTCCCTCTCCACTGCATTCTCCACACAGTTATTAAAACGATATGCCAGGACATATCTGACCAAGTCACTTCCCAGATTAAAAAGCTATTAATTGATTAATTAATTAATTAAAAAGCTCCCTGTTGCCTGGATAAAAGACAAGCAGCCCACCTACACCAAGTAAGAACTAGCTGACCCTGCACCCAACAATATTCAATGCTTCCACTGACCCCAAACCATCAGAACACATTCAACTCCCAAACAATGTGTCCACCAGTTTGGGATTTTAGACTTATTCAGCTTAGCACCTGCTTTTGACTGTTCCCTTATGTTATTGCTTTTCATGCATTTTGACTCAGGCCAGCTAGGATCTTGCCTTTGAAACTCCCCCCCCCTTTTTTTTTAGTGACTCTCTAATTACAGATGATGAGGTGTAGGCTCTGGGACCCCTCCCCCCTTTTTGAGCTCTCCTTGATTCTTTGAGGTACAGGCTCTGGGAAAGTAAAGCTTCCCAGGGAGGACATTTGCCTGAGGTCATGGACCTTGAGATGAGACTCTGCCCGTCTTTAGCTCACTTTGTTCCAGTAGTTTCCCACCCTTGAACTGGCCTGGCCCACCATTATCTATGGTCTCCAGGTAGCCTCCAGCAACTTCCCACCCTGAACCACTCATTACTGGAGTCTGACCTCGTCTGACTCCTCCTGAAGACCCTCCCCAGTCTCCTCCTCTGGACCACCCCTAGACTTCTCCCACAACCTTATCGTGTATAGAACCCCATCTTCCCTCCATGTAGTGTGAGAGTGCCATGGAATAGTTTGGCATAGACGGCTCGGTGAGAGCGCTGTAGAAGAATAGCTTAGCAGAGACTTGCTCTGTGAGAGCACCTTTAAATGGCCTAGCACCCCACGTGGTGAACTTGAATTTTCACTAAACTTTACTTTTTCCTTGGCTGAGAAGACTTGAGTGGAATTCTTTCCGCAGGACCTGGCATATTGGTATTTTGGGGTCTCAGGCAGCCCTAACCGTCTTTGGGCTCCTCTTCACAGACCAATAATTAAGGCTCAAGGAGCATCTAGGTGAGTCAGAGGGCAGAGAGCTAGACTTGGAGTCAGGAAGACTCATTTTCCTGAGTTAAAATCTGACCTCAGATGCTTACTTGTTGTGTGACCCTAGACAAGTCCCTTAACCTGGTTTGCCTCAGTTTCCTCATCTGTAAAATGAGCTGGAGAAGCAAGTGGTAAACCATTCCAGTGTCTTTGCTAAGGAAACCCCAATGAAATCGTAAAGAGTCAGGAATGACTGAAAAACAACAAAATGAGATGCAAGAGAGTTGTTCCTAAATATTAATATTTTTGTGTCTTACTCTAAATAACGAAGAGGGTGCCCAAAGAGGGTTAGGGCTGCTTGAGACCCCAAAATACCAACATGCCGGGTCCTGCGGAAAGAATTCCACTCAAGTCTTCTCAGCCAAGGAAAAAGTAAAGTTTATTGAAAGTTCAAGTTCGCCACATGGGGTGCTAGGCCATTTCATGGGGCTCTCACAGAGCAAAGTTTGTGCTAAGCTATCCCATGGCACTGTCGCAGAGCAAGTCTCTACTAAGCTAGTCTAAGGCACTCTCACACAGAGCAAGTCTGTGCCAAGCTATTCCATGGCGCTCTCACACCTCGTGGAGGGAAGATGGGATTCTATATACACAAAGGTTGTGGGAGGAATCTAGGGGTGGTCCAGAGGAGGAGTTTGGGGAGGGTCTTCAGGAGGAGTCAGATGAGATCAGACTCCAGTAGGGAGGGCCTTCAGGAGTCAAGATGAGATCAGACTCCAGTAATGAGTGATTAAGGGTGGGAAGTTGCTGGAGGCTACCTGGAGACCACAGACAATGGTGGGCCAGGCCAGTTCAAGGGTGGGAAACTATTGGAACAAAGAGGGCTAAAGACCTGGGCAGAGCCACAACTTAAGGCTCATAACCTCAGGCAAATGTCTTCCCTGGGAAGGTTTACTTTCCCCAGAGCCTGTACCTCAAAGAATCAAGGATAGCTCAAAAAAAAGGGGGGGTGGGGTCCCAGAGCCTACACCTCATCAAATAATATATCATTCTTTTCACTATATATAAAGGTTTAGTAAATGCTTATTTCATGTCTAGAAGTTCTTATTTCTTAGGAAAACGTGACTAAGTTAAAATGATGTCATTTTATGATTGCATTTAGTCTTCAAAGAGGGCAGGTCCAGAAGGTAACCTGTGACAGCAACTGAATGTGCCCCTTCTCCTGTCAGCATCCTAATGTGCTTGGGGTTACAGAAAGCCATCAGCTGCTGGGACTCAAGCATAGCCTATTTTATAGCCAAGGTCAAGCTATTTGCACACTGAGGACAAAAGAAAACAATGATAGGATAAAGTAGGCAGATGGATGTGACCATGCACATCTGTCCTATGTGTGTGAGCACTACACACAGATACCCACAGCTCACACTCTGTAGCCTGTGAAGGACTGTTGGTGCTCCACCCTCTCCCCTTGCAATGACCCTGAAATCTCCATTTAGAAAGATGGGACATCTCTCTTTTCTTCCATATACTACAGTCATACACATCTGAGACTTCCCCTGCTTCCACTTTCAAGAGTACTACTGGGAGGTGAGGTGGAGGATGGGAGCTGGCTGCCCTGGGTATGCTTGGGAGGAGAGGAGGAGAAAACCAGCACCAGGACCAGCACCCAGCTAGAGAATGGTATTTACAAGAGTTTGCACTAACCTTGGTCTTAAAGCACTTAAGCCACCTTAAATCATTTAAAGGGCTCTAATGAGAAAGAGGGCTTAGCCTTATTCTACTGGGTCCTTAGAAAGCCAATGCAGAAACAAGGGGTAGAAGCCACAGACACAGATTTGGGCCTGACGTAATGGGAAAAGAACCTAACAAAGGAGAAAGCATTAGCAACCGAGGTTGAGGGGGTGGAGGCCAGTGAGACGGGAGAAAAGAGACAGGAAAGACCTCCCTCAGAAGATGGTGCCACTTGAGCTGAATCTTGATGGAAGTCAGGCATCCCAAGGGGCAGAAATGAGAAAGGAGAGCATAGGTGGAGGGCACAACCACTGCAAAGGCTTGGAGATGGGACAATGGAGCATCATGTATAAAGAACAGCAAGAAGACCTGGACCTCAGAGTGCAGAAGATGAGTTGTATGTAAGAAAAGTAAAGTGATAGGAAGATGAAACCTTGTGAAGAGTTTCATGCATCAAACAGAAATAATTTAATATTTCTTCCAAGAAGTCACAGGGAGCCTCTGGAGATTTTTAGGAAGTAGGTGCTTCCCCCCACCCCCACCCAATATATTCACTTACCTGTGCAACCACAAACTATAAAGACAGATCCTAGGACTTTTAGTTCTAGACCTCCCATGGTTAATTCTTTTTCCCATTTCATCTTGTCTTTTTTTATTGTAGTAGTTTATTTTTCTACTTTTGATTACCTTATTTCTATAAGCAACTTGATGCAATGTATTTATCCAATGTCAAATAGATGTAAACACATTTAAATGTTTGTCATTGGGAAGGATCCTTGAGTAGAGTAGCTCATTATGTCATTATCAACCATTAACACCTGAACTCAATTTGTCATTCTCTAAATTCAGAGTACTCTGCTCCTGCCCACCCAGCTAGTGTCCACCTTCCCTGGGAGGAGCCCTGCCCATACTTTAGGGCTTATCTCAAAGACCACTTATTTTAGGTAGCCTTCTTTGTCTATCTATTCCTCCACCTTATATTTTTTTCCTTCCCTGAATTTTCATAGCATTTTGTATCTCTCTTATAGCACTTACAGCTTACATATACATACAATACACATACACAAAATACATACCTATACCTACATACATGCATATACATATATTTTAGACTGTAAGTTCTTTTCAGTCAGGGATCATGTATTTCTCATCTCTGTATTCCCTGAAAAATCAACAATGTTGTGTACATAATCAATATCCAATAAATGAATGAACAAATATGCATAATGAGTTTCTTTGTATAAAATTTGGATATTGTTTAAATTATTACAATGGGCATAGGAGATTGGGGTTGGATTTGTGATTTCATTTATATGGGGAACTCTTGGATAAGGAGATTCCCTTTGCCAGTGAAGGTTGACATCTTCTCTGTCACTTGTAGTCTAAGAGTATAGCTCAGAGCACTTGCCCAGAGTCACACAGCCAGAGACAGAATTTGAACCCACATCTTCTTGGCTCTAAGAACAGTTCTCTTAAGTATTATGATTGTCATAATAACTCAAGGTTCTTCATTTTCATGAGTGTTGGTAGTAAACAGATAACATAGTTAATGATTTTTGCAATCCAGAAGAATATGCTGTCCCCTTGAATCCCAATGGTGTTCTAGTAAATGTGCAACTACCCAGTCTGGGCTGGGGAGTGGGAAATGGATGCAGACATGATATTAAGCTTCATCTGCATCATTAACATTTTCTGCATCATTTTCTTAGGTCTACAAATGAACAAAACAATAAATCAAGGCCTGCTTACACTGAAAATTTAACAATGACCTCTCCAAGTTGGTTCCTGAACACCTTTGCCTACAACCCACCTGGTGATGACTCCTCTCTCCCCTTGCCTCTTCTTTGACAACAGATTTCAAGCTTAACATCGAGCCAGCATTCAAAGTGTTAACTGTTAGATTAGGCTGTGGCCCAAGGAATATGTGCAATGCTGATATAACCTCTGAGTTACCTTCCCAGGGGCTCTTCCATGCCAAGATAAGTCAATAATACTAGGACTTTATCAGAGAACTATTAGAATTACTTTCTTAAAATTAAATAATGGAACTATACTCACCTGTGTGTATTTGTTTAAAAAAATTTCTATTCCTCCCCCATTGGGGGAGAGGCAGGAGGAAGAGGAGAAAATATATATAGCAGTCATGTTTCTAAAAAATAATGTAGTCTCTTAAAAACAGTTTTTTCTATAGCCCAAGAATTTTTGGAGATTAAGAGAAAGCACTGGAGGCTATGTGGCTTTTGTGGACCATGTTAGCCAAAATCCCTTTGTTTGGGAAACTATATCAGAAGCATTGAGGCATATGATGTCTCAGTCAAGAGAGCAGCCCAAAAGGAGATTTTACTGTTGAGTGGAAAGCAGAACAGTCAGCAGATGGAAGGTTGGGGAAAATATCACTACTTATTTTGTTTAATCACTTCTTGTATCTTCTGAATGATCAAATTTCAGGCAATCAGCAAGCAATTATTGAATACCAACTATATGATGGGCATTGTGCCAGCTCATGGGGACACAAACATGGTTTCTGCCCTCAAGGAAGTCATGTTCTAGTGGCAGGATAACATGCAAACAGATATGTATATAGAAGACGCATACAATGTGAGTGGGAAAAAATCTCAGAAAACAAGTATCAGCAGTGGGAAATATTGGGCAGGCTTGCGACAGAAGGTAGGATTTAAGCAGAGCCTTGAAGGAAACCAGGAGACAGATGTGAGGAGGGAGAGCAAAAGAGGACCAAACATCTGTGTATTTTTAAATGCATCTCTAAGTAAAGAGTCTAGATACTTACCCGTGCCCAGCATCTACCTTCCTATGTGAATATAGAGGTTTTGGGGAACAGTGTTGGAGAAGGGCATGATTCATTTGAACATTTCTAAGTGAAATAATAATCAGCCTGTCCTTCAGAGAGAAAGCTCTGTGGTTGTGATGTGGTTTTTTTTTTCTAGGCTCTGACTCCTGAGTAGGGATTAACGTGGCTTCAGGACTTGAAGGTTTCTCAGGATTTCCCACGCAGATTTCAGATTGTGGGTTTAGTCAAAGAGTTGATGCAGTCTGAGCTTGGAATAAGCTTGGCATCGGCTGCTGTAGAGAGGGGCTCTGAACTGACATGAGCCAGTTGTGAAAAAGTGAGACAGATGCAAGGCAGACCCTGGGCAGAATGAAGGATGCATGCTGTCTACATCCTCCCCACATGTTCCATACATTTTCCCAGACTACCAGGTGCATACCTCGGTCATTCTATCTTTGAAACCTCTTCTGCCTTAATGGACACCCACACAGAAAGCCTTCAAGTACCCGTGACCCTGTCTTGGCTTGCCCACCGTGGACTTATGCACCATACTCCTACATTTCTGGTCTTTTTATCACTACTGTACCCTGCTTCTTACCCCACTCCGCAACTCCTTCTTAAAATACAAGTTAGTCCTTTGCCTTCCAAAAGTGATCATTAATGAACTAAATTGACTCATGCTAATTTACTGAGAGAGAAAGCTAGAATAGACCTTCCCTTCACAAGTAGGCTTTCTGGAGACAATATCCTAACTCAATGATTGTACCAAAATGAGGAAATTAGAATCATAGAATGTTAGAATTAGAAGAAACTCGAAGACTAATCCCTTCATATTATGGATAAGTAAACTGATGCCAAGAGAATGAAGTAATTTGCCTTTGGTTAATTATCAGCAGACCTGGGAATGGAACCCAGATTTCCTGACTCCCAATTCAATACTCTTTTCATTATATATTACATTATTTAAAAGGTAAGAATTTCAGGCAAGGCAAAAAGACAGTGTTGGTGTTGGTGCTTTGGAGAAAATTATTTTGTGTGTCATACTTCCTATGATATTCTATAGGCAGCCATGGGTTCCTTTCATTCATAAGGACTGACTAAACCAAGGATCCTTAACTGGGAGTCTATACACTTGGACAGAATATCTTAGCATATTTGCTTTCGCTAGCCTTTAGCTTCCTTTGTGATCTTATGTATTTTATTTAATGAATTTGAAAATGTCACTCTGAGAAGGGAGCCATTGCTTTCATCAGACTACTAAAGGGGGCCATGACACACAAAAAAATAACCCAGAAACTAGTTTAGTGTTGGCTTAAAGAGGTGGGATACAAGAGTTTTGCTTTGTTGCTATTAGATTTTCAAAGCTACCCCAGCCTTAGGTTTTTTTCTTCCTTCTAATTTTCTTCTCTGAATGTCAGGTTTTCTGAGTCCTTATGATACCCAATAGAAAGAATGATGAACTTGGAGTGAGGAGAGTTCTTTTAGAGGCCTTGAGCAAATAAATGGTTGTTGAGACGCTTTTATTACTGAAATTTCCCATCATTATATTTTAACTATATGGAATAAATGAGAAATAATAACAATTTATCCCCTTCTCAGCTACCTGCTAGCATCAGATCCAATCAAAATAATACATTTTGGAAAAGGGGGTAGGATAGTGATAGGCTGTATAACAGAATGAAGGAGGTGATTTATTTTTAACAGGGTTGTGATTTAAAATTGTCCTGTTGCTTAAAGGGGCAGGATATACCAACTGGTCTTCAAATATGAGACAAACCTGGAAATGACAAAGGTGTAGCTTTTCCCTCACCTATCAAGGCAAACTGAGGAGCAGGATATAGTAACTTTAGGAACAGAGAAAATAAATGCACATGACTGAAGTATCTAATAAAAGTAGTAGGAAAGAGACACAGGGAACTTCTGCCTTTTTTCTTATCGAAGAACCTCACCCCCTTCTCTATTGCTCCCAGTGCTGAAAATGGATCTTCTGTAGCTCTTTCCTTCTCTCCAAACCTTGTATAACTGCCCTCATCCAAAAGCTTCACTCCTTTTTACTACCTGCTACTAAATGAAATCGGAATGAAAACTATGATGACCTGGCCCACTACCAATTTATTTTACATTATCTCCACTGGGCTCTCACTGCAGCAAGGCAATTTTTTTATACCTCTCTAATCAATTTGCTGTCTTATCACAGCAGATGTTCAAAACCTTTTCATCCCTCCTTGGCTTCTCAATATGTATCCTCCCCCTACTCTCTCAGTTAAGGACCTCACTTCATACTCTATCAAAAAAAAAAAATCCTGTATCACTCATACGGCTTCTACCATTAGCTCCTGTTTACTCCTGGGTTTTGTTGTTATTTCGGTCATGTTAGACTCTTCATGACCTCATGTGGGGTCTTTTTGGCAGAAATACTGGACTGGTTTGCCATTTCCTTCTCCAGTTCATTTTACAGATGAAGAAACTGAGGCAAACAGGGTTAAGTGACTTGTTCAAGGCCACACAGCTATTACATAGCTAAAGTCAAATTTGAACTAAGGGAGATGAGCCTTCCTGACTCCAGGTCCAGCCCTCTATTCAGCTACCCTTAACCCCTGTACCATACAGTAAGAGAGCCCTTCTTCCCAAAGTAAATCCCTCTTTTTGGACTTTGTCCCATTCCCTACCATCTTCTTTAGTAGGAGCTGATGAAATCACCAAGGAAGACTTGTTTTGTCATTCAGTCAAACCTGACTCTTCATGACCCTATTTGGGGTCTTTTTGGTAGAAATACTGGACTGGTTTGCCATTTTCTTCTCTAGCTCATTTTATACATGAGGAAACTGGGGCAAATAGGATTAAGTGACTTAATATCTGAGACTGAATTTGAACTCAGGTCTTCCTGACTCTGGGCCCAGTGCTCTATCCATTGAGCAACCTAGCTGCCTTTTAGGCAAACAGAGGCAAAAAGACTTGGCTCAGATACTTTATGCAGCCCTTAGTCACATAGTTGTTTACATATTATCTCCCTCATTCTATTGTGAGCTCCCTGTTTCTCCCCTCTTTTACAGCTTAGTAAAATGGCTGGTCCATACTTAGAAAGTGCGTGATAAATACTTATTGACCAACTGACTCTTCTTTTGGACTCCTTTGTTTCTGAGCAGAGATAACTCAACAGAAGCTCTGCACATCTTTATCTGTTTTGTGTCTTCCTCATTGTCCAGGACTGATCAAAACTCCTCTACTCTCCCTCCTTCCATACTTTCCCCATTCCCTTTTTTCTCCCCTGCTTTCTCTTCTGCTTGATTTGAGGCACTGATCTGGGAGGCCTCGTGTTAAGTTAAATGGCCCAAAGACTACTTGCGTAGGACACACTTGTAATCTAATTCCATCCGATGTGAATGAGTATTTGTATGTGGGTATTTTCAGAGTCATTGTTGAGAATTGTTTGTTTGGTTTACATGACTACACTTTAACTAGAATTTTCTTCAAAAGTTCATGTGCTTCAAAAGGCCTTATTAAATACACCTTCCCCTACCCTTAGAAAAGTCCTGTCTTTTCTTAGTTGAGAGCCAGCCTACCATAACATTCCATAGGTTAAAGGAGCCGTAGGACTCATGCCTACTGGAAAGCAGAGTCATTTGATTGCTGAAATTTATTCCTGGAGCAATGTCCATAAACATTTCCTTCTCTCATTGATAACAGATGGTGGGGAATAAAGATAGTGCACTCCATTGAGGTTTAACTGCTCTAGATCTCAGTATCCTCATCTGCAAAATGGGCATAGAAACATTTAGCCTTTAACAGAATTAAGGACTGGGCCTAGGCCTTCATTTGTCTGAAAACTCCTCCTGAGGATCTCTCTCTCTCTCTCTCTCTCTCTCTCTCTCTCTCTCTCTCTCTCAGAAAAAAAAAAAAGCAGGGCTGGTATTCTGCAGAGAGGAGGGGGGATTGTCTATTTCCGGGGTACTTGGGTTCAATGTTTGAGAGAGACAGAGAGAGAGAGAGAGAGAGAGAGAGAGAGAGAGAGAGAGAGAGAGAGAGAGAGAGAGAGAGAGAGGCAGAAATGTGGTACTGTAGTACCTTCTCTGAAACCTACAGTCTTAGGGAGTTATCTTGAAATGACAAATACGTTATGAACTTCTGATGAGGAAACACCTTTTTTTTTTTCTCAATGCAGACTAGCAACTGTTCTTGTCTTAGACTTCTCTGGGAAATTGAGAGGTTAAGTAATTTTCCTGGAGTCACAGAGCCAGTATGTCAGAATCAGGACTAGGACCCAAGTCTCCCTTATTCCAAGGTGTGTCTTCTCTCTACTCTTCCACACTTGTCTGTCCCATTAAGTCCCATAAAAGACTAAATAAATTCTCAAAGGAGCCGTGAAAGGAAAGTCCAGTGCTACTACATCTCATTGAGATTTCATGGTTTGCATTTTGAAGGAACAGGAGGGAACTAGGAACAAAAAGAGATGGGATTCATCCTGGACTAGTTTGGTTTTCCTCTGGAGCCTAATTGTCCAACCCAGTAGGGCCTCCCATGTCTTGATATCTCTCATCAAAAATGTTTGGCTTGAGTTCTGCAGACCTAAGCAAAGCGGCTTCATTCTGCTTTGGTAGCAATGTCCTGGGAGTGAAACAGCAGAAACTCTTGGGCCCTTCAGGAAAAAAAGCAAAGCATAGCCAAGTTATCTGGCTGTGGCTTTGAGTCTGATGCTCAGGAGATAAGTGGCTTGCTGAGTCACTACTATTTCACGGATCCCTAGCTTACTCTCTTTGCTCAGGATTCTGACATATCCATACCTCTGCTAGCTCCCTGCCTTGGGCGACACGGGTTTGTGGCTACCTTCTGAGAACTGTAGCCTCACTTATCCATCCTTTTAGTAAGTTGTTACAGCAACAGCACACTCAGATCAGTAGATATCAATAGTTATTTTATTTTTGTCCAATGAGGACAATACAGTACAAACTATTTAAAGGGAAAAGCAGTATAACAAGAAGTATAAGCAGTATAAAATAATGGCTGGTTGACTCTCAGTTGTTATAAATATGGATGCTTATTAAAATCATCACAAGGGAAAAGAGCACTCATCAGGCCCAAGTTTTAGAAGCAGCTTTAAAAAAAAATACATAGCCTGGATACCCCAGATCCTGACTCTATTTCTTTCCCAGGGTTGCCTAGAGACTCCTTCCCTGGAAACACCAGTTTAGGAAAGGCTTCCAGTAATGCTTTTCTTTGCTCAGACCTGGACTCCATCAATTCCTCCTTATTCTCCTTGCTTCTCATTCTATCCCATTCCACTGTTTACCAGCTCCTTTATACATGGTGTTGTCTTTCCCCGTTAGAATGTACCTTCCTTGAGGGTAGAGAAGGCCTTGATTGCTAAAATTTGTAACAACAACATTTAGGTTAGTACATGAACCCTAGTGAATGTGTAATAAATTGTCAGTCTCTATCTCTTTCTCTCTGTCTCTTTTTGTGTCTCTGTTTCTGTGTGTGTGTTTCTCTATCTCTGTCTCTCTGCCTCTCTCTGTTTCTCTGTCTCTTTCTCTCCCTCTCTGTCCTTCTCTGTGTTTCGCTGTCCCTGTCTTTGTCGCTGTCTCTCATTCTCTCTGTCTCTGTGTTTACTTCTGTCTCTGTTTGTGTCTCTGTTTCTGTCTTTCTGTCTCTGTCTCTCTCAGTCTGGTGGACTAAAAGGCAGGGCTGGTATTCTTCAGAGAGGAGGGGGGGATTGTCTATTTCCGGGGTGCTTGGCTTCAATGTTCTGGGACTAAAGGGAGGTTTTCGTGGTGGTAGGGGCAGTCATGGTGGCTTGATTGCTTGGCACATGTTGCCTCTCTTTTCTCTCCATCAAGGTCAATTGTTGATTCAGCAAGGCTGGCTTGCCTAACAAAGTTATCTCTCTGATTGCATCCATCTTAAAGTTTTACAGGATTTTAAGTGCACAAATTGGGATCACTGAAAAGCATGTATGACTTTCCAAATAAGATGTAGCCAAATCTCCATTTCAATTCTGAGCAGGAAAAATAGTTGAAGAGAAAATGAACCTTCAGATAGCTTGGCATGATACCCCAATACACTAAAATTATCCTGAGAGTATTTTTATGAGAAACTGATGGGAAACACCTTGTTTGAAGGAAGCCTTTTAGCGACTGGAATTTGTCTTGCTGACCCAATAGCTTTTTTGAAATAAACAACCACTAAAAGCATCAGGATCTTTAATTCTTTCTATCTCTAAGTTGTGAGTCTGCAAATGTTGGCTGATGTAGAAAGGCATTATGAAAGTCTGTCAATCAATGAATAACCATTTATTAACCATATTCCAGGCTCTGTGCTAAATACTATAGATCCAAAGAAAGGCAAGAAACAGTGCTTATTCCCAAGGAATTCACAGTCTAATGGGGAGACAAGATGCAAAGTTATTTACAGACAAAATATAGACAGAAAAAATTGGAAATAATCAACAGAGGGGAGACACTAAAATGAAGGAGGACTGGGAAAGCTTCTGGGAGAAGGTGAGATTTTTAAGTGGCTCTTGAAAGAAGCCAGGAGGTAGAAATGAGGAGGGAGGGTATTCCAAGCTTGGGCGACAGACAGTAAAAACACCCAAAGTTGGAAGAAAGAGTGTCTTGTGAAAGAATCAAGGTATAAGATTGAAAAGATGTGGTAGGGGAGCAGGTCATAAATGACTTTGAACAGCTGTTTCTGTCTCTCTGTCTCTCTCTGCCTCTATCTCTCTCTTTGTCCCTGTGTTTCTGTCTCTCTTTGTCTTTCTCTGTCTCTCAGGCTTTCCCCATTCTCATTTATTCACCACCTATATTGTCAATAATTATTCTCATTATACTATTTCATAAAGGTGAGAAAGTACACTTGTAGGCTGGTATTTGCTAATACTTCCTCTGTTGCCTTGAGATGTGCCCTGCCACCTACACACTAGCAAACATTTTCCACTAACTATCTTCACATTCCGAATGTGGGCTCATGAAATGTTTTTTTTCCTCTCTGGGGACTATTAGGGGATCAGAACTGTGCCAATTCTATATCCATAGTATGGCGTAGCTGATAGAATGCTAGGTTTAGCTAAAGTGGAAGTTGGTTCAAATTCTAGCCCAGATACTAATAGCTACGGGCCTCTGCTTAAGTCACTTAAACTTGCTGAGATTTGTCTTCATAGAATTTGAGAGCTAGAAAGGCAGTTAGCAGCTATCTAGTGTATATCTAATACATGAGAGGAATCTCCAGTATAAAATACCAGACAAGTCTCCATCTTGCCTCCGCATGAAGACTTCCAAGTAGAGGGAACCTATCTACTTGAGGTAGAAAATTACACTTCTTTGTTTTGTCTTGTTGGTTTGGTTTTCTTGAGGCAATCAGGATTAAGTGGCATGCCCAGGGTTACATAGCTAGTAAGTGTCTGAGGTTGGATTTGAATTCAGGTCTTCCTGACTGACTCCAGGGCTGGTGCTCAGTCCACTGCATCATTCAGCTGCCCCTTTCAAGGACAGTTTTTCTTTTTACAGCTCTAACAGTATCAGAAAATTTGATGAGCTTGCCATCTATAGCCTTATCCAAGTAATTGATAAAATATTAAGTAGCACAGGCCCAGGCATAGATCCATAGGTTACGCTTCCTGCTACTTTCATACTAGACCTCCTGCTACCAGTCATAAAAGGGTTTTTCCCAATTTTTTAAAACTAAAATCTAAGTAAAATATATCCATAGCATTCTTCTCACTTACTATTTTAATAATCCTATCTGAAATAAACAAATCAGGTTACTCTTATGTGACCCGATCTAATCACCACTTCCCTTTATAGATGATCAGTGAATATCTCTTTAACGATCAGTGGAGAATTTTCCCACAAATTGAAATCAAAGTCACTGTCTGTAATTTGAAGACTGCCTTCTCTGTTCATTTATAAAATGAGGACCATAATAATACTTACCTCATAGGGTTATTATGGGAGTCACATGAGATAACGTAAAGTGCTTTGCAAACCTTAGTGATCTACAGATGTAAGCTGCCTACATCTGCTGGGCTTTAACCATCCCTGTTCTCAAAATGTGAAGATCACCCTAAAAGAGTTGGCAGTCAGAACAAGAACCCCATAGCCTCTAGCAATCAACAAAACCAGGGATTAGCTGCTCCCTCTTCCTGGTCCTAGAACCCTCTCTATATCCTCTCTACACAGACCCCATAGATGCAAGCTCTGGAAATTCCCACTTGGATTTCCCTTCTTTACTCAGACATCTGCTCTCAATCTGATCTATGGTCTATTTTCCTTCTCTCTCTCTCTCTCTCTCTCTCTTTTTCTTCTTTTTTCTCCTCAATCTATGTGACTTGCTCCAAAACTCCTCCAGCTCTGTCACAAACACACCCTTGGGTGGGCTTTTTGCACCACCCTGACAACAATAATTACCAAAGTTCTGCCTCTATGCTCTTTTATGAGGGGATGGAGAGGAATATTGTAGCTGGGCAAATGACATCTTCTCCAAATCAGTTTTTGCTTTACCCAGCATTCTCAAGCCTAACAAAAATATTTAAGCTGAAAAGTCTTTATATTTTCCATTCGTTCTATACTCTTCTTTGTGACTTCATCAGTTCCCATGGGTTTAATTGTCATCTCTAGGCCCATGACTCACAGCCCCATTTTTACTCCTAAATGTCAGCCCACCTTGCCAACTGTCTTTTGGACATTTCAAAGTGAATGTCCCATAGACACCTTAAACGCAGCATGTCCAAAACAGATAAACTCCAAACCCATTGTAACGCCATACACTAGCAGATGTCCAAAAGAATGCTAGTCACTTATCCAGATTCACAATGACTAAGTATCATTAATCACTAAATACAATCATTAGAAAATTACACAAAACCTCCACCCCATGGTTCCAGTAAACTTCACATTTCAGCACGAATCCAAGTGGAGGCTTTTTCTTCATCTTGTCTAGGAGTAGTCTCTCAAATTCCCTGGATCCCCTTCCATGGTCCCAGCTCCTACCTGAATCCACCAAACAGTCACCTGAATTCAGGGGCAGACAGCTCCCAGGTTCTCGTCCAGTCCTCCAAGCAGTTCTTGTTGCACACTGAAGCTCACAGAGTTTAGCATATCTCAAACCCTTCAACACTTCTGTTGTCGGGTACTCAAGGATCCACCAAGCCACAAATAAACAAAGGCTTATCCTGGTCATGCTTCTTCAGTCCTCCAGCAGTTTGGCTGGCCCTAGGACCCAGAAGGAATCTCAGCCTTTCAGGCAGCAGCAACTTCAGCCTTTGCCAGATTCTGGTCTCAAGAAAACTCCAATTCAGTTTTCAGTCAGCTTCCAGATGCTTTCTAGCATATTTTCTAGAAACTCTCTCCCTCTCCTTCCCCTCTCCCCCCTCAACTGGCTTCAGTCTCTATGATTCTTACTCTACCAGGAGCCACTAGGAGGAACATTCCTGATTCTGATTCTCTGTCTCTGGAATTCTTCTTATATACACATGTTGGCCTCCTGTCTCAGCTAACCCCCTCCTGCCCTATCAGTAACAGGAGACAGAGTTCACACCCTCTGCCTCTTTCACAGAAGTACTTAGCCCTTAGTTACTAAGGACCCAGTTCCTGCTAAATTAATTACCATTACACCTTCTTCTTCCAAACTTTTGCCAAAGGCATCAATGTCATCTCAGTCTCCCCATGTTCATATCCTTGAGTCTTCAATCCCCCTCCCCTAAACTATCCAATCAGTTGCTAAATTGTATATTTTCTGCTTCTATAACATATGTCCCTTTGACCCCTTCTTATTCCCACAATTACTGCCTTAGTGAGAAACTCTAGGGGTCTTCCCCTCCTAGACCGATTCTGTTGGAAAGGCAAACTAGGTCATCTTAGCCTCAATTTTTACCTAGCCTTAATACTGAATGGACATTGCCTCAGACAAGCTGAGAACTGGGAAAGCCCTTAGTTTAGCGCAAATCTCCCTCTGCATCCTTGATTTATATCTTGCCATTGGACTCTGACAACTTGAGGAGAGAGTGAGACTGGTCACTTTGTACAACTCTGCTTCACTTAAATCAAATTCACTTGCAAGTCATGGCATCAATCACCTTTCTGATGTCATTGATCCTCTTCAAGACAAAGAATGAACAGCAAACATGACTGCCTTAATGTAGGCTCTGATCACCTCTCATTGATCTGATGTAGAGAACTTCCTAACTGGTTTCTGTTTTAAGTCTCTCTACATGCCATTCCATCCTTCACACTTCCGACAGAATCATTCCCCTTAAGCACATATCTGAATGTTACTTCCCTTCTCAACAAACCTCTAGGGCAGTGGTTCTCAACCTTCCTAATGCCATGACCTTTAAATACTTGTATGTGGACATATCTGCATGTGGGCAGACTCACCTGCAGACAGATAGAAGAGCAGCGTCTCGGTTCCTAAGACCATCAGAAATATGTTTTCCAATGGTCTTAGGCAATCCCTGTGACCCCTGTGAAAAGGTCGTTCGATTGGGGGTCGCGACCCACAGGTTGAGAACCACTGCTCCAGGGGTTCACTATTCTGCTGCTGCTGCTACTTTTGCTGCTGCTGCTGCTATTCCTGTGCTACTGCTACCATTACTGTTGCTGCTGCTACTGCTGCTATTACTACTGCTGCTGTTGCTGCTCTAACTATTCCTGCTGCTGCTGTAGCAACAAGTCTCCCTTGTTGCTCCCTGTTGCTACTACTGCTGCTGCTGCTACTGCTGCTGCTACTATTGTTGCTACTGCTACTATAATTACTATTGCTGATACTACTGCTGCTACTATTAGTCCTGTTGTTGCTACTAAAGCTGCTTAGAAAGATTAAATGGCTTGTTCAAGGTTCCACAGTCAGAAAGAGCTTCAGATACATTGTATGATGCTACCTCTCACTTTACTTCTTTATTTCATCTGGAAAATCAAACCCTGGTGGGTTTTTTGCGTGCAGATTCAATGATGGTCAGATTCTCTCCTCAGCTCCTTTTCTTTAAATGCCCTGTGTACTTCCTGACATAGCAATCAGATCATAACCAAAACCAATCAATGCCATCAGTGAGTTCACGTATCTCTAGCTCCTCTGCCACCAATGAAGATATCTAATCAAAAGAATGGCAATAGGACCTCCTTTACCACTTTGTCATCTTTTATTTACTTTTTAGTTTCTTCTTTTACAAAAAACAATTTCAGGCTTTTAAAACTGGATTTCATGCTAAGATGTGTATAGGGTTATCTTCTTTTCCACTTTTTCCCTCACTGAGAAAAGAAAGGAAGATGGAGGGGAAAACAAAATGAAGATAATATCCAAGGAGTTGTGCCATTCTTTCAATGATCAGGATTTTCTTGCTATCACAAAATCCCTTCTTAACACCAACAAGCTTCTGGTGTTACTACGTTGTTGAGAGCCCTAGCAACAATACTACAAATATCTCAAGATTTCAGATGATTCAAATAAGATACAAGTGAGATGTGGGGCAGATAGAAAAAGGTTATGGCATTTCCAGTAATGACTTGTATGCTAGAAGTGATATGTGGCCTCATTAAGGAAAGGCATGACCAGAAAGGGATGTGGGCTGGTTATGCATTTAAGTGAATGATAGCATATGATCAAGTTGAGTACTGCGTTGGTACCCATGAAATATTTTAAAGTCCCAGAAGATTTGCATTGCTTTGGGTGGAACCTCTACGGAGAATTTACTAGGCATTAGAATTGACATGGATCAGAATTACATGGCCTGAGAAGGAATAAAAAGGTTACAATGCACATAGATAGAGGGTGTATCCACAATGATTATATCATGGATCCCTTTTAGCATATGTTGAATTGTGTGCTTTATAGGGTCATTGTAAAAATAACATGAAAAATACATTAAAATCATTTTAAAAACTGTAACATTATGTAAATGTTATGGTTTTTATCAGTAATAAAAAGATAAGAATATTCACTATCATATCACCTATGGGAAGTGGCTTTCCAACCATACCCCATAAAAGAAAGAGGTTCATTTTTAGGTTCATTGATGGGGTACAGTAACTGCATACAGTATATGCATGAGGATCTGTGTCTTCCAAATAAAGTAGGATATGATTATTTCCACTCCCTTGCTCTGTGTACACCTAGGATTTACATAAGTTTTTCCTTCCCAGGAAGGACCTAGGAAATTCTAAAGTTCTTTGATAGACTATGATCATAGTGGGAGGGGGGATTAAGTTATCTTAAAGCAATCCATGCCTTCCTATGTACCATGTGGACACCAATTGAGGGCTTTTTGATTGAATAATTATTAAGCCAAGTCTTTGAATTTTCAGCATAGATTGGCTCCAATACCATGGATAATTGAAATAATTTAGAATGGCGGTGGCTTAGTATGCAGAATACTCTCTTGCTTCACTTCCTCTTCAATCTGAAGTTCCAGAAAAGCATTATCCAGAATGTTAGATTTAATGTCAGCAGATTTGTGTTCAAATCTCAGCTCTGCTGCTTGCTACCTGGGTGATCTGAAATGTTCTTTGGAGCCTTGGCTGGAGAGGCACCAACTTTTGGTGCAATGGAAAGAGACCTGAACTTAGAATCATAGAACTTGACCTTTGGACAGTCTCTTCATCTATCTGTGTCTGGGGGTGGGGATGGGGATAGAGAGAGGGGAGAGGCAATATGATGGAGTAAAAGCAGGAAGTTGGGTGAGCTCATGCACCAACCACCTCCAATACCTGAAAAATATTACTCTAAACAGATTTTAGAGCTACAGAACCCACAAAGTGACAGAGAGAAACAAATCTCCCACAGAAGGCAGTCTGGCAGGCCAACAGGAAAAGTCTATCACACCAAGCTGGGAGCCCAGCACAGTCTTGTATGAGCCAGGCAGTCCTGACCAGTGGCACAGACTGGCCTGAGCAGACTACAAGAGAGTGAATCCCCAGTAGATATGGTGGTTTTCAGATTTCTCAACCCATAAATGTCAAAGAGAAAGTAAAGGTCAGTGGGGAACTCTGTTGGAAACAAGTGACAGAAGAGTGCAGTCCATCACCTGTCTCCAGAGGTGCCATGGCTGCAGCTGCTGCTGTGTGGTTGCCCCAGGAGCTCTGGGTCTGCAGATCACAGTTGGCCCAAGCAACAATTTAGAGGGTAATCGCTCTTGCGATTTGACCTGCTGGACCTTTGACCTGCTGGAATCTGGGTTGCAGTCTTGGGTGGGGGTACTAGGGTGAGAAATGCCAGTGTGCCAGAACTTGTGGGGGCTGTGGAGATGGCGCCCTCTTCAAAGCTCTTACAACATTTGTGAAAATTCCAACAATTTGGGACACCGCTCTTTCCACCCTGGAGGCAAAGTTCTACCATGGCAAAAAGCTCAAAAGTGAAGTAATTGGCCAGCAATATGAACAAGCAGAGGAAGTGCAAGCAGACCATAGAATCCTTTTTTTGCTGACAAAAAGGATGAAAACAGGGAACAAGAAGACAACAAAATCAAAACTGCATCAAAAGCTTCCAAGGTCATAGAGGAGCTCAGGAAGATTTTTGAAAACCAAGTAAGAGAAGTAGAGGAAAAATTGGGAAGAGAAATGAGAATGATGCAAAAAAAATCATGAAAAGCAAGTCAACAGCCTGCTAAAGGAGATGCCAAAAATACTGAAGAAAATAACATCTTAAAAAAATAGACTAACTCAAATGGCAAAAAGGTCCAAAAAGCCAGTGAGGAGAAGAATGCCTTAAAAAGTCAAATTGTCCAGATGGAAAAGGAATTTCAAAAACTCACTGAAGAGAATAATTCCTTCAAAATTAGATTGGAGAAAATGGAAGCTAATGACTTCATGAGAAATCAAGAAACTATAAAACATCCAAACAAATAAAAAAATAGAAGGCAATGTGAAAGATCTCAATGGAAAAACCACTGACCTGGAAAATAGATCCAGGAGACATAATTTAAAAATTATTGAACTACCTGAAAGACATGATCAAAAAAAGAGCCTAGAAATCATCCTTCAAGAAATTCTCAAGGAAAATTGCCCTGATATTCTAGAATCAGAGGGAAAAATAGACATTGAAAGAATTTACTGATTGTCTCTTGAAAAAAGATCCCAAAAAGAAAACTCCAAAGAATATTATAACCAAATTCCAGAGCATCCAGGTCAAGGAAAAAAAATTATAAGCTGTCAGGAAGAAACAATTTGAGTATTGTGGAAACACAATCAGGATAACACAAGATCTAGCAGCTTCTATACTAAGGGACTGACAGTCTTAGATTATGATACTCTGGAGGTCAAAGGAACTAGGATTAAAACCAAGAATCACCTACCCAGCAAAACTGAGTATAATGTTTCTGGGGAAAATATGGCCCTTCAATGAAATAGAGGACTTTCAAGTATTCTTGATAAAAAAACCCAGAGCTGAACAGAAAGTTTTGACTTTTAAATACAAGAAGCAAAAAAAGCATGAGAAGGTAAACAGAAAAAAGAAACTGTAAGGAACTTATTAACATTGAACTATTTACATCCCTACATGTAAAAATGATAATTGTAACTCATGAAACTTTTCTCAGTATGAGGATAGTTGAAAGGAGTGTGTGTGTGTGTGTGTGTATGTATGTGTGTGTATGTGTGTGTGTGTATACAGGAAGGTATGTATGTATAGGAAGGTATATGTGTGTATAAATACATATGTGAGCGTATGTTAATGTGTGGACATCGAGGGCACAGGATTAGTTGAATAGGAAGGGATGATATCTAAAAAATAAAATTAAGAGGTAAGAGAGGAATATAATGAGAGAAGGAGAAAGGGAGAGGTAGAGTAGGGTAGATTATCTCATAGAAAAGAGGCAAGAGAGAACTGTTACAATGGAGGGGAAGAGCAGGTAGGTGAAAGGGAATGGGTCTACATTTCTCTCATTGAATTTGGCTTAATGAGGGAATAATATACACAATCAATTGGATATCTTACCCTACAGCATAGCAGGGAGAAAGGTAATAAGAGGGAGAATGATAGAAGGGAAGGCAGATTGGGGGAAAGCATAGTTAGAAGCAAACACTTTTGAAAAGGGACAAGGTCAAAGGAGAAAACAGAATAAGTGGGGGACAGGATAGGATGAAGAGAAATATAGTTAGTCTTTCACAATATAACTATTATGCAAACATTTTACATAACTACACATGTACAACCTATATTGAATTGCATGTCCTCCCAGTGGGTGTGGGTGAGGAGGGAAGAAGGGAAAGAATCTGGAAATCAAAGTTTTAAAAACAAGTGTTAAAAAATGTTTTATATATACAACTGGAAAATAAGATATACAGGCACTGGGGTACTGAAATCCATCTTGCCCTACTAGAAATTTGGGGGAAATGGGGGAGTATATAAGAGAGAACAGACTGGGAGAAGGGGTATTCAGTAGGCTCACTATCTTGGGGCAGGGGTAGGGGAAAGATGGGGAGAAAATTTGTAATTCAAAATCTTGTGGAAATGAATGTTGAAAACTAAAGATAAATAAATAAAAGATTAATTTTTTAAAAAATCTTTGTCTTGTTTTCTTGATATATAAAATGAGGGAATTGTACCAAATAAGCCATCTCTCCATCTATAACTCTCTTATTTTCCTATCTCTACATTTGTTCCTTTTGTCTCTTTTACAATTTTGTCATTCTTTCACCATATATCTTAATGTTGCTGAGAGTTTACTCTCAGCCCTCTGCCTTTCTTTCTCTTATAGTCTTGCCCTCCTTCACCTTAACAACCTGAACTATACACTTCATATACTATACACTTGATTCACAAATATACACACATGCACACACATACAAACATTCACACATATGAATTAGACCCAAGATTTCATTGCCACAAGGAATTGCTCAATTAGGAAACCCTCTCTACTACCGTAGATTGACACTTTGTCTGCAACTTTTGCCTAGAGCAATGAATAGAAGGTTATTTTCCCAGAGCCATTTCAGTAAGTGTCAGAGGCAAGACTTGAATCTAGGTCTTCACTAAAGCTAGCTCTCTCTAAGTTACACTGTGCTGCCTCTCATATTTATCTATCCATATCTACATCTCTACCCATATACATAGATTGAGAGAGAGAGAGAGAGATTTAGATATAGAGAGATATAGATATATATATGACTTTATATCCACATCTACATCCATATGCATGTCTCTATATCTATATCTGTATCTGTATCAATATCTATACCTATACTTATATGTATATCTACACACAAACATATATATGCATGTATTTATTCCTCTATCTGTATCTATATCTATAGCATTATCTTTGCCCATATATGTTAATATGCATACATATATCTTTATTTTTGTGTCTGTCTGTATCTATATCATCTTTTTATGTATAGCTACATCTTTGTCAATGACTATTGCTAAATCTATATCTAGTTCTACAACTTTATCTTAATCTTTATTGAAGTCTATTTCTATTACTATATTTCTGTCTATAGCCTTATCTGTTTTTGGAGGGGGGAAGGCAAGGCAATTGGGGTTAAGTGACTTGCTCAAGGTTACACAGCTAGTTGTGTTAAATGTCTGAGGTCAGATTTGAACTCAGGTCCTCCTGACTTCTGAGGTTTTTGCTCTATTCACTGTGCTACCTAGCTGTTCCTATAGCTTTATCTTAATCTATGACTGTACCCATCTACACGCTTCACCTCCTTTTGAAGAGAAGACCTAAACATACAGGTCATCTAAACTTCTAGCACCCATCAATCTTGACATGCCCCAAACCAACCTAATCTTTCCCTCTATACTTGTTACAATTTTTTATCTTACCATTTCTATCTATAGTACTATTTACCTTGTATTCCACATTTGTTATCTTAAAATTATCTTTGACTATTTCCTCTCCTACAGTTCTCATTGCCATTTACTGAGTCCTGTTAATTTTACTTTTGTAATATCTCTGACTAATCTAATCCTCTTTATTCCTACTTCTACCACCACCGTAATACTTGGCTTTGATACCGCTTGCCTAGACCATTAAATCCTTCCTAATAGATTCTCACCTCCAGTCTATCTTCCTCTCCTTCTTCTAGTCCATCTTTCATATATATTCATCCCAAATATACGTTACAGGGATAGATCTATTCAAACTAGCCCCGTCTTTAAAAAAATCTTCAGTCATTCCTATTGCCTCTGAAGCAAAGCTCAAACTTCTGTGCCTGGCATGCAAGACCTTCTCTCTTTAGCACTAGTCTTTTCATATTGTTTGGCTTTATTTAGTCTACGCTTCTACCAAATTAGACTTTCTATTGCTTTATATATTCATTTTAATCTCCTACTTCCTTGTTTTTGTTTATGTTGCATCCTATTCCTAGAATATACTCCTTTCCCCTCTTACTTACTGGGTTCCTAACCATTCCTTAAAGCCACCTCCTCCATGAAGACTTTTCTCATCCTTCTTCCCCATCAGAATTCAATAGATTTTTTTTTCTATTTTCTAATGACTTAACATGTAATATCATGCATTATAACTGACTTATATGTTTATTATGTCTTTATTAGATTATAAACTTCACAAGGTCAGAGACTGTCCTATCTAAACTTCCCCATTTTCCAGAAGAGTGCTCTGCACACAATGTTTAATAAATATTCACTGCCTCGGTGAATAAATGAGTGAATACATCCATGTAACCTAAAGTAGTTATTAACTGGGCTGTAGCTACCAGAGAGTTGCTCAGGTACAAGGAGAATTGAGTTCAATCATTCTCACAAATATTTGCCATGGTACCTGACACAAACCCTAAAGAAGATTCTCTTGCAAAATTCTGAGAGCTTCCAGGTGCATAGAGAGTCTAAGAGACATGACCTCAGAATGAAATCCACACTTGTTCATGGCCCCTGTGGGACAGGCCCTGAGCAGCTGTACTCACCAGGCCAGAGCTGCTCCAAAACTGACCACATCATCATAAATGTCATTGTTGTCATCTTCTTTAGCCTCTTCTGGGTGACCATTGAGCTTCCCTGGTTTGGCGTTTAGGTTAGGTTTGAAAACTCTTCCAGTATTTTGGAGACAAGGTGACACACTGAATTTCTCCAGTCTCTGTAGCTGGGATGAAGAAATCTCATAACACTAACCTTCCTTGCTGAATCTGAGAGTCAGGAAGTTTGCCAAGGCAGTGTCACATGGTATCCTTGACAAGTGAAAGAATGGAGAAATGGAGGCCAGTGCTCCTTAAGGTTATAGATACAGAGCCTGAAGGGGTTTTACAGGTCATATAAGCCAATATTACAGATGGAGAAAATGAGATTTATAGTAGCAAACTGACTTGCCTCAAGGTCACACAGTTAAGTGGAAGACAACAACACAGTTGGAAACCAAGTGTTAGTTCTTTGCACCTAGTCAATCACAGTCAGGCAGTTAGTTAGCAAGCTTGACTTTATCCTTCCCAAAATTAGAATCAGTTAGTTAGGGGCCATCCTCTAACCAGCAGCCCATCAGTATTTCTAGGCAACTTGATCATATGGCAAATAGACATGATTATAGCTTCCTTCCTGAAGCAAGTAGGCAGCCACACATTGGCATACAGCACCCTACCCCCATAACTCCTTGTTCTCTCTCACCATCTCATACCTAATCAGTTGCTAAGTTCTCTTATTTCTACCTTTACCATATGTCTCCTATATGCTACCTTGTCTACTATGACAGTGCCACCACCCTGGTCCAGGCCCTCCTCACTCCACACTTGGACTATTGCAATAGCCTGCTGGCTTATCTCAGAGTCATATGTCTCTTTCACAAGTTTATCCTACTTTCAGCTAGCTTCCTAAAGTCTAAATTTGACTACCATACTCTCCACCATCCATTCAACCACCTCGAGAGGCTCCCTATTTACTCCAGGATCAAGTATAAAATATTCTATTTGATTGTTAAAGTCTTCTATCACCTGATCCTTTTCCTACCTTCCCATTCTTCTTGTCTTCCTGGAACCTATACCCTCCTGTCCATCATCCTTCCCTCTATGGACTTTGCACTCCAGTGACACTGACCTCCTTTCTGTTCTTTGAACTAGACACTCCATTTCCTGAATCTGGGCATTATAATCCATGCCTGGAACTCTCTCCCTCATCATGTCTGCCTTCTAACTTTCCTGGCTTCCTTGAAGTGTCAGCTAAAATCCCACCTTCTCCAAAAGAACTTTATTGATCTGCCTCCACATTAGCCTTCCCTCAACAGATCATTGCCAATTTACCTGGCATGTATCTTGCTTTCATGTTGTCTCATGCATTAGAGTATAAGATCCTTGAGAACAAGGACCATTTTTTACCTCTTTGTATCATCAGTAATTAGCACAATGCCTGGAACATTGTAGGTATTTAATAAATGCTTGTTGACACAGGACTTCAGGAAATTGTTTTAATGACTCTTGTCTCACAAAATAATCTTTCTCAGATTGAACCTAGGACCCCTTGGTCGCACTGAAATAATCATCACATGATGCTGAGTCCCAAATGCCACTTCTCATATCATGGTTCTCCCTTATATGCTCCTCATGCTTTCTCTCCACTATGTCCTCCTCTCCACTCCTCTTCTTTCCAACCTCTCCTGATATAATCCGAAGTCAACTGCTGTCTCTTTGGCAGCTAAGTAGAGGGGGCAGGAGAACATAGCAATATCCTAGGCTCCATCCCATAATGTTGAGTGTACTCTAGCAGTGGTAACAGTTGACTTAGGGGCATGGAATTCGCAGCTCTCTCAGAAGCAGGATCATGGTAAGAACCAAGTCAATCAGATCCACATCTATATTTCCTAAAGTTTCAGGATCTCTAAGTAATCATTGTATTTTTGTCCTTATTGAAGTCCTGTTCTCTTGAAGGCAGTTATAATTGAGAATATGGCTCATATTTTTTAAAGAAATAACACTCCTAGTCCAAAAATAACTTACCAAGTTTCACAAAAATATTTGTTCTGTAATCAAAATTCAAATAACACAACAGCCTTCTCATTATCCCATACCACTGAAGTTTATAATAATAATAACTCGATGATTTTCTTTTAAAAAAATAATACTGTGTTAACATATTTCTCCAGTCCAAAAAAAGAAAACACAGCCTCATTAAAAAATAACAACATCAAAAATTTCAACCTTTTATCCAGAGCCAGGGAGAAAGTCAGAAGGTGATTTTTCTGCTGTGGTCAACACTATTTCTGTGGTCGTGGATTATGGGCTGCTCAAGGTCTTTCCAGCAACCAATGGACTTGTCTCTGTCACTGACTTTTCCAAATAAAAAAAGAAAATAGAAATTCAGTGATAAATGTCAATTTACAGCTCAGAACAGACTAAATATAAGGCTGGAACTCATGAGTCCTAATGTGCTGCTCTTGGCATTGTTACTCATTTTACTATATAAAATGATCCTGGGCAACTCACTTTACCTCCCTGGTTTTCAATTTTTTTTATCTGTCAAATTAGTGGGGTTTGACCAGATGTTCAATAGCCTTCCAAACCTAGCAGTCTGAGTTTATTTGTCTTGTCTTTGTGATATTCCAGAGGAAAGGATTGTCAAGGAAGCTTGTAGTTCCCGAAAAAGAAATATTGGATCTGGAATGGAAGGACCTGAATTCAAATTTTAGCTAGACTATTCGTAGGTGACCTTGGGCAAAGAGCCTACCTGCTTTGGACTTCTGTGTCCTCATCTGTAAAATGATGGCATTGAACCAGCTGACTTCCTAGGATCTTTTCAACCATAAATCTATGATTCTATGGCCCAAAACTAATAGGATCATGTATTTAGAGCTGTGAGGGACTTTGGAGGTTCTCTAGTCCAACTGTCTCATTTTACAGATGATGAAACTGCCAGAGCTGAAGTGACTTACCCAAGGTCATACAGAAGAAGTATGATTTGAACATAGATCTTTTGAGAAACTAAAGCACTGAACCTGGAGTCAGAAATTCCTGAATTCCAATATTTCCTCAGACCTTTACTAGCTACATGACCCTAGACATGTCACAACCTCTCCTACTTCATTTACTTCACCTATAAAATTAGAGTATTGAACTCAATCAAGGTCTTAATGATCCCTTCCATCTTTAAATTTATGACCCCATGAGTAGTAACTGTGTCTCCACTCAGTTCAAATCACCGAAACAGACACATTAGAGAAATCACAAAGGATTAGAGGAAGGTGCCTATCTACCCTTTCAGAAACCCACAGTTTAAAAGGGTGGAAAAAGCAAACAGGACAAAGCTGTAAGAATGTGTACAAGCATGATGTATAAGTAGTAAGTGCCAAATATCTTTGCATTTGGAAAATATCTCGATAAACATCTGACTTTTCAGTGTTTACCCAGCTGTTTAGCATCAAGTAGACAGAGCTAGAAACAAGTACAAGTTGTAATTTGTGCAGATCTGCTTATCAATAACTCCCCATCATAGATAGAGTCCTTGGAGGTATAACAACAGCCCAGAGAGGTAGGTAATGCCAAAGGCTGTTGTAACCCCCATTTTTCAGATTAAGAAACTGAAATCCAGAGAGTTGAGGCAACTTTCCTCATTGTGATAGTAAATATCAGAGTCATGATTCGAATATAGGTCTCTTTCTTCTCTCCAAGTCCAGTGCTCCCTCCTCCCCTGTTTGTTCTCAATAGATATGCTTGGTGATGCTTCTGGGAATGAAGAGCTAGATTCCACTTATTATTTAAATGAGAATGGCTTTTCAGAGGAGGTGAGTTCTGAGCCAGATTTTGAAGGGAGAGGGGACAAAAGATAAGGATGCTGCTCAGAGGAGAGAAGGTGATCATTTCATGAAGAACGGCAAATGGGAAAGCTTGGAGGTGTAAGCAGACCATGAGTGGCCTTGATGCTCTTCAAATTCTGAAGCATTTCACAGCTATGATTCCTAATGGACATTGTCCAGATGGCAGGATGTGTTTGAAATGCACATTACTCAAAAGTAATCCCAGAAGAATAATCAGATAATAAAACGGAAGTGAGGAGGAGGTAAATGCTGGAAGGGTTTGACCTCCTGGCGATAGCTCAAGAGCCCGTTTATGAATGAGATATTCTCTTCAAATCCTGTCTGTGGATGATTCATTGCAGATTTTTCTGGCATATTAGTAGCCATAACAACAATTTTAAGAAGTACCTTTTTTGAGAGTACAGTTGAAAGAATACCAGATAACAACAGCAAAAATAGTCAGTAACATTTTTCTAGTATTTATTATGTGTGGAGCACTATGGTAAGTGATTTACAATTATTATCTCATTTGTTTCTCACAACAACCGGGGAGGGGGCAAGTGCTATTATTATCCCCATTTTACAACTGAGTAAACTGAGGCAAATAGAAGCTAATAAGATTGCCTAGTGACACAGAGCCAATGAGCTCTTCTGACTTACTAGACTTGAACTCAGATCTTCCTGACTCCAGATCCAGTGCTCTATCCATTGAGCCACCCAGATGACCTGGATTTGAAATGAATTGTGTTATTCAAAAACCAGCGTGACTTTAGGCGCACTTCTGAAGCTCACTTTTCTCATCTGTAAAATTGGTTTAATGACACCTGTGCTATTGACTTCATCTTATTCTATCCATGATTCTCTTGTGAATCATGCTAAATGTGTAGTATCCAGTATTCCCAGGCAATCTGCCACCCAAGTACCAAATAGACCCAATCCTGCTTAGTTAGACTAAATCAGACAGGCTGTAGGTGATGTGATAGAAAAATAAGACACAGTGTGAGATAATGGATAGAGGTCCCTTTTTATCAACAAGAAGGCCTGGTTTTATGTTCTGCCTCTGACACATACTAGCTATGTGACCACAGGCAAGCCACTTACATTTCCAGGGCCTCAGGCAACCCTACACAATAAGTTGATGATTTACATCATTTGGGGGTGTTTCTACATTAGGAATTCCCTTATAACTCTGAGATCTTAGGTCTGAACCAGAAAAAAAAATAATTCAACAACTAAGGAAACTAATCTAGATGAAACATAAGTCCCTAAGTACAGGAAAAATGTATGTCTCTCACAAATCCATTACCATGACAGCAGGTATATTTGTACTTGCAGACCCTGGGGATGCTACTTCCTTGCAAACATGTTGTCATACATGGTGGGCAAGAAATTCTGAAATTAGAATCACAGATTCTTAAAGTTGGAGGAGACTTCAAAGACCAGGGAGTGCATCACTTACAGAATAAGTCTAAACCCTTTTGCATGTGACAGCTCATTGTGAGGACAGTTAGCCTGTCTACCACTTCCACTACCCGAGTCTCCAGGCTAAATATCTTTAATTCCTTCAAATGATTCTCATGTTGAATAGAGCCGAGGTCCCTTACCATACTGCTTGTCCCTTTGAATATTTTGAGCTTATCAATGTTCTTACTAAAATGGGGTGCCCTGAACCAAACAGCTGATCACAGATATGGTCTAACAAGGATAGAGAGGTCAAGAGAATTCTAGTAGCTACCAGGAGAGTTCTAGTGAATATAAAAATGAATTCTCCTTTATAATTCTTTCTTAAAAGTCCACAGAGACCCTTGGAACCTGTGAGGAAGACAGGGACCAGTTGACTACCTTTAGGAGTCTCCTACATAGACTAATAGGCAATGTAGTCATAAATGGGCACCTTCCAAGTGATCAAAGAAGCAGTAAATTCTCTGATGGTTATTACTGGAATCTCATGGTGGTACCAGAATTTCTTGTAGTGACTCGAAGATTCAAAGAAAGAAGTCCATTGAGATCATAGGAATTAGAAGTAAGTATAAGGAACCTTTGTAATTGTCTACTCTGACAACCCCACTTTTATGAATGAGGAAGTTTGGGCTTCAGGAGTTAAAATGACAAGTAGTAGTAAGGTAAAATTAGAACCCAGGTCATTTGGTTGTAAATTCAATTTTCTTTCCATTCCATGATGTTTCCTCTCCATTCCTCCAGGGGAATTTCTACTATAGGAAATGAATTACAATGAGAATGTTCTAAAGTGACTCCAAGGAGAGTTAAAGTCATCAGTGCATGACATCAAACAGTAGTACATCTCTTGCTGATTGAAATGCTATTGCTGCAACATCGATTTTCGATCCACAGTCAGGGTTGTTTTTTCCTTTAAAGTGAATGTCCTTCATTTAATTCTACCTAACTAGCCATAGTATTTTGAGCACATTACCATGCTTGCTTTTATCCCTTCCAGAAAAAGAAATTTAAAGAATAAATAACATTTTATTGCAGAAAACAGCACTTAATCATTAGTGCAAATATCTTGGCCTCCAGTACAGACTTGGGGATTCCTGGTTTGTATTAGCAACCATAGGGACAGACCTTCATCTTCATGAGTAATTCCCAGTGAAAGACCCACTTAGTGTCAATGTAAAGAGCCTGCTGGCCAACAAACTGATAAGCACGTGTGTCTGTGTGTATGTAGACATGCTCATGTAGGTGACGTGGTCCCAACAGACTAATTTGACACAAAAAGCTGTTTTCAAGCTAATTGGAGTTGCAATAGTGAGCCAGATCTATGGAATAATGAATTGCTACCAATAGTGAGCACTTGAAATTACTTTCTATGCTTTCATATATATTTCTCATTCACTAACCTGTCCTCATTGAATTTCCAAGAAAAAAAATGTAATAGACATGGTATGATGAAAGAGCACTAGATTTGTGTCCAGTGATGTGGGTACAAATTCTAGTTCTGCCAGTGTGACGTTGACAGGTCATTATATCCCTCCTAGACTAATTTTTCTTACCTTTAAAATAGGGGAGGGCAGTTGGACTAGATGACTTTTTAGATTCCCTCCAGCTTTACATCTATAATACTTTTTCTTTGCTGTTCAGTCATGTCTGACTCTGTGGGATTTTCTTGGCAAAGATAGTGGGATGGTTTGCAATTTCCTTCTCTAGTGTTTTAAGGGAAACACAGAGATTAAGTGACTTATCCAGGATCACACAGCTAGTGAATGAGGATTTGTCAAATTTGAACTCAGGTCTTCATGAATCCAGACCCTGTTCTCTATCCACTGAGACATCTAGCTGCCTCTTAGGTGATCTATCAGGGCAGGAATATTTTCATTTTTGGCTTTGTAAACTCCTAGCCTGCCAAAGAAGTATCTGTTGAATGGTAGAGACTTAACAAACGTTTGTTGATATTGAAAGTTACTGAAACTGGATTGCCTCACCATCAATAGGCTGCTGCCTGGTTTGGATAATAATAGGTCTGAGTGGAAGGGACCTGACTTGAGAAGTCATCTTGTCCATCATTTTATACATGAGGAAACCAAGACCCCAGAGAAGCTGGGTGGCTTGCCTCAGATTACTTGGATACTAGGTAGCAGAACCAGAATTGGGCATTTTCACTGCAGGACACTCTTCTGGACTCTTGTAAGGATCAGAGAGGATGAACTGCATGCAGTGGGATCTGGTACTTTGCGATAACTACTTAAGATAATGGGGAATAGCGGTTTCTTTGTTGATAGACAGGCTCATAAGTTTTAGAATTGAAAGAGACCCTTAGAATCCAGCTGATCCCTTTCATTTTATAGACATGGAAACCACAACCCAAAGATATTTTCCCAGCCTTAGTTGCTTATTTATAAGGTTAACAAGCACTAAAAAGAATGTTTCTCACAGAGTTTCTCCTGCCTCCATTTATAATGAGTAGGATCAAAACCATTTATGATTAATAGGATTAAAACAAAAGACTGCTCTTCACATCCTATTGTCACTCATTATGTAAACTCTGGACTTTGGTAGCAACAGAGTATCCTTCCCTCTCTTCCTCCCTCCCTCACTCCTACTCATCTTTCTTGATGCTGGGCCATACTTTCCCATAGAAGACCACCTCTCTTAGTGACACCCAGGTTCAGGGAAATGCTTAGACTTATTCAAAGCTGCAGCTCTAGACTGTACCCTACCCCCATCCAAATTACACATGATTTCAAAAGCAAATGACATTTAATTTAAAAATAGAAATGAAAATAACAGTAACTTGAAACTAGTAGCAATCATTCTTTGCACCCATATATGTGTTGCCCACATTTCTCACCCTTCTGGAGAATATTAGTCAATTCTTCATTTAATCTCTCTGATTCTCTAACATGGGACCTGGGGGAAAAGTGGGTCAACACTTCAAAGTCACAGTCCTTTGTTAGAATCAGTCTGAAGGGAAGGATGTAATTTTTGATTCTCCCATGAATTGCCTATAGGCCAAATGAATGGTACAGAGAAGTTTTCAAGAGGCCTTTTCTCCTTTGCTCTGAGATTGGTTAGGGTCTTCCTGCCACTGCCTAGCTCACAGTAGTGGAAAAACATAGCCAGGCAGCACAAAAGCTTTTTTTTTTTAATTACTAAATGACATTTTAATGTTTGAGTTACAAGAAACAACAGCAATAATAAAACCAGTCACAGAGACCTATACATGAAATAAGAGGCCTTTTGTAAAATCCTTTGAAACAACAGTTGGTGTTTGAAATGTGTTTTCTCCTTAGAACATACATATTATAAACTAGTTCATTTGGAATCAGCACAGGACCGGGGATTTTTAGGTCTGGGTTTAAGAGTATGTGCGTGTGTGTGTGCCCGTGTGTGTGTGTACAGATGTGCATGCACACACAAGGACGTCCTTTTGGATTCGTAGAAGGATGAGATCTTTGAACTGCAAAGGGCCTTACAGACACATTCATAGTGTATCTAAGATCCACTCTGGAGCAGAAGCCCATGGCATGCTCTATTCTCTGTATATCTAGATAGGTCAGTTCTCCTCCTTCCATTTATCTCTCACTGGCTGCCTTCTATATTGCAAAATGTTCATATTAAATAGGGATGGATTTCCTTATTTAAGAGTGTGGCTTGTCTTTGACTCAAAGTTCAGAGAGATGAACAGGATTCTCTTTCACTGTGTCTCTGTCTCAGTTCATGGAGGAAAGTCCATGGAGCTGATGCTACTTTGCATTAAACCTCTCTGTTGGCATCTCTCCGTGTCTTTGTCTGCCTCCAAGGCCCTGCAAGAGATCTATGTGCTGGTAAATACCTGGCACAATTGTGAAGTAGGAAGATTTGCTCCCCTGTCACTGCTCCCCTCACTCCCTATTCCTACTCATCCCGTCTCTCCAGAGTTAGCTAACAGATAAGGTTTAGCATAGGCAGACAGGCAAAGGAGATACAGAGGTGGCCTTTGAGTTAGGAAAACCCTCTGTCATTTAATTACAGTAACCATGCCCCAGTCTACTGAGACTGGAAGTTAGAGCTCAGATACCTATCTACATCAGCAGCAAGAGTTTCCTCCTTGAAAGTTTCCTATGCCAAAGAAATTAGTTCTTGTCTAAAAGGGGGCAAGGTGACTTGGTATTTGCTTTTGACAGAAAACTGTTAAAGATTCAAAGGCATGAAGTTAAGCAACAGAAACAGAATATTTCAGGGCACACCCTTCTCTTTACTGATAGGGAAACTGAGCCTCAGAGAGGGGAACTTACCAAGGTTACACACACATACACACACACACACACACAAATCAGTGGAGCTAGGATGTGAACCCAGTTGGGGCTGATTCCAGGTTTTGTGAAACCTTCCCAGAGTCCCATATCACTCTTAAAGATTACTTTTCAATGATGCAGTTATATGAAAAGTATATGCCATACACGGTCACTTGTGCAGTTAGGGTGTTGGAATCATAGGAAATAGCAAACTAGCTGAAAGGAAAAGAGTGCCCTACAGAGAGAGAAATTATCAGAAAGAGTTAAAAAAAGAGCCTACTTGGTATTGATTGATCTGTACTCAATGAAGTTGTGAAATGGCTATTAGAAATGTCTCAACAGAATTTGTGTGATAGTCTTTCAACCAGCTGTAATAACTCTATGGTTCTTTCTAGCTTAATACTGTTCCTTTTGCATGTGGAATTAAAACTGCCTTCCCATACCTGATTGATGTTTGCACTGTAGGTACCATTCCGTCCCATCTGCTGAGGAGGACACCTTCGAAAAGAGAAAAAAGAGAATTATTTCTCTGGACTATAGGGACTTGGATTCTTGAGTCCCTTTTGAAGAGATGGGAGCAATTAAAGGACAAGAATTGGTGAAGGTAGCCAACCTTTGCAAATCCCAGTGGCCATTAGGCTATCAGTGTTTGGCTAGTTCTGATGCTTCATCTATCTTCAGCTCTTATTTTATTTTTCTAATTTTTTTTGAAGGGAGGAAGGCAATTGGGGCTAAGTGACTTGCCCAAGGTCACACAGCTAGTTAAGTGTCAAGTGTCTGAGACCAACTTTGAACTCAGATCCTTCTGCCTTCAAGACTGGTGCTCTATTCACTGCAGCACCTAGCGGCCCCAGTGCCTCCTCTTTTAGGAAGCCTTCCCTGATCCTCCCTACAATATTCCTTCCCCTAGTTATGGTTTCTTTTCTCTTATAAACTCCCATAGCATTTTATTCATATTTTAGTCTCCCTTGTGTTATAATTATTTGGATATTTGTACTAAATCTGCCTTGAGGTCAATGATTGTGTCTCAATATCCCAAACATTTAATGCAATATTTAGAGTATGGTTGCTTTTTACTGATGTTTACTGAATTGAGTTGAGTTGAATTGAATTGAATTGAATTGAATTGAATTGAATTGAATGGGCAGTCACATTTTCCCCTTCTCTGTAGATGTTTCCAAGTTCATGCATTTCTTTTGGGGTCACTTGGTTAGAATTGAGAAAAAAAAACATGCCAGTATTCTCTGACTCCTGATACAATCTGAAACTAAATGCTTATAGGCCTAGAGAGATGACTTTTATCCCCATCCCATGAAACTGTTTCTGGAAAGAAACATTTTATTTGGCCCTTTGGAATACATCAAATGGCACAAATTATCAAAATATTTCCCCAGGAGCAAAATACCCTAAGACTTCACTTTAAAGGCCTTTATTCCCTTCAGGCTATCCACAAATTACTCAAATCCAGCTCTATAAATGGTGATTATTTAAATAGTCTTGGTTCAAATTCCAGTGTTAGCCTGCACCAATCGTCTTCAACACAATGGTGAATGCCTTGTTACTGGTCCTCCCCCCATCCCCATATGTGTTGACATCCTGTCCATAAAAGGATGCTTTCCTGGAAGCAGGGAAACTGACAGATTTGAATACTCAGTCGTGATCTTTTTCTTTTTTTTTCCCATGCAATCCAAGCATCTGACTTCTATTCTTGACTCACAGCTGTGAGCAAGTGAGAGAAAACAAGCAGAAAATTGGAGAGGTTTTTTTTTCTCTCTAAAGAATGGTTTATTTTGGCACTCAGTGACTACTAAAGCCATTTTGCTAAGAAGCTTCTGAATGTGTCATTCTTTTTTCTTTATTAAAAGATTCTTTAAAGGACTGTCCCTTAAATGAACAATATTCATCATTAACTTCATATATGATCTCCTTTCAACCAAATAGGGTGGCTTTCTTTCTTAGAATAACCATGTTTTTATTATTTTATCATGTTAATTGAATCCAAACATTTGTCACCCACAAAAAAGTTTAGGTTTTAGAGTTTTTGTAATTAATTTTTGGCTTTTTATTCACAATAGCATATTTATTCACACATACACATAAAAATATGCATATACATAAATATGTAGATAAAATATCTATATACACATATCTACATATACATACATAAATTTCCATGTCTCCTTAATGAACTAGTAAGCAAGGGAAGAGAGTGTTTTTCTGAAGATTAAAAAGTGCATGACACACACACATAACATAGGTTTAAATAAGTAAAAAAAAAATGTAGCCAGTCATCCATCCAATTTGGTCTGTACCATGCCAAGCAGCCATTTGGACTGGATTTTGAATGATTTTTTAAAAAATGAATTCCCTGAACTGAACAGATGTTTTGGCATCATATAGATACAATCAAAGGGTTGGCATCTCAAATTACAAAAGAAAAAAAAGAGCTAGGCTTTGTGCATGCATCTTCTTCAGATCTTGGGTTACACTCTTCTCTTTGTACACGGGAAGCCATTAACAAAGCAGAGGAGAGGGCACTCTATGGATGCCCCGGCAACTCACAGATCCTCTGGGATATGGAAACTAAGTGTTTGTGGTTACTGTTTCCTGGTATTGAAAAAAAGCCTTTCCTACCTATAGATGATGTTATTTTAATGCCAGCTCTTGGATAGAAGAATATGGGCAATGTTAAACAGAGAGATGCCAGCCTCTACAGAAAAGACAAACACATTTCATGATGTCAGTAGCTTGAGTTTATAAGGTTTACTGTCTACTGGCCTTCTAGGAGAATGTCTGGCCCAAGACTATTCTGTCCCTATGCCTTGTCCAAACAATATTCCTTCCAGGAACTACATGACTTGGGTAGCAGATAACGGGGCATGCATATGGGCAGAGTGGAACTATTTTTCCTGTGTAGGGATGGGATTGGCATCTTCCACAAACTCATCAACTTTCCCTCAAAATCAGCCTCCCTTCCTAATTGTTTTTATTAGACTGAGGGTATAATCATATTCTCAGATAACCAGGTCCCAAAACCAAAGTACCATTGGTTCTTCCCTCATCCAATCAGTTTGCCAACTCCTGCCAATTCTCCCTCTTTCTCATGACTGTTGTCCCTCCAAGGCATTACACTGATTATAATTCCATAATTAGAAAAGCATTCCAAAATGAAAATATTCTTAGGAAGGCTATCAAAATGAATCGATTCACATTGAAGCCCATGGAAGATAACTACATCTCAAGAGCTGGCCCCAAGAGCTATCACTAAAAACACTAGTGAGTAGATAAATAAAGACTAAAGACGGAGAGACTTACTTTTAAGAAGAATGAAAAACAAAGAAAAAATTTTCAAGGATCTCTATAAAATGTGAGATAGATGTGTTTTTGACAAAAGCAAATTATGGTTTGATTTCCCTTCTAGAAGACAAGGTATAGTGGAATCAATGAATGACACTCCACTCTCCAGGCTGTCAAGGACAATTGTGCTTCTTAGAAAAATGGAAGGAGAGTTCTGAAGTCAAAACAAATAATAAAAAGGAAAAAGAGGCAGCGAAGAGGAAGAGGAATATTAACTTGTATAAGGAAGTTCGAAGGTGAAAGAACAGGACATGGAAGAAAAAAGAAGTACCATTAAAATATGAGGATGAATAATCCACACAGTTCTTTCCATAGAGAAAAGAGTTGTACCCATGGGCAAGAGCATCTTTTTGTGCTTTGAGAAATGATAACGTAGATCCATAGGTAGAAGAACCAAAAGAGAGAACATGAAAACATCAGAGGAAGAAGAGGCAGTAACTTGGTGACTACCAACTGTAATTGGTAACAAGCAGATTTCTGAGAAGGCATGTCTTTGTAGACCTGCCATTAAGTGAAGAGAGCCTCCCAAGACTTCTTAAACCATGACCTACATCTGGGACCAAGGACATTGGGAGAAGTCATCTAGAAATTCTACATATTTCCAGTGATTAGAAAGTTCTGGACACAAAACTGAGGACCATAGGAGGTGAATGTGGTATTTCCATCACTGCTACCTACTGAAGATAAGAGTTTTGGAAGAAAAAAAAAACAGATTTAGAAAATAAGCCTACACAGAAATTAAAGATATCTTTAAGCATATGGAAAATGTTCTAAATCACTATTGGTTTGAGAAATGCAAATCAAAACAACTTTGAGGTACCACATCTCACCAGTCAGGTTGGCTAAGATGACAAAACAGGAAAATGACAAGTGCTGGAGAGGATGTGGAAAAATTGGGACTCTAATGCATTGTTCGTGGAGCTGTGAACTGATACAATCATTCTGGAGGCAATCTGGAACTATGCCCAAAGGGCTATAAATAATTGCATACCTTTTGACCCAGTAATACCACTTTTGGGGTTGTATCCCAAAAAGATCATAGAAGTGGGAAAAGGACATATATGTAAAAAAATATTTATTGCAGCTCTCTTTGTCGTGACAAAAAACTGGAAATTTAGGGCATGCCCATCAATTGGGGAATGGCTGAACAAGTTATGGTATATGAATGTAATGGAATACTATTGTGCTATAAGAAATGGGAAGGAGATGGACTCCGTAATTACCTGGAGAAGCTTATACAAATTGATGCTAAGTGAGAAGAGCAGAACCAGGAAAAATTTTGTACACAATCACAGATACATCACATGTGTGATGACCAACCTTGATAAGCTGGACTCTTCTCAGCAACGCACAGTTAAAAGACAACTCTACAAGTCTTGGAATGGAAGGGGATATCTACATTTAGAGAAAGATCTAGAAAGACCAGAGTTTAAATGGAGACCGAAGCAACACATGCTATTGTTCTTTTCTGTTTCATTTTATTTCTTTTTTTCCCATTGTTCACTCCATTGGTTACAATGCTTCTATACAACCAGACTACTGTACAATGTGAAAGAGCTTGCAGATCCTATACATGATTGTATGCCACCATGGGGGGGGGGGAGAAAGGCAGGGGAGAAAAATCTGAAACTCAAGTGATTCTGGAACTGAATCTTGTAAACTAAAAGTAAACAAACAAGTCAATAAAAAAAGAAAAGAAAAGAAGCTTACAATAAAGAAGACAGAATAGGATTTCTATTTCAAATTCCAACTGAAAATATTATCAATAGCTCTTGGACAGTGATTAAAAAACTGACAATTATTAAAAATGGGGTTTTATTTGGAATTTTGAAAATTTGACTTTAATATGAAAAGAGAGGAAGAAAGAAAACTACTCATATATAGCTAATGATTACAACATAGGGAGAGGACTAACAGTAGACCAGTAAGTCACCAGAGGAAATAACCAAGAAGGAACCAGGAAAAAAATCAATAGCTGCACAATTTTGGCAATGGAGAGAATGTGGCAGGTGTAATTAGGCTACAAAATATAATCACAATGACTTGCATAGAAGAAGGAGGTGTAAGAGACATCATCCTGGTAAGGTATAATCTGAAAAGAAAATGAATGACTCATTATTAAGAGTGAAGAAAAAAGATAGAGTGGATGAATATGTGAGTGAATAAATGAAGGAAGGAAGAAGGAAAAGTATTCATTAAATACTATGTGTCATCATACTAAGTCTTGAGGATACAAATACAAAAGTAGAGAGGACCTGCCCTCAAGGAGCTTACATCATAATGTAATTCACAAAAGGGAATGGTGGCCAGGGAGATGCATTTTGCTCCTGAAAGTTACAGAAAAGATTAGTGGAAAAATGGCAGAGTTGATTTGGTAGTGGTTCGTATTTCTAGAACTGGAGAGGGGTAGATTAGATTGAGGGAAAGGATATACTTAGAGGCAAAGTAATTGGCCTGGCTGAGCAGGACATGGCCCAAGAGTAGAGGGAAAAGTGGCTTGGTTCCATGGCCTTTGAGGTGCCTTCTAGCTCTAAAGCTATGGTCCTATAATCTTATGAGGCAGACAGCATGGTGCTTAGGGCTTTCCTAAAATAGTGGAATGGGTAAAGCAGTCATCAGTCAGGAGAGAGAATCATCAGAGTAGAAGTTCTTCCAGGAAAGCAAGGATGTTTCCATAACTGAGAATGAGGTAGCCAGAAAGTAGAAAGTGAAGATGAACACACCTAATGATGTGCTATTACTCACATATTATTAATGTTAAAAGATCTTAGAGGAGGGCTTATCCTTAATCTGGTGAAAAAATTGATAAATTTATTTCAATATGATGTTTCTTTGATAATCTGTTTTGTTTTATTTTATTTTATACTGAAAAGTATAAAATGAAAAGCCCATAGACCTCGCAAAACTGTCAGAGGGATCCGTTACACATAGAAAAGGCTAAGGATTGTGGTTTAAAAGGAAGACTCCATCAAGGTGCATGGGTGATCTCTGGAGGAGTTATGGGAAGACATGAACAAGAGATGTAAAGGATAAAGAAGATTTGAATGAGATGTCATCTGCACCATTGGAGGGAGGATCATATTAATTATATCAAAGAAACAGCGCACTGTATACTTAGTATATGACTAGCAAGCAAGGAACATTAGAAATGTTTGTGAAGAAAGCAACTTTTGACCCTATCACTATTGCTCACACACAATAGGATAAGACTTGTGACTTGAATATGGCTCTGGGAAGATTATGCCTTAATCAAACCAAACAAAATAGTTAAAATGGAGTGTTTAAAGGAGCAAAATCACAATAATTGTTTAAAAAATGTACTCTTTTTTTTCTTTTTGGAAGGGCATTTGGGGTTAAGTGACTTGCCCAAGGTCACATGGCTAGTAAGTGTTAAGTGTCTGAGGTCATATTTGAACTCAGGTCCTCCTGACTCCAGGGTTGGTGCTCTGTTCACTGCGCCACCTAGCTGTCCCCAAGATGTACTCTTGTAAGGAAAATCTGTGGACCATGATGGAGAGGAGGCATAGTGAAAAGCATTTGGGTTAAAAAAAAAAATAGAAAACTGGAACAGAAATTTATTATGGAAATGCTCCACAGAAATCTGTAGAAAAAAAGATGAATTCAGAAAATATTACCAATCTAGAATGGAAGCATTATATCCTAGAGTCATAGGTCCTAAATCATCTGAGTATCTGTAGAGCTCCCTCACTTCCAAACCAGCTGATGAATTTTTTACTTGCCTTAATGATAATTTGTTTTTCATAATGTGGGGGAAATTACAAGAGGAAAAAGTTATTTGAATCTGATTCTAACAAAAAATAAAGACCCAGTAGCTGAAGTAGATATGATTGGAGTACTGGAAGAAAATGAAAACCCTCTTAGAATTCATGATGAAGAAATAGAGAAAAGTCAAACAGAGTTTAATACGAACTTTAGATTGGGAAAGAGATTATTTCTGTGAAAGGAGAGGTAAGAAAGACTCATACTATACATGCATAAATACATCCACACATATATACGTACATATACATGTTTATTTACATACATGTTTATATGAATATACATGCATGTATGTGTTATATTTATTGCTTAGATTATAACAAAGGTAACCTAGAGGTCTGAAATTCTAGGATTAGAGGATAACGAGCTGAAAGGCATTTACCAAATTTTACTGTGCTGTTCACCCTTTGCCACCCTGGGGCTAGGATGTCTTAGTTGTTGAGAGTTCAGTATGTCTAGCTGGCCCCAGTAACAGGACCCCAAATTACTGCCACCACCCTGCCCCTCTCTTCTTTTCCTTATGCTTCTTGCTCTGGGAATAGTAATCAAATCAACCTTACAATTGCTTCAGGAAATGATGTGTCAATTGCTTGCCCAATGGCTCCATTCACCATCTGACTTTACAAATCAAAACACTGTTCCCTGGCCTCCCTCCGCAATAGGCATTATCTTTCCCTCTTCAAATATAAATTTCTTGAGGGCAGGAATTATAGCTCCTTTGAATTTGCATTGCTTAATAGTGCCTGACACATAGAAAACACTTCATAAATTGGTTGGTTTTTAAAATTCATTTATTCATTCATTCAGGTTTATAAAGGCATATCCTCAGAGAAGATTCTTTAATTCATTTATGAATTCATTTAAAATTAGCAATAATAACGCGTCATATTTTAATGTATATACCATATTTTGATCAAGAATAATTTTATTTTCCAAAATAAGAAATTACTGAAGAAATTTCTTAAATATTTTTGCAAATTACTTTAACAGCTGGCTTCATAAAAGATAGCTAAATTCTCCTATCTGCTTCTTCATTCAATCTGTTGTGATAAGTTATTTTGTTTGAATTATATGGAGAAAAATCTGACCTCACACAGATAGGTAGTTGGAAAAGGGAGATCTTATTTTAAAAGGCAAGTAATATTTTGATATCATTATGGAAATAGTTTTTGCCTTGTGGATTGCCCTGTAAGGGTCTTGGGAACTACCAGGAGTCTTCAGAACACACTGTGGGAACCTTTAAAGTAGGGGATTACTATCTCTTATTACAAAGAGAATTTTAGTAAGATAATATAAAAAACAGTGGCCAGAAAAGAGATGTAAGACTGTCGGGGAGACAAATGGGTGATGGTTCCTGACCATCTTCCTCTTTTGTCTCCATATTTGTGTATAGTTGAAAAAGGTAGTTGGTGTCATGAACAGTGACTGTTGGTCTAGTGTTGTCTATTTGGATCCTATAGTTATTCTTGTACCACTACAGAATCTATTGCCAATGAGAGAAGTGTACAACGATAAACTACATCCTAGGTTTGTCTTAGAGCTGCATACTTGATTATTATATATTAAATTTTTTTTTCCCCAGAGAAGTTAATCCTGGAGATACTGGGACTTGATGTTTCTGTCCTGAATTTATCAAACAAGGAAATGTTATGTTACTTTAACCCAAATCTCTATTATCTGAGACCATATTCTGATCCAAGAGACAGAGAAGGAGGAGTTGGGGTTGCTGTGTTTGATATGGTGGGTTATTCAGCACTGCTCCCCCAGGGTAGCTCCAAAGGATTTTTACCAAGGTCTTTGAAAGGTCTCAAAGTGATATTAGAGCTGCCACTAGAGGGCTCAGCAAGTTTAATGCTCTAAACCAACCTTTGAGATGATAATAAAGGTCACAGTGAGTGAACTCTCTAGCCTTTGAGAATCCCAAAATCTCAGAAGGTCAAAGCAGAAAGTGATCTGCACCATCTTCTAATCCAACTCTCTACAGGTGAAGAAATTGAGGTCACTTCTTCCCCAAGAAGAAATCAAGGAAAGTGACTTGTCCAAGGTCATATAGCAAATTAGCAGCAGGTACTGGGAAGTCTCAGATGTCCTAACTCCCAGGTTCCTTCTGTTATTCCGTGCTTCATGCTTAAGGTCACAGGGACTCTGTGGCAGCAGTTTACTAGGTATTCACAGAATCACAGAATGTTGGAGATAGAAAGAAGCCTTTCAGAAAGGTAGCTAATGTCACAAGTAGTAACTATTATCCTTGGGTCGTCTGGGTGGGTCTAGAGTTGGTCTCATACCATTTCAGAATCTAGATACAGAAATGACCAATGAGGGAATTGTGCAATGAAATTTAGTATTTATTTATTCTGTCCATTATGATAGATCAGGAAATTAAGATCAAGAAAGGTAAATTGATTTGCCTGAAATCACACATCTAGTCTCTGACAAAAACCAGGGCCTGAATCCTGGTCCAATGCTCTTTTCCTCTACACTTTAGGACAAGAAACAGAATAATGGACTAGAGACACAGACCCTCTCGGTGGGGGCTGGAAGTGTTTGGAAGTCAAAGTAGGAAAGAATGTTAATAAGAGAAACCTGTGTGAATGTGGTATTTTAGAATATGGGTCCAAGCAACCATTTAACTGATTGAGGAAACGAGGGCAGACAGAAGAGATGTCAAGTGGATAGTGGGAGCAGCCAGGTGGGGATAGAGATAAGAGGAGAAAGGAGGAAGGCACCAGGGCTTAGAGTGGAGGTACTCCAGTGATGGCCCTCTTCCAATCCTGGCTAGAGTCCATGGCCTCCCTTCCCTTGTATATCACTTCAGGAATATGCCTATGAATTTTTATCATCTGGAGTCAGTGCTTCTTTTGGCTGCCCTAATGCTGGCTCTGTCAGCACCAGGCAAGGAGGTTGTGATATTGTCTGAGTTAGGATTTACTCTTCCCAAGAGACCTGCAATCTAGTCAGAGTTATTGAAGATGGAAAAGAATCTGGTTTTCCAGGGTGAAAGCTGGGGAGATCTGGAGATTTTCCTGTATCCTGCAAATCTCCATTCACACCCCAGTTAGTGAGAGTCTGGCAAACCCCAGACTATCCTATGCTTCCTTCTCTACTGATTTCATTTGAAATGGACACTAACCTAGTCTTAAATTTGGCGACCACAGAAGGCCTACTTTTGATTCAGCCATACACGCACTAGTGCCTAGCATCAAATGTTACTATTAGGTATCCCTACTTTTAGTCAAGACCTGAATGTTTGTCATTATCTGATGGAATAAGGTGGAAATAGGGATAAAATGGGATATAAATGGATGGGATGGGATGGGATGGGATGGGAGGAGATGGGAGGGGATGTGAGGGGAGAGGAGGAGATGGGAGGGGATAGAATGGGATGAGATGGAATGGGATGGTAGAGGATAGGATGGGATGGTAGGGGATGAGCTAGAATGGGATGGGATGGGAGGGAATGAGAGGGGAGGAGATGGGGTGATAAAATCATAAGCTAAAAACCAAAAAATGCTCAATCTTGAAGGGACCTTTGAAATCACCTAATCTAATAGCTTGGCCAGGATCTACCCAGTTCAGTTGTCCCAAACCTCAGCACCCTCTAAATATTATAAGCCCTACTCCCTGTACCCAAGTGAATCACAAAGCTTCATTGTCTGATATCCAGTTTTCTCACATAAACTCATTTCACTTTCACTACAAATTAAGACCATTTTTATTTTTTATTATTAAATATATTAGAAAAAAAGTTGCTATTCTGAATTGAATTATATCTCTATATACATGTATTTCTCTGTATACAGGGTGTTCCCAGGGTCTAAGTGTAGATTTAAGTTATTGCAGCTCATATGTATGTGTCTACCTACTCCACAGGCATCACAGTATTTATGCGATATATGTGTTATGTGTTGTGGGTATATCATACATATATGGTGTGTTCAGTGTGTATGTGTGTGTCATGTTACCTATATCTCTCTAATCCCATATGCATACGCTTGTAGAGTGTCCCCAAAATTTTATGGGGCAAATGCTTCAAATATCCTCAAAATGTGATGCCCTTAATCCAAGTCCCAATTGTCTTGCCTAATTTGTAGTTCTACTTGCTTTGTGCTTCTCCCCTTTGTAACTTTGCTCATCCCTCTCTCCCTCTTCCTTGATAATTGGAACTGTACCTATATTTCAAGGTACTACTCAAATTTCTCTTCTTTTAGGGAGCCTCCCTCTACTATCTCCAAGCCCAAGGGATCCAGTAACACTTAGTGGTTTCTGATTTGTATTATCAGTTATCAAAGCCTCCTGTAGAAGGTGAAATCTGAGCTAAGTCCTGAAGAAAACCAGGCTATTGGGTTTTATAGCACCAAGCTGGGAAGAACCAATCAATGGAGGGTGAGGGTGGGGTGTGGGGTACTTCCAAGGTGTAAAATTTAGATATCAAATCTAGGATAGAATGAACTTCCGGGATAAATAGGTTTCTGAAGTCTTATAGAGAAAGAGCAGGAGAGTTGGGGTCCAGTCTGAAGAGAGAGATGATAGAGACACCTGGAAGTCAGGCATTTCTGACTTTGAGGGTAATTCTCTTTCTAGCATTATATTTCTCTTGAAACATTAGAGCATACAAAAATGTTTTCAATGTCGCTCGGAACATGGGATTGCATATCCCTATAGAATCTGCCCGTAGGGATTTTCTCGATTAATACTAACAGCTAGCATGTACATAGCACTTGAGATGCGCAAAGCACTTTACCCATATTATTTGCTAATATATGGCTTTACAAGACCCTATGAGGGAGGAGCTATCAGGATTCCCATTTTACAGATGAATATACTCAATCTGAGTGAGGTTAAGTGGCATGACGTGTTTTTTAAGTGTTAAAAGCAGAACCTTTTTGACTCCAAGTCTAGACCTCTATTTCATAATACCTTGCTCCACAAGAAATGTTGATCAAGGTAGAAAGGCAGATTCCCCGCCATACCCATTTCTCTTACCCTTCCTCTCCTAGACAGAATCATAGAATTTTAGAGTAAGAAGGAGCCTCAGAGGTCATCAATTGAATCATATTACAAATACTCCTTGAAGCAATACCCCTGTTTATCCAATATCCATCTGCCTGAAGACATCCAGTGACCATGATCTTACCCTCCTCAGACTCCCTCATAGCCTGAGAGGCAGATAGTAAGCCTGGCCCAGTGAATAAATAATAAGGCAACTTCTTTGGACTCAAAATACAGTTGTTGCAGGGATATCATTGATAGAGTCAGACTTACTTGTAGAATGCTTTCTATTAGTTTTAAGAGTCAGAGGCACTGGTCACCCACTAAACAAAAGAGAAGTTTCCTCACCGGTCATTGTGACCGAGTATCTGGAGATACAATGGATTCAGTAGTTTGCCAGTGAGCTGTGATGGTCTCATTGCCTCAGGCCGACTGAATTTATTGTAATACTCCTGCATCTGGCAGACTCTTCACTCAATGCTGTGCTATGAACCTCCCTACCTCTCTTGTGTAGGGGTTTCTACACTCTACTTCATCCAGATATCTTCAGCCAGTAGCCCAGGAAACAGTTGCTTCAACTCTGATCCTTGCACAGTAAAGTTTTGTTACAAATTCCCACTTTTCTATCCATCTGTGCTACTAGGAATAGAGAGTTAGCTTCTGACAATAACTCAGCAGATCTGATTGGTAAAGAGATGTTAGATGATGAAGATGATCTAATTTCCTAGTTCCTGAGACACTCCTATTATGAGACACCTCCTTATAGTTCTAAGGAAGAAGGGGAAGTTATGTGCAGTCATGATATATCTATGGACTCTCCTTTTCTATGGGGACCCATCTCCTTTCAGCAGAAGAGAGCCCTCTTTGGCTATATTTCAGTCGAGTCTTTTTTTCCCTCAGTAAGTTCCTTCAGACTGAATTTCTTGCACTTCCAGAAAGCCTCTTGTGTTCAAAGTTTTGCTAGACATCTCATTCATGACGAGAACCCCATTGAGGTGCTGGGTCTTATCTCTATTGACCAATGGAAAAAAATGGAACCGAGTTTCAGAAGCCTGTCCAATAAGGCCTGGAGTTATGACTCCCAATCCTGTACTCTGCGTGCACAGCTACACTTAGGAACATTTCTCGTGATTCCAGCCAATCTGGATTCGAACCACCTGGGAACTCTCATCCTGGAGATGCTGTGGTCTCATCAGCAGAAGGGTTAGGCAGTATTAGTCAGAGCTAAGTGTTCAGTGGTGGAAGTCATGGCTGTGGGTTGGTTCTTTCATCTGGTTTTAATCAACCTCCCTCTTTGGTAAATGTTCTTATTTTCATGGAATATTCTCCCAACTGCCAAATGTTTGCTGCAGGCTTGTGAAGCCTACCTTCCTTCTCATTCTCTATTATGGGATGCTCAGAGGATGCATGATAAAATGGACATTTAAATAGGCAAACCATTCTCTTAATTTGGTGATGTTTCCTCATGCCTGACAGCAAGATTTCCCACCCCCACCCCCAGCCCCTATTCGGAGAAGCCAAATGTGTGTCTGTAATCTCTCCCACATCCAGAAAGCCTAAGACTCTCTCACTCATGCTGGGAAATTCAAACTGTGTAAAACCTATCTGATCAATATCAGCAGAGTGCTATTCAGACCTGAGCCTGCCAGGGTGATAATATCTGGCAAAGAGGTTTGCCTGGAGAATGGGCCAGTGTTCTTCCAAGGTATCACATTCTGATGCCGTTTGGGGGAGACTTTTGGGAAAGGGGGGGGATGGCCTTGATCCGTCGTTCCACAGTTTCTTAAGTTGCTGTCAATGTGAGTTGGAGGAAATCTGTTCCTCATCTATCAAGATAAGTTAGCAGCAAGAGCAGATTTCTGAGTAGTTACATATGTCAATAACTGAGCAATTGAGGTGGCAAGGGGCCGATATTTCTTTAACGAGATTGGGTTTTGTTGTATGTCTGTTTGTTGTCTTTCATTAAAAAAAAATATTCTGGCCAGGGCTGTTAATGACATTATGATGTGTTTGAAAACGAAAGATATCAAAATATCACCTCTTTTATTTTGATGAGGGGTTGGCACATGTGAGAGCCTTTCAAAAAGCCAGGTTTACTGTGGTCAGTTTCCAAAAAAGGATAATGCAGCCAAAGGTGTGGAAATGAAGTCAATAGGCAGTGCCTGCCTGAGAAGTGGGGTGGGCATCCCTGGGCAGTATGGTGAAGACAGAGAACAAGGAAGTATTAACTCGGGCTTTCTGCCAAGGCAGAGAAAGTACCAGGGGAGTGAAATCCCTAGGCTCTCCAATATGCATCTCAGGTTATTTCAGTTAGAAGGGTGATGGGCAGGACACTGGGTCAGGAGCCAAACAACACGGGCTATAGGCTCCCACTGACTATCTCTGTGGACTTAGGTAAATTATTTCATCAATGAATCTGTTTGCTTTTCTGTAAAATGGTAATAATAATCTCTGCCCTGTTTTACAACTTTCAAAGTGCTTTTATATAAACCTTTAAGGAATAAATCAGAGACTCAAACGATTTCTATCTGGGCAAAAACGCAAATGCTAATTTGTCCTATCTGAGCAGAAAAAGCTTGCCACCAGGGATTAAGAAATAACGATTTCTAGCCATGGAATCATGAGTATCAAGTGAGGTGACGTTCAAAGCGCTTCGAAAATTATAAAGCACTATACATGTGGATGGTCTAGTTATTATTGTCCATTGAATCTCTCCTTTCTCTCTCTCTCTCTCTCTCTCTCTCTCTCTCTCTCTCTCTCTCTCTCTCTCTCTCTCTCTCTCTCTTCCTGGAGTCCAAGGAACATACAATAAACATGGTCTCATTATAGAGTGACATTTCAGGTGTGGACCAAGAAAAAGTGATGCCATGTCAAAGTGATGGGAGAATTTTTTGTTACCCAACTTTACTATTGATACCATGTATTTACAGTAATTTACCTTTTATATAGCACTTGGCCAAGATCTTTATTTACAACAACCATCTTGGTAGATAATGGAAGTATTATTAATCCCACTTCAAGGACTAGAAAACTGATGTTCAAAGCAGTTAAGAGGTTAACATAACTAGGAAGTTTTTGAACTAAGATTCAAACCCAGGTCTCCTGATTCCAATTTCAATGCCTTTTCCCACTATAGTCAATCATGTTGACACTTCAATAGAATCAGTAATAGAGTCACTCGATGCAGTTGCTTCTTGAGAGCTTATGCTGTTTAACATGCTTAGTCAACTAACATTTTATTGGGCGTTTATTTTGTGCGAAAAATTGGGTCCTTGGCACTCTATGCAACATGATTTTCTATAGCGATGCTTCTCTGGAAAAAGGTCTAGAAAAAAAAAGCAGTTTGACTATAATATAAAAAGCATTGTAGGGAATAACTTGGAATCAGACTAGAAATTCAATCTAGAGACAGATTAGAAAGGGCTAAAATTTAGCCACTAACTTCTAAATAGAGTCATTTATATTTTCTTCTAGATACAATAGGGAGCCATGAAGGTTACTAGAGCAGAGGAGTGACGTGATCAGACCTGTGCTTTAGGAATATCGAGTTGGGCTAGTACAGGATGGATTCAAGAGATAGAGGTAGGAGCTAGAGCTGCCTGATTCATTGAAAAGTTTCAGACTGTAACCCTAACCCCTGCAATATGGAAGGGATAACTACATATGTACATGTACATGCATGTGTATGTGTATATATGTACATGTGTGTGTATGAATGTGTATGTGTATGTGAAAAAATCCACATACAATTTCTTATATTCACACAGCCAGTAGTTCAGGTCTTCCTGAATTTAATATATCTGAAATTGAAATCATTGAAATAATTTCTTTCTAAAACCAGCTCTGCTATCTGAATTCCCTCTTTCTATTAACTGTATCAGCATTTCCCAGTCACCCAGACTTAAAACTTAAGTCATTTTGTCACCATTTATAATAAGTAATCCATATATGTGTGTGCATATATATTTGTCTAAATGTATACACATACACACATGCATATACACATACATACACACATGTATATATACACACATACACCTACATGTGCGTATATAGCTATCCCTTCCATATTGCAGGGGTTAGGGTTACAGACTGAAAAATCCACATAAAATTTTTTGGTCCTTCATATCAGAGAAGTCAAAATTCATATGGTATTAAAAGATAAAATATGTTGATATTCTATAATACTCTACATATATTTTATGCATTTCTGAGTTTCTCAACTTTTTCTGTGTCATCTGCTGGCTTCTGTAAAACTCCAAAAAAATTCCCATTTGATTTCTTTGACCAACGCACAATATAAGAAAACCACAATGGGGAAAGTCATGATGTGGAAAGGATAGCTATGTATATAGACATATTAATGTGTATATGTATATATGTATGTGCATATACACACAGATGTTCTTTACAATCACTCACTTCTATCCCTTCCTTTCTATATCTGCAGCTACCAACCTGGTTCAGATCACTTATTATCTCCAATTTGGACTGCAATAGTTTAATAACTAAGTCCCCTCCCTCTAGTCTTTTTCTCCTCTAGCTTATCCCAAATGTTTCTGCAAAAGTAATTTTTGTGACACAGCACTTTGTTCACATCACCATCCTCTGGATCCATAGAATCTTTATCCGGTCTAAAACACCCCCTTGGTTGCTTGTTGCCTACAAGAAAAAACCCAAAATATGTCTTCTAAAATCTGGTCCAAAAGTTCTTGCAAAATGAGTGTGGGCAGGATGATTTCCAAGGTCCTCTCCAAGGTCCATCTTTAATATTCTACCTTCCCAGGCCTATCTCTCAATATTCCCCTTCATGAACCCTCATCTGTGTTCTCCAATAGAATGTAAACTCCTTGAGGAAAGACATGATTTTGTGTCTCTGAACCCCAACACAAAAAGTATTTGGCACACAGTAAGTGCTTAGTTGGTTGAATTGAATTTCCTCTGTTGGGTCCTCCGTACTGTGGTCTCTTCCTCACCACTACCATCATCTTCCCAGAAGCACCCTCTGATCTTTACTTCTTTCCTAAATGCCACCTATCTGTCAAGGTTGAAGTCTCCCCTCCTCCTGAAAGTCTTCCTAGTCTACTCTGATCTTTTCGTCCTGTGAACTTTGGCACTTAATGTCTCAATGCAATGCTTCACACTGGTGCCTCGTATAATTTTGTTTTGGGTTTTTTTTTTTAATATTCAAATGTTGATATTTTGTATCCTCAGCTATAAGCTTCTTGAGGGCAGGTAGCCTCTGTATTACTGACAGGCCAAACTCAGTAACTTACATGTAGAAGGTGATTTGTTGACTTGTTATATTTTTGTCATAATATTGCAAGCCTGGATAAGTGAAGGAAAAAATGTTGGCTGGGCAATTTTCCTTAAGATATGGAAAGATTAGGAAAAGGAATAATAAAATGAAATCCCTTGGGAGGAAAGTTTATTTTAGCATAGGAATCCTTAACGTGGGACATAATTTTTTTTTCTTATACATGTTGATAACTGCGTTTCAATGTACTTGGTTTCCTTTGTAATCCTACATATTTATTTCATTCATTCAAAAACCTGACTCTGAGAAGAGGTTCCTAGGTTCCAACAGTCTATCAAAGGGGTCTATGACCAAAAAGAAAAGGAAAAAATGTTAAAATAATTGCTTTAGTACTAAGTATAAGGTGGCTTTGGAATGCTACTGAACCAGCCCCTTTTTTGATAGAGAAGGCAAGGGATTCTCTAATCCTTTCAATGTTTTAATTCTTTAATTAAGTATGGTGTCATCATCCCTAATGAACTTCATTTATGACTATTCCTTTATCCCTGGGGCCAAAGTCAAGGCAGAACTTGAGAACAGAATGATCTTGAGTCCTTCTCTCACCCTCCCTACCAACCCTGGGTACTGAAAACAAGCAGTCCTCCCAAGGAAATAAAGGGAACAAAATCCATTAACCGTTGACAAGATGGTCTTTTTCTATTTCTAGCCAAAGGCAGACTCCACTGGGACAGGGAATGTGACTCTAGAGAGCAAGGAATGTGACTACTCTAGAGGGCAGGACCCTTTCTGAAATTTGGAATAAGTAGCAAGTAATAAAAGTTCCTTTGTGGAATGGGTAATTAAAAGTCAACTTAAAAAAGAGACAAGAAGGGGTAGTTAGGTGGCACAGTTGAAGAGGAGCCCAAAGAGGGTTAGGGCTGCCTGAGACCCCAAAATACCAACATGCCAGATCCTGCTGAAAGAATTCCACTCAAGTCTTCTCAGCCAAGGAAAAAGTAAAGTTTATTGAAAGTTCAAATTCACCACGTGGGGTGCTAGGCCATTTAAAGGTGCTCTCACAGAGCAA
>CM053598.1:56606715-56641325 GCA_028646575.1 Pseudocheirus occidentalis | reverse complement strand
TGTGTATATATATATATATATATATATATATATATATATATATATATATCTGCACATATGTCTATATAGGAGAGTATATATGCGTATGAATACATATCTAAGTATGTATGTATATAAGTTCAAAGAGGGCACAGGATCAACTGAATAGGAAGGGATGATATTTTAAAAGGTGAAATTCTGAGGTGGGAGAGGATTAGAATGAGAAGAAACAGGGAGAGACAGAATGGCGTTAATCATCCCATACAGAAGAGGCAAGGGATAACTGTTACAATGGAGGGGAAGAACAGGAAGGCAAAAGGAAAAGGGTCAACTTTACTGTCCTTGAATTTGACTTAGGGAAAGAATGATATAAACTCTGAACTGGGTATTTTGCCATGCAGGAGAGTAGGGGGTATGGGGATGAAAGGTGGGATGATGGAGGGGAGGGGAGGGTGGGGAGAGGGCTGCTGGAAGCACACACTTCTGTAAAGGGACAGGGACAGGGTAGAGAATAGAACAAGGGTGGGGGAGACAGGATAGGAAAGAGGGACATATAATCAGTCTCTCACAATGTGTCCACTGTGGAGATGTTCTGTGTAATTACACATGTGCAATCTTTATTTATTTGCATGTCCTTCCAGTGGGGGTGGGTGATGAGGGAGGAAGGGAAAGAATCTAGAATTTAAAGTTCTACAATCAAATGTTAGTATATATATATGTATATATAGTTATATATAGTTAGTGTATATATAGTTAGTATAGATAGATAGATAGATATAGATATGGATAGATATTTATTTATAATTATTATTATTAACTACATGCAACCAGGAATTAATATATACAGGCACTGGGGTAGGGAGACCCTCCCTGCCCTGCTAGAAAGTTAGAAGGGCTGTAGAGGAGGACATAGGAGAGAGCATATTGGGGGAAGGGCTTTACAGTGGGATCGATGTTTTGAGGTTGTAGGTAGGGAAAAGATGGGGAGAAAAATTTGTATTTCAAAATCTCATGGAAATGAATGATGTAAACAAGAAAATAAATAAAAATAATTTTCAAAAATAAAAGAATGTAAGCTTTTTTGAGGGAAAAGACTAACTTGTATTTGTTCCCTCAGGGCTTAGTGTAGGACCTGACACATAGTAATTACTCACTGAATGTATTATCTATCTGTCTAGTATGCGTATATTTTGTGTTATGGGTAACACAAAAAGATCATGGAGATAGGAAATAGGAGCCTGACAATTTGTCCAAAACTTGGAGGGCACCTCAGCCAAAGGATAGCCCGTTATTTGCTTAGTTCTGCCTAAGAGGCTCAGCCATGCCTGGGCTATCAATATTTTGACTTTGTCCTTCTAGTAAGTCATGTGTGATAATGTTTCACCCAATGAACTCTCTTTCAGCACTCTGGATTTGAGCTATGCCTCTGCAGGCAAACTAGAGCTCTGGAATTATTTTCCTGGTTCAAGTCATGGTTAAAGACTATTGCATAGAATGAGCTGCCCTTCCAACTTTACTCCTATGGGCTGAGACATGAAATCTATGTTGGCAAATCCATTCAGTTCAACTTTACACCCTGGTTCCAATGTACCTTCTTTGGCTTGCTATATATCCTACCCCACTTGCATTCTTCATTCCAGCTAAATTGGCTTTATTGATATTCCTCACATTGTTAATGTTCCATCTCCTCTCTCTACATCTTTGTCTAGGCTGTTCTCCATGCTCAGAATGCACTGCTACCTCATTTCTTCTCCTTAGAATCTCTAGTACCTTTCAGATTTAAACTTCTAGGTCACCCCCTACACAAAGCCTTTTTCTTATCCTCTCCTCTCTATCCCCACTAACTGTTGCTAATGTCCTTTTGAAATGTCCTCTTTAGAAAAAAAATGTATGTAGTTCTGTGTGCACACAATGTCTTTGCCAATTTGTAGCAAACTCTTTGAGGGTGGTATTGTTTGTATCCTCAGTATCAAGCAGAGTGCCTTGTGCAGAATAAGTGCTCATTGATGGATGGATAGATTGATTAATTGAACTAAGTCCTTGAGCCCTTGATATTTTCTCCATCGTCACTGAGGAGGAGACAAATTTCATGGGGCTCAGTCTCTTCCACCACGTAAACCTCAACTCTTCTTTCCCTCAGATGAGGGCTCTTTAGCTGCCCCTCATCACCACATGTCTGGACTATTACAATAGCCTACTGTCTTTATAGGAAGCCTTTCCCAATCCAATTCCCAAGTTTTAGTACCTTCCCTCTGTTGGTTATCTCCAATTTATTCTGTTTATAGTTTGTACATAACTGTTTGCACATTGTCTCCTCATCAAACTATGAACTCCTGGAAGGCAGGGACTGTCTTTCTCCATATCTCAGCACTTAGAAGAGTATTTGATATGTAGTTGCCATTTAATAATATTTCCTGACTGATTGACTGCTGTGCCACCCTTCTCTCCCTGCCATTCATTCCCTAATAGCCAGATTTGGGGAGGTCTGTGACATTTGTGACCTTGTTGGGTTGACCCCTGGGTGCCAGATGCCCAGTGAGTTGCTCAGTCTCTAAGGCTGTACAGCTTGTGAGAGCTGCTACACCACAACCTTGGAGAACCCTTGGGTCAATGATATACTATGGCAAAGCACCAGAGGAGGCTTTTATTGGGAGAAGCAAAACGAACAATCAAACAGTCAGGTTCATCACTGGCTCTCTTACTGATTGAGAATCAGAAGATCTGGTTCTATAGACTGGCTGTCCACTTAGCTGGGTGATCTTGGGAAAATGAATTCCCTTTTTGGGGGACTCAGTTTCATTAACAGTAGCACAGGGGAATTGGACTGAGATGATGGCTCAGGTCCTTTTCATCAGCAAATCCTGGCATTCTATGATCTATGACAGGAATCCAATGTCCAAACCATGAAGAGAACCCTCATTTCCTGAATGCCAGGATCATTTGTTCATGTTGTCCATGCTGCTACTTTTAAGGAGGCTTATTTCTCCCATGATGGTGCAGCCTGATGTTTCCTGGCTTGGTTTTGGTGTGAGAGGGGCAGAAACGGAGCCTTTTACAAGGCAGCTTCAACAACAAAGGGAAGTGTAAGTAATCTGAGGTATGGAAGGTTGGATTTTTTCCAAGCCAAAGGCACCTCTTAGACTTAATTAAAAAGTCAAGTACCAATCATAGGGGTCATGGCAGTCTGTATTTATGGATTTCTCTATTAACAACACATTGTCATTAAGGCTGGGACTGAGCTGTAGGCCAGATGGACTATGTTGGAGTAACGTTGACAATTTCAATTATGTTTCACTGAGGTGTTGTGTCCCAGATCTTAGGGAATCTGGAAACGGGGGAGTTTGGAATGAGTTTGGAGAACCGGCTGATTTTGTTAACACACCCTGTCCTGACTGATCATGTAGGTGGCCCTTCTCCAAACTCCCAAGGTCTGATTCCAGAACACTTCAGATCCCTTGACTATCCTGGGATGACTTCTCTGGGGTTAGGCTTTGATTACGCCAAAGTCTAGGGGCCAAATTCCATAGACATGAGAAATAGGGTGGAGGCATCCATGGAGGGAAATAGCTTCTGAGGCAGGGAAAGGGTCTGAGGGCCCTTGACCTTGGTGGCCAAGACCGAGGCTGGTGACTTCCTTGTATTGTTTGCCACTGGTAAGATGTGAGACAGAGTAGAAAGTTGGCCACGGAGCTGGCCAGCTCCTCTTTCCAGTCACTCATATCCTTCTTTTTAAAGTACTAAACCCCCCTACATGCTGAAGGCAACTAATTGCTTCTCACTGGAAGTTGCGAAAATAATAAGATTTCATGCTCACATTGTATCTTTGGCTGTTTCTATACACACCAGCACATCTGGAGGACAAGTGAAACCTTCAGTCAGTCATCCAGATGTTTTGTGAACGTCATACCATTCCAGCATCCAAATTATTAAGGGCATGGGATGGATAGGACTTTCATCTGTGTGTTTTATAAATGATAATGTCAAGAATCCCATTCAAAAAGCAAGTGTTTTTAGTCCAATTTTAAGAAATGGGGAGAAACTACAGCGGGAGTGGGGTGGGGGAAAGTATTCATCCAAGATAGTTCTTCATGTGGGGGTGGTTCAGCCAGGGAGCTGTCCTCTTACTCTACTGCCTGATGTAACAGATGAGAATGATGGACTCAAATCTAGGCTGGAATCCTGCCTTTGATAGGCATGATCATTGACAGAGCCCCTTTACCTTTCCCCAATCTGTGAAATGAACATAATAATGCCTGTAGCACCAATGACTTCACACGGTGGTTGTGAAACTCATATCAGATGTTTGTAAAGTGCCTTGCAAATTCCCAAGCTTCATATGAAGGTTGTTTGTTATTGTTATTAATTATTGAAGCCCCTTGACACACAGGGAGTATCTTGCAAGTGCCATATACCTCCCTGGGCCTTGCTGATCCTTCAGTGTTGCTTACTATATCTCTATTTATTAAAGCCAGCTTATTTCTGGAATGGATTATGAAAATGAGAAATAATTACCACTTGGCTCTCTTTGCTTTCCCATTGTCCAGTGACACCCTAGAGACTCAGATTCCTCTGGGTTTCTCTCTCTTTAGTAAGGTTTTTTTCCCTTTTTGGTCTCAGAGCAGTCTAGTGGGTTCCCACACAACCCCAGCTTTGTGTCCCCGTAACAGAGCACCAAACTACTTCTAAAGTGCCTCCACTCTTACACAACCAGTGTCCTTATTCCAGCACACACAGTTGCAAAGGCAAGATTCATATTCTATGACTGATATTTATTGATTTTGATTCCCATGATCCAAGAAAAGCTTGACTGCATTGCCTTGTGGTCAAGTCATAAGGATGCGGGGATGGGGACAGGACGGGGGAGTTGGAGAGAGGGAAATGGAATGAGAAAAAACACACATACACACACCCCTTTTTTATAACTCTTTGTAAACCTAGTTTATGTAAGCCTGGTGCAAGCAATACCAAAATGGTCTGTTATGGTTAAGAGGTGGCTGTGAATGGGTACTCTGTTACAGGTCGACTGGTGCCCCACTGAATCAAAACATTTCAGTCGAGCTACAATTTAAACAGTCATACTCCAACTAATTATGGGAAGCAGCCTGGGTGAGGAAGTATGCTTTCCTTCTAAAAGCACTTTACCTTCAATGAGTAAACAGTCCTAAGTGTAATATTAAAAGCACTAAAGTTTATATGCATTTTTATTTTGTGCTAATAGAGCAATTAAAAATGCATATGGTTTGAGATTGAAATTTTCTTCTTGGACTTATGGTGGATGATCTCTTGCCAAACTGTGGCTATAGACCACCATCTATGGCAGGCTGTTGTGATCCTTGCCTGCTCATCATACTTTAATGAAGTGGATACATGGAGTGTTACCTAGAACAGAAAAAGAAAAGTCAAGAGAGCTTGATTTGGGTAAAATAATATTGTTGGCAATGCTCTCAAGATTAGCTGAGTATTTCCAAATACCTTTTCTAGTTCCAGACACTGCTCTGGCAACAAGAATAATGATAGTTTATATTCATGTAATGCCTTACAGCTAAAAGTTTTGCTTGCTATAACCACATCTAATCTTCAATCAGTCAACAAATATTTATTAAGCACCTACTATGTGCCAGCAATTCCTAAATGCTAGGAATATAACAGAAAAAAACCAACAGGATAGCAACAGATCTCAAGAAACTTATGTTTTCTTGTAGAAACATGTACATATTTGTAAGTACACACAAAATAAATATATTAAGAATAAATTATGATGCAAATACAAGGTAGTTAAATAATTATATTTATATATATAACTATATATGTATAAAACTATATTTACCTATATATAGGTAGGCAGAAGGCATGGACAGTTTATGGGAATCAGAAAAGGATTTGAAAAGGAGCTGGTGTTTGATCTGTCTTGAAGCAAGTAAAGTCTTCTGGGCAGGGGAAGGGAATGAGGAGGACATGGTGTGTTCCTGGTATGGCCAGTGCAAAGGCATAGAGATAGGAGATGAAGTGTCATGGAAGGAGCTGGGAAAAGACAATTTGACTGGACTGGAAAGTGTAGAACGGGGAGTAAAATTAGGCTGAAAGGGTAAGTTGGTCAAGTATCATTCTCCCTACACAGATGAGGAAACAGGCTCAGAGAAGAAGTTCATAGAAATTAGAAATGGAAGTGTCCTTAGAATTCAGCTGACTCCTTTAAAAAAGGAAATGGAAACTCAGAGAAATGAATTGTAATTTTCCTGAAATCAGAGAGGTTGTAAGTAACAGAGTTTAAATTTAAACCCCAATCTCCTGACTCTCCATACTGTGCTCTTTTCACCATAGAAACCGGTCCCTAGATTTATGTAAATGGCACACTTGGGATTTGAACCCAGGCCTCCTGACTAAAGTCCTATTTTTTTTTAAATTGCATTTGGTTGACTCTCTCAGGAAGAGGAAAAATTAGGAATTATCAAGTACTGATTGGAAAAAATGGGTCACACAGACCTCTGATGCTTTTTATTCACAGGAATGATGTAAGAAGTCTCTATTATTTGGACAATTACTTCACTTCTCCAACCTCCCCTGGCTTGTGTTGGGGTGGGACCTGCAATCCACACTTTGTTCACTGCGTCATGCACTCAAGTTTGACTCAAGGCCGTGTTTCTACTATGAAAGAGACATAGGGAGAAGTGGGACACTGATGACTAGATCCAAGCCAATGAAACACTTGTGCCTACAACAGATTTCTGAGGCCTTTTGGCCTGAATTATCTGGATAATTGCTTTCATTCTCCCCGTCACTTTGCTAGCATAGGACTACAGAAAGATATTAAGGCAGCATAGTTTCCAGGAACGACACCCTGATGTTTGGTCCTTGTCAGACCATATCTGGAGTCTAATTCTTGGTATCCTAATTCAGGAAGGACATTGCTAATCTGGAGAGCTTCCAGATTATAACCTGGATGTTGAAGAGGAATTAAGTCCTGCCATATGAAGACTGATTGAAAACTATGAAGTATCTTAGAGGAATATTACAGCCTCATTCATGTATTTGAAGGCCCACCATAGAGAAAAGGTGTTGATCTTGTTCCCTTTGACCCCAGAAGGCAGAGCCAGAACTGGATAGAAGTTACAAAGAGGCAAATTCAGGTTCTGTGCAAGAGGGAAAAGGTCCCTAATAGCAAGAACTCTCCCAAAGTGGAATGAGCTACTTTGGAAAGTAGGGGGCATCCCACTCAATGGAGGTCTTCATTCAAAAATTGAATGGCCACCTATATCATAGTGGGAATTTGTTTTCAGGGATGTGATAGAAAGACTCTAATTACTTAAAAATTATTTTTTGATAACTCTATTTTTATATAATTTGGTTTCCTTTATAATCACATATATACATATATATTACATTATGCATTTTGAAAACATTATTCTGAGAAGAGGTCTATAGGCTTTTCTAGATCACCAAAGTTTCCATGACAGAAAAGGGGAAAAAAGGCCAAGAATCCCAGCTGCTCATCCCTACCTACTCTAATACTCTGGGATCTTGGGATATTTTCTGTTCCCTTGCTTGGGCTGAACCTCATTGTATTACAGTGATTTAAACTTGTCCCAAATACCAACTCTACAGTTTTATATTGAGGACATGGATATTGGTTCTTCCTTTTCCCCTCAGGGAATACCTAGGTTCTTTTCCCACCTCCCATCTACCTCCCACATTTTTCCCATATTCTTGTTTGTTCCTTCTAATTCACAGGCCAACTCACCGATTCACTCCTGCATAGTAGAGGTCTAATGCCCTCATGCCCTGGGATGCTGCACTGTGATTGGTGAGATACTTTCAGCATGGTGAATCCAAGTAGGTCTGATGTGCTCCTAGATTCTTTTCTTAAGCTCTGAATGAGTCACATTAAGTTGAGAGGAGTTTCTTTTTCCCACCTGAACCTTCAGAAATCCCTTGAGACTGAATATTTGCAGCTAGCCCAAACAGAAAGTTCCCATTTTTCCCACAATTCCTTAGCCGTGTGAATTCTTCCAGGGGGTGGATGCAGAGTACTTTTTGTTAGGCTAAGATTCCACTGAAGCTTTGTGGCTTCAAAGTTAAAAACCGAACTTGAGCCTTGTGAGACTCGCATTGATTTACACTTGACAAAGCTCAACTTCCTCTCTCTATTGAAACTAAAGGCATGGAAGTCTTGTAAAAAATAAATGACTCCAAAAGCATCTTACACATCCAAGAACTTTTAAAAAACCAACATTCTGATGAGCTGAATGTAAATGGATCAGAAACATATGGAGTAGATTTCCCCTGAAATACACCAAGGGGCTCCAAATTTAAGGAGAGCTTGGCACAGCATATTTGGGGGTGTTGTTGAACCCAGAGCATTTGGGAAACAGGTTACAGTTCTCATGAAGAAGTATATATTTGGCTGGGTTTTCTCAGCTCTCATTTCAGCCCCAGCCAGAACTGTTAGAGATTGGGGGAAAGAAGGAAAAGAGAAGGTAGATGGGTAAGGGGCAAGATTCACAGGAAGTAGAAGGGTAAACCTAGGGATTTAACAGATTTCTTGGAGATTTTTAAGCCTTGGGGACAGCTTGAGAATTGTGATGAGATTTAAGTTGGTTCTCAAAATATCTTGCAACCAGGTTTAGTTGGCTTAAATCTTAATGATTCATCAAACATTCCTTCTGAGCCTGTTCTAGATATTAGACATGAATACAAATAATTCTGAAAATATTTACCCCAGAGGGCAGCCAGAGCACGTGCATTTATTGAAAATGTATCTGCTTCATTGTAATGGACCTGTAGAACATGCCTAAGACACTTCTGATGACATCTGGAAACATGTGGTTGCTGGAAGTTGATGGGGTGAGACTAGCCGGATGTTTAAAGAGGCAGTGAGTTATTTTCCAAATCCTTAATTGATAAACAAAGATCCACTTATTGAATGTTCTTCATTCTGAAGGATATGTACGTAAAGAAACATCAGATACTCTATGCCTTCATAGAATTGCAGAGTTAGATGGTACTTCTAGAGGCAATCGAGTCATATCCTAGTCCCTAGGCAGGGCTGTGTCCAAGCCCCAAGATTGATGGTTGTCTATGGTAGGGATTTCCTGGAAAGGATAATCCCTAAATCCCCAACCTGTTCCACTACCTCACAACACTTGGGTTGTTTCTCCATTTTCAAGGTGGAGAACTCAGACAATTCCTCAGTTATATTGGGCCTACAAAACTCTGGCCAGCATTATCCAGGAAATTGGAGTTATGCCTGTGTCAACATGGGACCAAAAGGACCATAGTATAGCAGAACCAGTTAATATAATTTATGGTGGTGGTGCTACGTAATGATCAACCACACTGACCACTTTTCTCCCCTTCCCACAGACTATCTATATTGGTCAAGTTTAGACTGGGAGCTGCGTCTACATAGAACAAATACAAACAGAATTTTGTGAGTTGGACTTTTTCCTACCCTTCCCCCTCCCAAGTCTTTTCAAAGAAAAATAACCCAACTCCTCTATCTAAACATTGCATCTATTTTCTAGTCTTTTAATCAATGTTTTGATTTCTGAATCCTTCCTAAAGTAGATACTCTAAGGAAACAGTTCTCATGAGCCTCAGGATGTTGAATGGGAGCTGGAGACTGGTGTATGGTGTGGTCCTGGGATCATTTTTCTGCTGCACACTAAGTGTATAGACAAATATGCATGCACGCACACACGTATACATGTGTGTGTATTTGTCTCTATCTGTCTCTATCTATCTATCAATCATCTATTTCTCAAGACCATGAAGCATTTGGATCTTAAGTGACTGCAGTTTTAGGGCCTGAAGTCAAGAAGACCTGAGTAAAAATCTGACCTCGAATACATACTAGCTATGTAACCCTGGGCAAGTCACTGAATTTTTCTTTGTCTCAGTTTCCTCAACTATAAAATGGGGTGAACAATGGTACTTACCTCATACCAGTCTTTGTAGTAGCAAAGAGCCAGTAACAAAGTAGATGCCCATCAACTGGGGAATAGCTAAAAGGAAGTTTTGATATGTGAATGGAATGGAATGTTACTGCCCTCTTAGAAATGATGAATATTTGCAGAACCTATACTTGATTGCAAATCACCATGGTGGGGGGTGGGGGGAAGAGGGAGGGAAGAAAACTCAAAACTCAAGAGATTCTGGAACTGAATCTTGTAAACTAAAAATAAATAAATAAATTTTAAAAAATGATGATGATGAATATAAAGAAACATAAGAAGACACATGTTAACTGATGCAACGTGAAGCAAGCAGAACCTTAAAAAACAATATACATGATGACAACAAAACTATAAATGGAAAGTACAACAAACACTCAAAACTCAATGCTGCAGAATTATAAGGATGAAAATTGTTGGCACAGAAGAAATACAAGAAGACATTCCCTCACATCTGTTTTTGTAGTGGAGGAGGACAGGATATATACAATGTTAGACTGATTCAATGAGTTCCTTAGTTTTCCTGAGATGTTTTCTTTTTCCTTTTTATTCTGTGTTATAAGGGATGGTTCTCTTTATATAGATATAGAGCTATACACATTTACATACACATATGTGTGCATGTATATGTGTATATGTGTGCATATATATGCATGTGTATTTGTAATGAATGTATGTATCTGTACAAGTTGTGTGTATAAATATATACATACATGCACATTATACACATATACACATTACATATACACACATATATATAAAATAGATGGGCCTTATTCTTTTAAATGGGGAGTCAAGTTCCTCTCTACTAATGTTCCCACTGCCACATCTGCAGCAAAACATGTAACCTATTGGTTTATGCTTCAGGTTTGTTTGTTTTAAAATTGTATAATTGAATATACCTTCTACTTATTTCTTTGGATAATATGATTAGGTAGAAAGAGCTGATTGGGAAGAAAGAATGTTAGGAATCCTCAGCCCACATTTGCTTTGAAATGCTTGTTTCTTTTTCTTCAGAGGTTGGGGCTAAGCCAATATAGCTAAATTGCCTTAAAAAAAGGTCAATTTCAGAAATATGATTTTGAAAAGTTTGCTGCAGAACAATCTGGCCACTTTATGGCATTAACATTCCCTAGTTTCTTAGGACCTAAAAAAATCAGTGAAATTCAATCGATGTGTTACGAGTTACAGACCTTTGACTTCTCTATGGTTAATTAGGCTTTAAGTTAAAGTGGGGAGGGAGGGGAGATGAGAGAAATAACAAAAACCCCGGGGTCACAGGACTTCCATCAAACCTAAACTCAAAGCTTTGCCCTTTTTCACCCTCACAATGAACAATGTAATGGTGATAGATAGCTAGATGAAAGCCAGAGTCTGAGCCTGATCCTGGCTTCCCCATTGTGCTGGGTAAAATCTGTAGGGGTTCCTTGAATGAGAAGCTAGGTGCCACTGTGACAATTACAACCACAATTACTCCTTGCTCAAGCTGTTGGCAAAATTGATTTCATACCCTTTTGTGTTTGTCTTTCATGACCCGTTAAAAATCAACCCTGTTAGGGTTAAAGCATCAGGAATTCCCAGGTATTTAGACTGGAGTGAAAGAATTCTTTTTTACCTCTCCTCCTATTATGGATAGAAACTTCATTGCTTTTTAAATGGATGGTTTTCTCAAACATTGTTGTCTTTTCCCAATAACTCCACCTCCTCTAACTCTCTCTTGTAATGAAGATGTATAGTCAAAAAGAGCTCATCAATGCAGTGGTCATGTCTGACAACATATTGATCTGTACTCATTGTCTACCAAGTCTTGAAAGAGAGGAAGTATATTTCATCACCAGGCCTCTGCAGTCAAAATTAGTCACTGAATTGATTAGAGTTATGATGTCCTTCTTTGAATTATTGTGGTCATTATCTAAATTGTTCTCTTGGTTCTGCTTATTTAGCTTTGTATCAGTTCATATGAGTTTTCCCAAGGTTCTCTGCATTCTGGGGAACTTGATTTGTGAATTTGAGAACAGGATACACCTCTCTTTGTGTCAAGTGAAATGGATTGGATGATTTCTAATGGTCACCCAATTGAACTGCCTAAATAAAGATGGGCACTGGACCTTGGCATTGACTGCAGCTGGGGAGTCTGGCAACTTTTCTTTGTGTTCTTCCACAGAGAACCTGCAAATGTACTTTTTGAGAGTTTCTGTGAGGGCTATCAAAGGCCTTTGCCAAAAAAATTGTTTCCACAAATTCTGTAGAACCCCAAGGCTGACTAGCTGGTTAATTTGTTACTCTAAAACTGAGGGCTATAGGCCTGAGTTGATCTCCAAATGTGGTTGAATTTTGACCTGCTATGAATATGATTTTATTACATATACGAAAGGTCTGTATTGGAAGTAATTGGTTTGGATTAAATTGGATTGTTGTAACTATTTTATTTTAATCTTCAAATGTACTTTGATAGACCTAAAAACCAAAGGCTGCTAAACAATTAGGGGAATGGATGTAAGGAAGGTAGGACTAGTTAGAAGGGCCTGGATCAGGGCCTTAGGCTGGCAAGGAGGACACTGGCAAATATCATGACTTAGAAAAGCAATGTACTATAAGTAGATAGGGCAGGAAGATGCATAAGCACCATAGGTCAGACAGGTAATGGATCAAATTTGAAAATCAGTTCAGGTCTACAGGCAGGGTTAAGAAAGTCTCAAAGGCCAAATGTACATGGGAATTAGAATCCAGAAAGTCAAAACAGTAGCACTAGCATTCAGGAAAGGGAAGATATATGGGAGTAGATCAGAGGTCTCTTTTACATGACTCCTTGTTAGTAAGTAGATCAGTGGTTTCAGGTGTGTCTATGTTAACTACTTTAGATATAGCTTGCTCTGATATACACTCCTTTCTTCTAGTAGACAGTATCTCTCTTTGAGGCCCGGGCTTGCTAGTGTATGCCTAAGGATTTTACAAAAGTGTGAACTTATTACACAGGTGGCCAGAGACAGGTGCTACTAATATATGCATGCATGCATCCATGCATGTACGTGTATATGTGCACATACATACACACATGTACAGGTGTGTGTATACATACACATATACACACATATAATGTTTCCAAATATTGAAATTGAGTTTGTATGTGTGTGTATGTGTGTATGTATACACACACACACAGACAGATGATAGATGATAGATAGATGATAGATGATAGATAGATGATAGATAGATCACATACACATACACATACACATACACATACACATACACATACACATACACATACACATACACATATTCGTATATGTATATAATGTTTCCAGATCTTGGAATTGAGTTTTCTTCTTGCCTCTAAACTATTCCTGGGAAGGGGAAAAAAGTGGAGCCAGATTAGAATATCAGTGGTCCCACTATGCTTAAGACCAGCTGAACATAATAAATATGATGGAAAACCTATTAAATGATGAAGAAAGGTACAAGGTATTGGTGAATAAATTTCATTAATTTCTCATTCTAACCCTTATTCTATTTCTAACTAATTCTATTCTGTTTCTAATCCTAACTCTAATGTTAAATCTATATTCCTTTGGAAACAACAGTTACCCTCTACCAGTGGAGGTAGGTCTGACCTTCTGGGATCATTTAGCTTTATTGAATAGTGAGATTAAGCTAGAGTTAGAGGTATGAGGTGGTAGAAGTGGTGAAGGTTCATGTGAGCTTTATGGCATAGTGAATATGTCAAGGGAAATTTGTACTGTAGGAGGCCCTCAGGCTGAGCCATGAAGTAAAGCAGTGATTCCAAAAAACAGAGACGAGAGGGGAAAGTATTCCAGGCATGGGGGGCAGTTAGTGCAAAGACAGGATAGTAGGAGATGGAGTTTTATGTGTAAACAGCAGCAAAGGGATCAATAGGGCTGAACTGTGGAGTGTATGGAGAGAAAGGTAGGATGAGGGCAAGTGGTGGAGAGTTTTAAAGGCTAACCAGGAGCTTATAAGGTAATAGGAATCCTATGAAATTTATTGACTAGGGGAATGGCAAGGTCAGATCTGTTCTTTAGGAAAGTCGCCGCTTTCTTAAAGCATATAACTAATAAGTAGCAGAGGTCAGACTTGAAGTTGGGTCTTTCAATGCCGAGCCCGGTCTATCCCATTTCCATCATACCACACCTCCACCCCCTAACAATTGATTATAGGCTCAATGATACATGAAATATGGACAGGAGAGAACATTGTCTGGTAGGTTTGCTGATGGAGACTTTGAGACCTGGGTCCATAAGACTTGTATTTTGTCTGGAATGCTCCAGAATGCTTTTGAATCCTCCTCTTCACCAAGATGTACTATTTTATAATAAACTATTTGGCTACCTAATTCATCAGGCCATCAGGTCCTTTTGCAAGGACAGCAAAGCTAGACTTAAAAGGCAAGCGGCCACTGGCTTTGCAGATTTCCAGCTAGATGTGTGACTGATTATAGACATACCATGGAAGAAATGTTTAGTAAAGAAGAGCAAAAAACCTGGGTGGTTGCTATGGCAGCAGTGAAACAACAATATGCCAATCAATTAGGGAATGCTGATAAGGAAACCAATTTTCAGAACAAAAAAAGAACTAAGGATGGGGGGAAGAGAAGAGGAGGCTGAAAGAGGCTGCCACACATGAGACGCCTCCTTCCCGGTTGATTGTCAATAGGTAGCATAGTCCAACTGACAGAGACCTATAGACCAAGGGGGAAAGACTGGCAATCTGGTAAAAATCGAAGACTGCATCCTTACCTTAGCATCGTGATAGGAAGGAATGAAAGAAGCATTTGCTTACCTGAAAGAGATTTAGTATCCAAAAATCAATGCTGAGATGCAAGATTTCTCCTCCTTTTACAAGATCCCAGGATCATTGAGTTTAGGGCTGGGCAGGAACTCAGAGGTCTTCTGGCTCTTAGCCTCTCCCTCCTCCTAATTTTACATAAGATGAAACCAAAACCTAAGAAGGTTAGATGTCTTGACCAAAGTCACCCAGGAAGTATGTGGTAGAACCAGGATTGGAATTGAGGTCCTGTGACTCTAATTTTAGAGGTTTTCCCCGCTGTATTCCCACTGCGCGTCTTTTTTTTATATCAAAGAAGGAGACCCCTGTCAGAGACCTAAAGAAGCAGATATATCCCCTTCGGAGCTTTCCTTGGGGGTATCCACATAGGGCCTCTAATTCTAGTTGTGAAAGGCATATATGCACGATAAAGAGATATAGGCTTAGGGTAGGAGGTTTTAAGGGCTGTTTGACCTTGGGCAAGTCACTTAATCCCTATTTGCCTCAGTTTCTTCAAATGGGGATAGTATCTCCCATGGTATCTATCTCCCAGATAATATTTGTGAATCACCTAGGGCAGTGCCTGGCATATAGTGGGTACAATATAGATGCCAGCCTGTCTATGGGACAGTCCTGTAGATTATCTAGCAGGACATTTTTAGGTCCTCTTCCCTCTTTCCTGCAAATGCTTCTGTAGTCTATATACAACTGGGTCTGATGTTACAGACTGTCATTGACCAAAGCCATCTTCTGTGGGAGGTAACCATGGAAAGTCACTAAGGTAGAGAATGATACTCTGATATACATTCTGCACCATAGGGAGAGAAATGGATTTCCCAGTAGTAGGGAATATTGAATAAAATTTCATTTTTTCCTTCATAAAGAGGTTGGATTGTATGTGTAAATATAAAGGTCCTAAGCATCGCAGTGAAATGAGGACATGAGAACATTTCTAGAAGGATGTTCTCCTTAAATCTGAAGAATCATTATAGTCCCAAAGGCTACAGGTGCCATTTATTGTTTTTATAATCATGGTAGGCAGGAAACAACTTAGACTATGTGGGGGCCTCATTCCTCATGAAGTTAAAGTTCAGCCAACTCAAGGCCAATTTCAGAACCAATCCTGGCCTCCCTGAGGCTTATCCTCACTCTTGGAGCACAAGGGACAGAACCAAAGCAAGGGGAGTAGGATTTCTGACATTAGTCCCATATGTTCTTCTCTTTGTAGAGCAGAGACAAGAAGCTTCCCTGGACTTTCCCTGAGAAGTGGAAAATTCTCAAGACCAGACTCTATAAGGGTTCTGTGACTGTCAAAAAGTAAAACAGCAACCCTGTGCTTCTCTTTGTCCATGAGGCATCTCCACACAGACTTCAATTCCATCATTTCCATAGTCCTACAAGTTGTGATTATAAGCCTTGTGTTTAAATCAAGTATATCCCTGGAAAACCTCCTCCAATTCCTTATAGCCATCCCCCATCACTCAGCAGTCCATGAGAAAACAAAGGGCTATAAAAAACTTTTGTTCTGAGGGAAAGGTCATCATTATCCCCAGTGACTGACTGCCTGTCCAAAATGGAATCTCTGGATGAGTTCACTCCATAGGACCTTGGTCATACAGACGAGATCTCTTTCTTCAAGTATTTAGGGAGGTGAAGGAGTCAATAGCCAGATCTACCTAGCTCAGAATATAATTAAATGTCTCTATGAGTGGGAAATACTAATTAAGGGTAGTCCCAGTGACACAGGTCAAGAACAACACAGCTTTATTCAGATTTGTGGGCATGAAAGTAAGAATTGAATTTGAGGGGGTTTTGATAAGGAAATTGATTACCTTCCCTTTGTTCTTAATATCCAACTATGGTAAACGTGTGTGTCCTGAAAGTTCAGCAGAAAATGGTGAGCTAAAAGTTCAGGGCATTCATCTTCATCCATATGATAATATCTTCACCAAAAAATTATGCCTGATGGGATAAGGAAATGGTTCTCTAAGAGACAGTCTACTAAAGCAGGACAGAGGTCTATAAAGGGAATCATTTTTAAGTTGTGGTTCTGGTCAGACAGGAAGGGTCTGGCAAACACCATGATTCAGGAAGGCAATGGATCAATCAAGTGTGGAGTGGAAGGCACACCTAGAAAGAGCTGATGATTACTGGAGGTGGGACAATCGGTAGGTTGAACACAAGAAGACAGGTAAGGAGTAAAAGGTTGAGTTGGTCTCAAAGTCTTAGATTTATTAGATTTGAAGGTGGAAAAATCACTTCGTGAGTCAGGTATAAATAGTAACTGGAAGTAAGAGTCACAAAAGAGGAACCCTGATTCTAGAATAGAAGTTGTTCTTGAAGGATCACAAATTTTGAACTATACAAGGACTTAGAGGTCATCTTTCCCAGGATCCTCAGGCTGATGGTCAACAAAGATGTACTAATTACTTACTATGTGCTAAACACTATCGATATGAAAAAATAGGTGAAATCAGACCCTGACTTCAAGGAGTTTACATTCTAATGGGGGAAAATATAAGTAAATAAGTATCTGTCTACAGTTGAGGTAAACTGAAGCACAGTGTGGTTAAGTGATTTCCCCAGGGCTGTACAAGTAGTAAGTGGAAGAGCCGAGATGTAAATCCAAGTCATCTGACTATGAAGCTCTTCATATCATTCTGAGTACCGCATACTTAGCATGCTTTCAGTAAATGTTTATTTAATGAAATCGAATTTACTCTGTGACTTCCTACATTCAATATTGTATTAGATGAAACTAGGCTCCAAGATATTCTTACATCAGCCTCAGAAAAAGAAAAAGGAGAGAAAGAGAGAGTTAGATTATTCCCACTTGTTCTGATGAATGCAGATGTGCTGGGAGGTATCTTTCACAGTAGTCAAGGAAATAGATGGGAGTCCTCCCTACACTCTCTTCTCTTGCCAACCAAGAAACTATTCTTGTCCTCTCTTCCTCATCACATGATTCTAGGTAGTGTTATTTCTAAGAAGAAAATTCAAATACAAATTTCAAAAGCACACACCCCATTTTCCCATTCACGAATCAAAGAGCATCATAATGCTTTTATTTTGCTTCTCTGTTTGCTGCCAAGGAGGGATTGGATGGGTCTTTTCACTGGAAATAACAGAAAGATAAAAGAACAATCATGAATTTATACCCTGTATGAATAGAGAGATAATAAGACTGTGTCAAGATGCAAAGATGAGTTCAGTTCAGCAGGCCCAGCTGAATTGCATCCTTCAGTACCAAAAAAACATCCACAGTTGCTGCTACTAAGCTATCATCAATGATTTTTGAATCATCACAGATATCAGGCAGAGAGAAATGACAGAATTGAAGACGGGCAAACGTTACATAAATTAACAAGGAAAAGGTAAGAGAATGGAGTTTCCAAGGTCTTGACAAGGTCACAGGACTGATTGATAAGGGGAATGCTGTGGATAGAGCTCTCTTAGATTTTAGCAAAGCATTTAACAAAGTTTTCCGTGCCATCCTTCTGCACAACATGGAGATATATGGGATAGATGACAGGATGGTTCAGTGAATTCAAAACAGATTCAACGGCTGGATCCCCCAAATTCTCATTAATGTTATAATATTGACTTAGAATAAAGGCCCTAGCAGAATACACCAGAGTTCTGTGCTTGGCTTTATGGTATTTTTAAAAAATATCAATGATTTGGAAAAAGGCAAATGTGTGATAACTAAGACCCTAAATGGCTGAATCAAAGTCAAGAAAATTCCTGATAGGCTAGAGCACCAGATAGGAAGGAGGTAAGCCTTTATTAAGTTCCTACTGTGCGTCAGACAGACACACTATACAAAGTGATTTATACTTTACACATAATACCTCATTTGATCCTCCCTACAACTCTGGGAGGTAGCTGCTGTTATTATCCCAATTTTACAGTTGGGAAAACTGAGGCAGACAGAGGCTAAGTGATTTGTCCAAGGTCATATGACTGGTAAGCATCTAAGGCAGGGTTTGAACTCTGGTCTTCCTGACGCTAGACCCATTGCTGTATCTACTGTGCCCTGCTAGCTGTTGGTAACATAATGAAATATAATAGAAGGAATTGTAAAATTGTTGCAGTTTTCAAAGGACTACAAACCTGATAGGAATCATTAGTATAACATGGCAGCCAAGAGATCTAGTCTAGATTAGGTTGTATTTAGAGAGGTACAGAGTTTATGGACATGCTAGTGTTATTGTATTCTACCACTACCATAATCCAGGAGTATTTTCATTTCTGGATGCCACATTTTGGAGAAGATATTGATTAATGCTGAAGAAAACCCAACAGAGGTTAACCAGCAAGGTACAGAATTGTAAAAAGAATCGTGAATGGTAAGGATGGTGACAAAGAGACTTAGCGGGAACACGCTGTCTTAAAATATCTGAAAAGTTGTCATATGAAAAAGGAATTAGATTTATTCTGCTTGGCTCCAGAGGGCAGAATTGGGAGCCATGGTGTGAAGTGTAGGCAAATTTCAACTTGATGTCAGGAATGAAACTTTATGTAAAGACCTAAAAACTGTTCTTAGCTTGTGATGTACAAAAAGCAGGTCACCAGACTGGATTTGTTCCATAGTTCTATAGTTTGCCAACCCCTGAATTAGCAAATTCAAAATGTGACAAGCTCTGTATTGGTAGGCAGTGATTTTCTCACTGAGATCTCTCTAAACAAAGCTAAATAACTTGAGACTTACGTTGTAAAGGGGAAATTCTTGTTCTGGTTTGGTTTGGACTAGATGGCCACTGACGTCCCTTCCAACTCTCAGATTCTGTGAGATAATTTCAGGAGACTCCTTAGTGATAGAAAAGCTACCTGCCAAAAAAATCACAGATTCAGAGCATCATCTTCATCTTCAGCAGCAGCAGCTGCATTTATATAGCATTTTATGGTTTGCAAAATATTTTCCAATTTTCTATCATCGAAGGTAGTTGCTATTTTTATTACCACCTTACAGATGAAAAAAAAAAAAACTGAGGCTTGTAGAGATCAAGGGACTCACCTAGGGTCATACAGCTTATTAAGTGCCTGGATCGGAATTTAAGCTTAGTTCTTCCTGAATCCAGGTCCAGCATTCTATCTACCACCCAGTGCCATTTCTTTTTACAGATGAGAAAACCGAGGCCCAGAGAGATTAAATAAAATCTTCTTTTTAAAATCTTATTTATTTATTTATTTGGCTTTTTGGAAGAGGGAGAGCATGGTAATTGGGGTTAAGGGACTAGCCCACCTGGCTACTAAGTGTTAAGTATTTGAGGCTGAATTTGAACTCATGTCCTCTTTACTCCAGGGCTGGTGCTCTGTTCACTGTACCACCTATTTATTTTTAAATCTTACTTTATTTAGCACAGCTAAGTAAGTGGCTGGAGTGGAACACTGGTCTTTGAGTTTTATGCTCTTTCTCTTAGATAGTGGACCTCTCTCCCCTCTTCAACCCAGCAATTGATGGAAGAAGAAATAATTTTATTAGCTGTCTTCTGGATGCTAGACAATGAATGGGTGGTACAGATTGATTTAAGAACCTTCTGTCCTAAAGGTGGATTAAATAATTTGTGAAGCCAGCCAGCATCATAAAGGTGGTTGGTGGCTGTATGACCCTGGATTCATCATTTCCCTTTTCATGGCGTCAGTTTGTTCACTTATAAAGTGAGGTCAGACTCTGTGGCCTCTGACATTCCTTCCAATTCAAACAGGCTATGCTGCTGTAATTGAACACTAATTATGAGAAAATTTGGGCTAGATGATCCCCCAAACACTGTCTAACTCTGGACCCGTGGTCTTATGAGCCCATGGCCCCGTCTGACTTTTTATGAATTTTATCTTCCATGTATCACACACCTCCACCCTGCCAGTGCCAGCCCCTCTTGGCTTTCTGCCGTCCTTGGGCCAGAGGCTCTCCGTCCTCCTCAGCCTTCCCCATGTGGAAATGCAGCAATGTTTTGGATCCCTTTACCTCCTCCGGCTCTCTCTCAAACATGCTGGCTTTGATAAAAGCTCCGACATGATTTATCAAACACTTTCTCCCCTCCTGGCTTCAGCCCCTTGGTGTATTTGAAAGGAAATCAGCTTCATGTGTTTCTGATTCATTTACATTTAGCTCATCCCCATGTTGTTCTGTAAGAGCCATAAGATGTGCGAGGCGCCCTGGAACCTTTTTACAAGCCTTTAAAAAGATATTTTTCTTAGAAGCAGGAAGTTACGTTCTGCCAAGAAGAAATGAAAACAAACCCCCAAGGGTTCATTGGGGGGTTCATTCTAAGGCAGGCCTGAACATGTTTAAATCCTTTCTTCCCTGTTGGAGAGGAAGCTGCTGAGTGAATCTCTGCCTCCAATTCAAAGGAAAGGGAGCAGAACTAAGGCTTGGTGTTAAGGTGCCTTGTCCTGGGATGAGCAGAAATCAAGACAATTGCTGTTTACCTCATTGGATGCCTCTTGTCAACACCCTTCTGTCCTCCCTTTTCCCCTATTACCAACTGCATGCCCCAGGCAAGCGGCTCAGCCTTGGGATGTGTTTCCACACCCTTTGCTCTACAAACACACATAATTACACACATCTCACAGTCTCTCTGGGCCTCAGTTTTTCTTGTCTGTAGAATGGGTATAAGAATAACACCTATTTTCAAAAAGTTGTGGTGAGCAAAAGAAATATCATACCAAAAAAGATGCTGGACAAACCTCAAGACACTGAATAAATGTTAGCTATTGTTCTGTTTCTGAACTCTTATGTTCCTAATTCTATACCACTACATGGGATAGTCAGAGAATCCCATGAACATAGACTTTTAGCAATGAAGGGGGATTTAGAGAGTTTTGGAAAGAGAAGCAGAGGCCCAGAAGGCTTGGATTTGTCTAAAATTGCAGTTTCTTAGTGACAGAATCAGAACTGGTATCCAATCTCAGGATTCCCTGATTTGAACGCTATTAGTGTCTTTAGTATATATTTAGTCTATATTCAGTTGAGGGAAAGAGCAGCACAGTGGTATTCCCTGAAGGATCAGGACTGTGCATGGGACAGTCCTGATAGGAGAATCAAAAAGGGAAAACACAAAAAAGTGTTTTCTTTTTTGAATATTAGTCTAGTTCTCGTCGTCCAAGTCACACTGGCATTGTCTGATAGGCATGTAAGAGCCTTCTCTCTGCCCCTTCCCAGCACCTTGTTGATTCTTTCCTTGGTGGAATTTGGTCTTGGAAGTGAATTAGAGGTTAATGAATTGGCATCCATCTTGAAAGTGAGTCAAAGATTTGTAAATATAATACTTCTCCAATTTTTTCCTCATCCTAATCCTAACTTTTTTGTCAATCTTCACTTCTTCATTTTCTAGCTCTATGTTGAACATTTCCATTTGGATGCTCTCAATGCACCTCAAACTCAGCATTGCCAGAATTTAAGCCTTCACCTCTTTGACTTACCTCTTCCCAATTATTATCTTTTTCCTGGTTTCTTCATTTACATCCATCTCTGCTACCATGCCCCAACTGTTAGCCTACCCCACCACTACCACTCTCAGTCAGTCAGCCTAGACTAACTCTTCATTTTTCTTTACCTCCTATGTCAAATTGCTTGAAAGGTCTGTCAGATTAAATCCATTTTGATTCCTTCCACTAACTACCACCAAAGTCAAGGACCTTGTCATCTCATGGCTATATTTTCAAATTGGCCTTCTGTCTCCTGGTTTTCACATTTCTTCATTCTCCCATCCATCATGCATTCACATTGGATGGAGCAATCCTGCTGAGAAAATAAAATGGGGAAGAACAAAAGAAGACGGTTTCATATTAGAATATTACTTTGCTTCCTGTTGGCAGTGGTACTCTGGTCTTGTCAGTTTCAGACAGATGGGCATTTAAGACCCTCTCCCTCTGCCCCCACTGTTAGGTCCTTCTTTGTCAAAATTTGATCTTGGAAGTGAATTAGAGACTGAGTACAGTTTCAGCCTTAAAAAATGAGTCAAGGATTTGCAAATACAAATCCTTCTTAAACACTTCTTCCTTCCACTGTTTAAAAACTTTTAGTGGTTTCTCCTTGCACGTAGGATGATATCTACATTGTCATTTGTTGTGGTTACTGTTCAGTTGTTTCCAACCTTTTGTGTCCCCATTTGGAGTTTTCTTAGCAAAGATACTGGCGTGGTTTGCTATTTTCTTCGCCAGCTCATTTTACAGATGAGAAAACAGATTAACAGGACAGGATCCCATAGCGAGTAAGTGTCCAAGTCCAGATTTAAATTCATGAAGACGAGACTTCCTGACTCCAGGGTCAACGCTCTATCTACTCTGCCTCCTAGATGCTGCAATGCCATTATTCTCAGATAGAAAGTAAGCTTCTTGAGGGCAGGTACTATTTCATTTTTATTTCTGCATCCTCAGTTGACAGTACAGTGCCTAGATCTTAGTAATCACTTAATAAATTCTTGTTAATTGATTGGTCAGCTGGTTTTGAAGCCCTTTCATGATCTTTTTTTGAACCTTAATTTGAAGTATCACAGAACCTCTCCCCTAATCAACCTTGTCTCTCTGCTGTCTCTTGAATTCCCAGTGACATTTGACACTGTTAACTCTCTCCTTTCCTGAAACTCTTTCATTCCTTGGTTACAATGACAATGTGTCATTTTACTTTGTTCCTGTCTCTTGGGCAATTGTTTTTCATCTTCTCATTCTCATTCAACTTCCTCCTTTATCCTTGAATTATCCAGTATTTTCTTGTGAGTAGCCGCTCTACCAGTGAAAATTGTAGCTCCTTAACACTCTCTCATCCTATCCGATTCATAACCATTTATTTCCATAAGTCTTTAATAAAATATCCATCTTTTTTGCTGGAGGACTTCTACTTAATCCTTTAGTATTTCTGCCAATGAAATTTTCTGTTTTAACTGTTTCTTATTCTTATCACATGACTTTCTCACCTTCTTTTCCAGCTACACCTATCTTTCATAAAGCCTTTGTATGCTACTTTTTATGAGCAAGTCTTTCATAATATGTAATACTCTACTAATGCCTACCCTAGGTCTTTACATGTATCTTAATATCTATAAGCATACTTACAATTTGTGTTTTTCATGAATTGTTGTATTGCACATTTTACATCCCTCTCTTGCCCATATACAGTAGAATATAATTCTCTAGATCAATGCTTCTTAAACTGTGGGTTAAGACCCCATATGACTTCAGGCCACACAATGCCAGTGAATGATGCCTAAACTCACAAAGGGACTGTGAGTGGAAAAAGTTTAAGAAGCCATGCTTTTAGAAGACCGGAATGATTTAATTCTTGATTTTGTATCCCCAGTGCCTAGTACAGTGCTTTGCACACAAAAGTATTTAACAAATAATTGAATTTCATCATTCACATCCATTTAATTTGTAACAGTGGATTGTCTGATAAAAGGTACTTGTGAAGGCTTATTAGGTTTCCCTTTAATACTATTGGTTCAAATTCCCCTTCTGGTATATTTATTCTTCACAACATCTACCAATTACAATTTATAGCTCTCCTAAGCTATTGATTGTCTCAGTAATTAGCATCCCTATATCAATTGAACTAGTTAACATTAATTAGCTTTTATAAAGTGTATTTACTGAGAAGAAACAACAAGAATGCCCCCAACACCAAGAGCACACTACCCCTTCTATTACCTTGATTCTTGGATAGAATGGGCCCCAACATAAAATGGTTGCTACAGGGTATTCGCCCCACCAAATCCACTTCCAAAAGTAGCACAGGTGATGCATAGAATGATTTACTTATTCACAGGACACAGCGTCTTGATCTCCATCTGCTGATGTGTCGCATCCTGGGATGCACTCACTAGGCTCACCTACCAACTGACTATTGTATGGACTCAAGTTTTTGGACCTCAAACAACTCACACTTTTGATTTTTCAAGTCTTGCAAGCCTTCCAATTCTAATGATCCTTTACCTGAGAATAGGAAAGAATAGGAACTACAGGAATAGAAGCAGCGGGATTATGAATTCACAGGTCATATATTGGCCTGGATGGAGAAGACCTAAAGCTTCTCTCTCCACCCAGAGGCTTACATTATTTTATCTTCCTCACTCAAAAGCAACCAGTGAGAGAGAGACCAATTGGGCCTGTTAATATGTTTCGAATGCACACCTGGTTCTGGTTTAGTAGTCAATCAAAAGACGCTACTCTTGGTTACTCAGTAAGTAGACAGGAAAAATAGAATACCCATGAATGCTGTGATGTGGCAAGCAGTGCTCCCCATTCTGTCTGCCCAGAAGTGGGCTTATCAAGCAGTCACATGGGTTTCCTGGGCATACCTCCAGTCTTCACTGGCCAGATACTCATTACATATGTATGGTGTATATTATAATTCCACTGTCTATTGAATTAAGTCCTCTCTCCTTAACCCATAATCAGGTCTCTATGCACTTATGTACCCAGTACTTACTCATGCAAACCTTATTCTACCCAATGGGATCTATTTGTTATTTTCTGAACATAGCATGTAACTTCCTGTTTCTATACTTTCATTCTTATCTTTCGCCATTTTAAAAACCCCTCCTTGTTCTTCTCCACTTTTTTTAATGACATTCACCCTTCAGCCCTAGTTTGCTGGGAATTCTGTTGATTATTTATAATCTTAACATAGGGTCCTATACATAGGTAGAGAATGAGTCTATTGTGAGATCACACTTGGTAACCCAAAGAACAATGGATAAGGACATATTGAGTATATTATTTACAAAGAAAAAAATGATGTTAAAATTATCACAGAACATTAAGATCAGAAAAAAGGCAAGTTTAAAGGTTCATATGCTGTTCTCATGCTATGGAAGCAATGGAGAGATGTAGATGTTTAAATAATAGATCCAGAGCTAGTTGAATAACTGGATGCAAAGATAGTTCAGTGAAAGGAAGTCTGGAGTAGATGGCCTCATGTGTCATGCTAAAATTACCAGTGACTTGAATGGGCATAGTAAGCCTGCTTATTAAATTTATAGATGGCATAAAGCTTGGATGACTAGCTATTATGCTGACTGATAGAGTTAGGATCTGAAAAAAATTTTCTACAAGCTAGACTTATAGATATAGCTAGACTACATCAAATAATAGAAAATTTTAAATGAATGAATATGATTCCTTACTTGAGCTGAAAGATACATTTTACAAATACAAGGCAGAAAGACTTGGCTAAGACCACAGTTTATCAGATGGTATGAACAAACAGTTCTCAAAAGAATGATAAACATTAACAATCATATGAAGCAATGCTCCAAATAACACTAATAGAGATGGAAAGCAAAATGAATTCTGAGATTTCATCTCATATTGAGCAAATTTGCAAAGATTACAAAGAAGAGAATAGTCAATGCTGGCAGGGCTGTGGAGAGACAGGCACACTAATACCTTGTTGGTAGAACTGTGAATTGGTAAAAAGCAATTTGGAATCATGCAACTGAACTGATTAAAATGCTTATACTGTTTGATCCAGAGGTACAATTCTAGACATGTACCCAAAGGATGTTATTGATTAAAAATAAAATAAAATAAAATACAATGTCTCCATAGCTACCAAAATATTTTTTATCAGTATGTGTGTGTGTGTGTGTGTGTGTGTGAGTGTTTGTGTGGTAGGAAAGAGCTAGGAACAAAATAGATGCACGCTGATTGGGGAACAGTCACACAGAGCATAGTACATTAATTCAGTTGAATCCCTTTGTGCTGTATAATGATTGAATATACATGATGAATAGAGATGTATGGAAATATTTACATTAACTGATGCAAAGTGAAGTAAATAGAACCAGGAAAGTAATATGCACAATGACTACAACATTTCAAATGGACAGAATAATACCTCAACCTATAAGATCCTTTCAGTCCTGGAACTCACACTTCATCCTTACCCTCTGACCTTGGGGATCCTGTAGTTTGGAGAGTGGAGAAGAGACTTCCTCCCAGAGACACTCAGGTTAGTCCTCTCTTCATTGCCCACCCAACTGCACTCCTTTAGCATTTTCCATTGAGCTACCAAGCCAAGTGCTTTCCCTCTGTCCCCACCTTTCACCTTTCACATTCCTTTTGCTCCTTGTCTTACCTCATTAGATTATAAGTTCCTTGAAGGCAGAAACTGTGTTTCTTTTCAGTATTTGTATTCCTAGTTTAGCTCTCCATACTTAGCAGCACTTAGTAAATGTTTTTTAACCCACTGACAGAAAACAATCAAAACTGAATGTTGTAAAATTGTAAAGAACAAGCTTGACCCCCCCCCCAAAAAAAGATAATGAAAGTATAATTTCCATTGTTCCTTTGAAGTCTACAGGTATGAAATATTAGATATAAGACATCAACAGTTTTCTTTTTTAAATGTATTTTCTTTTTTTTAATTTGTTTTCTTGTTTACATTATTCATCAAAATTTTCGATGAGCTGATCATTTTTTACTATTTTTTTCTTCTCTCTGTTTCTATTTCTGTAAAACATTTTGAAAATATGTAATGACTTTCTAGGAACCATGTTGGGTAGGGAGAGAGAATCTAAGTGACATAAAAACAATAGCTATCAAGGAAAATAATTTGTAATTAACTTCATAAGATAAAGGAAGCATGGCTAGATAGTAGTTTTATGACAAATATCTGTGGGTTTTGAAGGACTGCAAGGTCAACATTATTCAACAGTGTGATATGGCAGCTAAAAAAGCTATTATGATTTAAGACTGCGTTAAGACAGGCAATGTAGCTCCCAGGGCCAGGAAGGTTATATCTTTGCATTAATCTGCCCTGGTCAGAATATGTCCAGAGTATTGGGCTGTTTGCTCCAGGGAGCACAAGTTAAGACTCTGATTTTATGGAGGGTCCAGAGTAAAGTAAATAAGAACTATGTTTTCAATATTATGCCTTATGAGGATCAATTGAGAAAACTGATGTTTAGCCTTGAGAAATCAAGCCTTAATGAAGACATGCTAGCCTTCTTTAACTATTTGATTGGCTCTCATGAGGAAGACAAATTACGCACATTCTACTTAGCTCCAAGGAACGAATTGGACAACAATCAGTGAAAAGGGGCAGATTTAAACCTGATATAAAGAAAAAAAACCAAAACATTGCAATAATTAGACCTATATCAAGGTAGAATGGGCTGCCTTAGGATGTAGTGAATTTCCTCCCCACCCCTAAACTGGATTTCTTCAATCAATGACCAGATGATCTCTCTCCCACTCCACTCCACCCCACCTCCTTTGTCTTTGGTACTTCTCTGGGTGCAAGTTGGAATGGATGGCCTCAGAATCCTCTGGCAGATCTGCCATCCCAGAATTCTGTGCTTCACTTATGTGCCTCATTTTACAGAAAAGGGAGCTGGAAATCTGAGAGCTGGAAGCGCTTCCTGCTTCTTGGCTTGCTGGTGTTTTTATGGATGATGATGGTGATGATTCCATTCATTAAAGTTAAAACAAATGTTTAAGTACCTATAGACACACTAGCACACCAGGAGCTGGAGACACAATGATGGTAAATGAGACAGATCCTACCTTCAAAGAGAATCCAATTATATTGGTGTAGGAGGAGTAAGGCATGTCATGCCCAAATGGCATGGGGTGAAAGGGAATACCAAAGTGCTCTAGGAAAATCTGAACATTGTATCCTGGAGGGAAGCAACTGGTGGCACAGTGGGTAGAGTACTGGGGCAGAAAGACCTGAGTTCAAATCTAGCCTCAGACCTTTACTAGCTGTGTGACCCTGGAAAAACCACTCAGCCTTGGTTTTCTCATTGCAAAATAGAGATAATAATTGCACTTCCCTCCCTGGGTTGTCATAAGGATAAATGAGATAATCATTGCAAAACAACAACATTTAGCACTGTGTTTTGCTCATAGTAGGCACTTTACAAGTTGGACGGTCCTTCAGATATCATTTACTTCAACCTTCTCTTTTTACAGATGAAGAAACTAAGACTTGAGCAAGTTAAATGACTTGCTAGTCATGCCAGTAGAGAGGGGCAGAGTCAGAATTTGAGCAGAGGTCCTCTGACATTAGTATTTTTTTTTCATTATATTAGGAGAGAACACTTTCATCCAGGGATGGAGGAGGTAATGGATGGCTTCAAAGATGATATATGAGTTGCAGTTTGAAGAAATAGGATGATTTTAAAAAGGGAGAATTGAAGAGGGAAATAATGCCAGACTTGGAGAATGTTTTTGCATGATTACCCAAAAATGGGAACACAGTAGGACAAGGTTGGAGGGCAGTTCATTTTAGTTAGAACAGAGAGTGTATGAAGGGAAATAATATAAAATCAGTCTGGAAAAAATATGTTGAAGCCATATTACAAAGGATTTTAAATGCCAAGTTAAGGACTTTTTTATATCATCTTGGAGGTAATAGGGAGCAACTGAAAGTTTTTGAGCATTTGGTCAGTCAAGTATTTATTAAGTAACTGTTATTTATGAACGAGGCTTATGCTAAGTGTTGGAGGCACAATGAAAGGCAAAAGTTAGTCCCTGCTCTAAAGGAGCTCACGAAGTATGAAAACAACTCTCCACACACTAGTTACAGACAGGTTAAATTGGAGATAGAGAACAGACTAAGGTATGAGCATTAAGGGGGATCTAGGTATCTGTCCTTTCTGTTGTTCAGTTGTTTCACTTGGATCTGACTTTTTGTGACCCTGCTTGGGGTATTCTTGGAAAAGAAACAGGAGCATTTTGCCATTTTCTTCTCCAGTTCATTTTGCAAATGAGGAAACTGAGGCAAACAGGGTTAAGTGACTTGCCCAGGATCATACAGCTAGGTATGTGAGGCCAGATTTGATCTCAGTTCTGTCCAGAAACCCAGAGGGTCTTCCTAAGAGATTTTAAGTCATTTTGATAAAAAAAAAAAAACTGAATAGGCAAATTAGGCCATCTTTTGCCTCATTTCTTACCTAGCCTTAAATATCTGAACGGGTGTTGCCTCAGACAAACTGGGACTGGCAGAAGACTTGAGCTTAAAAAGATGAAAGTCTTCCATTGCACCTAGGGTCATTTGTAGTCATCCTGACCTTTTTACCACTAGACTCATGTGACTCTGGAGGAAATAGTGAGACTGATGGCTTTGCACAGTTCTGCCTCACTTAAATCCAATTCACCTGCAAGTCAAGACATCATTCTTCTGATGTCAGAGGTCCTCTTTGAGAACAAAGGAAAAAGAACAACATGAAGATGAATATTCCTGACTCTAGATACAACACTCTATCCACTGTACAACCTAGCTGCCCCAGAGATGTATTAGGACAGTGGTTCTCAACCTTCCTAATGCTGTGACCCTTTAATACCCATATGTGGGAGTATCTGTATGTGGGCAGCCCCACCTGGAGATGGATAGAGGAGCGGTGTCTTGGGTCCCAAGACCATCAGAAATATGTGTTTTCTGATGGTCTTAGGTGACCCCTGTGAAAGGGTCGTTTGTTCCCCAAAGTAGTCACGACTCACAGGTTGAGAACCAGTATATTAAGAGGTATGTCAACAAAAGGAGAGACTTGAATGAGTGTGTAGAAAGAGAGAAGAGTTAAAGTTTACTTGGAATATTTCAAGCCAGGGAGTCTCAGAAGAGAGATAGTGGTGCCTTCAAAAGAGATGGGGGAGTTGGGAAGAATGGCAGGTTTGTGGGGAAGATAATAAATTTAGTTTTAGAAATGTAGACTATGAGGTACCAGAAAGACATCCAGCTGATGTCTATTAGGCAGATGAGCTGTGCGGCTGGAACTCAGACGGGAGATGAGGGCCATACTGAGAGATTGGAGAGTTAGCCCTGTCAAGGTGATAATTGAACCCCTGGGAAAGGATGAGGTCATTCTTGGAAAGAATGTGGAGAGAGTGAAGAAGCAAGCTTGGGGCTCAGCCTTAAGGGAAAAGTACACTTAGGAGATGAAGAAAAATCAACCAGCAGAGGAGATATTGAAGGGCTCAGGCAAATAGGAGAGGAGAGGAACCAGGAGAAAGTGTGTTGGAAGCCAAAGCAAGACAGTATTTTTAGAAGGAGAATTTGGTCAGCACCACTGTGAAATGCTGCAGAAAGAGCAAGGAGGATGAGGACTGAACAATAGACCCTTCTATCGAGCAACTAGGAAATGATGGAAGACCGCTAGATGGCTCAGTGGATAGAGATCTGGACCTGGAGTCAGGATGACCTGACTTCAAATCCAGCCTCATACACGTACTAACTGCATGACCCTGGGCAAGTCACCTAACCTGGGTTGCCTCAGTTTCCATATCTGTAAAATGAGCTGAAGCAGAAATGGCAAAACATTCTAACATCCTTGCCAAGAAAACCCCAAAAGAGGTCAGGAAGAGTCAGATGTGATTGAAACTGACCCATAATAGCAGCAATAACAACAGGAGATAATGATGGTGACAATCACAGGATTTTTTTGTGTTTTGTGGGGTTTTTTGCCTGTGCTAAAGGTCTTTCTTCCTCTTCTTTCAGGACCATATCAAGTCCTTGTCTGGAGGGGGGGCTGGCGCAGGGGAAGGAAGCTTCTATAATACCAACCCAATTCCAAATGATGTGGCCTTATTTTGAATCCCTATAGTACTGATTGCCGATCTCTCTCATTTGGATCTTATTTATATGCTATCTTTTAATGTTTTAAAAATAGAAGTAAATGTCTTGTTTCATCAACTAGATTGAAAGCTCTTGGAAGGCGGTGTGATATTGTAGTCATAGTTCTGGATTTGGTGTCAGAAGAATCTGGGTTCAAATTCTGTCTCTGATATTTACCGTGAGATCCTTGATCAATCACTTGACCTCTCTGAGCCTCAATTTCCCCATCTGTAAAATGAAGAAGTTAAAATTCCTGACCACTAAAGTTTCTTCTATGTCTAAAACAATGTCATGTATCTTTTAAAAATTTTTTAAAAATTTTTTTATGAATGACTATTAAAACTTTAAGGCAGCTAGGTATTGTAGTGGATAGCGTCCTGGGCCTGGAGTCAGGAAGACTCATCTTCCTGAGTTCAAGTCTGGCTCCAGACAGACAGCCACAAGCTATATGACATCGAGTCACTTAGGAAGTAAGTCACTTAGTCCTTTTTGCCTCCATTTCGTCATCTGTAAAATAAACTGGAAAAGGAAATGGGAAACCACCCCGATATCTTTGCCAACAAAACCCCCATAACTGAACAATAGTAACAGTACTCAAACTTGCTATCCACCTCTAGTCTCTCTCCCGACCTCCAGCCCTGGCATCAACATTTGCCAATGAGACATTTTGAGGTTGAGAAATATCTTGAGCTCCACATGTCTGAAATGATCTTCTTTAAAATTCAGAATTTACATTTCATTTTAAAATCACTATGGAATCAAATACAAATTCATGTAAAACCATTTCCACTAAAATACATTCCCACATGTAATATATTCATACCAATTTATTCACTCTCTTGTGTCCCCTTATAGTCTCTCTTCGTTCATCTCTGAATTTGTGTATGCATTTTTCCTCTGACATTACCCTGGCCAATGCACCATTTTGTTCTTTTTCTTTTTTCTTTTTGCATTACTTCATAGAAAGCTTTCTGAATTTATTTATTTTCCACATATTTGTCATTATTAACAGCATTGTAGCTTTCCATTCCATTCCCATGTCATAACTTTTCAGTTATTCACCACTGTTGGACATTTAAGTTGTTTCCAATTCTTTGTGATTAAAATTATGTTGCTATGCATATATTGGAACAGCTATATTTCTTTTTATTTGTGATTACTCTCCAAAGGATTATTGGGTCAAAGAGAATATTTTTTCTCATTCCTCTTGTGAACTTTCAGACTGCCTTCTGAAAAGGTTCTAGTAATTTGTATTTCTGCCAGCAGTGAACATATAATTAATCTATACCCATTTCTTTTCAGTCCCTCCAGATTTATGGCTTTTATTCATTTTTGATGACTTGGTGGTTGTGAAAAAGTCTCCTAAAAATATTTTTAATTGGACATTTCTGGTTCTTAGTTGGGTTGGACATTTTTTCAACTGATTGTGTAAGTAGGTGGAGTGTAGAGAATAGAAAGTTGGACATGGAATCAGTAAGACAAATTCAAATCCTCCCTGAGATGCTTACTGGTTGTATGGTCCTAGACAAGTCACTTAACTTCATTCAGCCTCAGTTTGTTCAACTGTAAAATAAGGATAATAAATAAGAATAAGAATAAGAATCTCCCACGTTTTATAGGAAGCAAATGAGATAATATATCAAGTGCTCTGTAAATTTTCAAGTGCCATACATATTTTGACTACTTCTATATACAAATGATTTGTTTCAATTAGATGATTCTTTTGTTTAAGGAACTCATTTTCTTAATATAAAATAAGCAGATGAGACTAATTTGCCTCTGAGAGCCTTTCTAACTCTAATCTCATGATCATGTGATACCATCAGCCATTTGATGATCCTATTTCTTTTTGGCTATTTATTCAATAATGACCAAATATTGCTTTTGAATATTTCTATTTAGTCCTTGTGCCACTTAGACATAAAATTTTTAATCTGTTATTTTGTTATAAATGTTTTTCTCCAGTCTGAAATTCTTCATGGATAGGTCATAACAATATGGTAAAAATAGCAACACTCCCTAAATTAATCTATTTATTTAATTCAATATCAATTGATTTCTTTAAAGAACTGGATAAAACAATGACAACAGATTTTTTGAAAATCAAATGGATGGGAATACCAAAATGTGAATTTAAAGGCATGGAAAGATAGATAAAGGTGAGCATGACTTTCTAGACTTTAAAATGTATTATAAAACCAGATAAAGGTGAGCATGACTTTCTAGACTTTAAAATGTATTATAAAACTATCTTGGGTTTGGCAAAAACAAGAGAAATGATAGATTATTATAGAAATCCTAGAAGAGAACCCAAAACTTGTAAAGTAGTGTTAAAGCCTTGGTGACACTAAAAATGGGGAAATGATGCAGTACTTAGCAAATATGATTGAGAAAATCAGTTAACAATATGGCAAAAAGAAAGGCATACCCTCACCTCACATCATATGTCACAATGAATTTCATTTAGTTTGTGATTCTTTGACATTCCAAGAATGTGTAATTGTGTCAGTCAACAAGTCAATAGTTAATACAAATTAATTGAGTGCTTATTATGTGCTAAACTCAGGGAGTACAAATACAAACAAAAAGAAAGACGATGCATGTCCTCAAGGAGCTTACATTCCAATGAGAAAGACGAGATATAAAAAGGAAGCTGAGGAAGCTGACGGAGGATAAGAGAGAAGGAATCCAGCATGGAACATGATGGAGAAATCCAAAGGGATATAGACTGGTAGAAAATGAAGATATGGCTGTCTTGGGGAGTCTCAATAAATAGAGGTTCAGAGAGAGGGGCTGCAGACATTGGGGGTATTACAGAGCTGTGAAGCCCAGTGTAGAAGTCTTCTTCAAAGACGAAGAATTTTCTGGAACAAGATAGAGGAGCACAAGCCATAGTCTGATTGAGGAGTCCAAAGACGGTTTGGGCTGAAACCCCAAAATACCAACATGCTGGGTCCTGCGGAAAGAATTCCACTCAAGTCTTCTCAGCCAAGGAAAAAGTAAAGTTTATTGAAAGTTCGAGTTCGCCACGTGGGGTGCTAGGCCATTTAAAGGTGCTCTCACAGAGCAAGTCTATACTAAGCTATCTCATGGCGCTCTCACAGAGCAAAGTCTATACCAAACTATTCCATGGCGCTCTCACACACGTGGAGGGAAGATGGGGTTCTATATACAATAAGGTAGTGAGAGGAGTCTAGGGGTGGTCCAGAGGAGGAGATTGGGGAGGGTCTTCAGGAGGAGTCAGATGAGGTCAGACTCCAGTAATGAGTGGTTCAGGGTGGGAAGTTGCTGGAGGCTACCTGGAGACTACAGACAATGGTGGGCCAGGCCAATTCAAG
>CM053598.1:56581761-56597573 GCA_028646575.1 Pseudocheirus occidentalis | reverse complement strand
CTTCCTTCTTTCCCTCCCTCCCTCTTCTTCTCCCTCCCTCTGCCTACATAAGGTATCATATTCTTACTTGTCAGTTATCTACCCAAAGGAATGTAAATTTTTATCCCTGAAACCTCACGAGATATATTGGGATTTAAGTCTAGACTTCTTTCTTTAGGACCCTGCCTTAAACCCAAATCACTCAAGTTCTCATTGATTGGCCAACAATAAGTCTCAACTCAAGCCTTACTTGATTGCTGTTTGGGCCCAGATGGCTCAGAATGAGTGTAAATAGCAATTGTTTCTGTTTGGGCCAGAAACCTTGAGGCTCTTCCCCTCCAACACTGATTGTGTGTGTGTGTGGGGGGATACAGAACATAGGACAGCACCAAGAGCTGGTGTGTAGGTATGGTCAATGTATATAGGAAGTGATCCTTCAGCTGAGTGGTAAAGGAAGCTAGGGGTTCTTAGAGGTAGAAGTGAGAAGGGAGGTGCCATCATTGAAGTCACAATGAACAGAAGAATTACCCTAAGGTATGTATGCAACACTACAGTTTCCCTTCAGGTTAACTGTCTATCCATTAACCAACACTCTTCCTGCATAGTCATTCAACAAGGTCTCAATCCATGTAACTCTTTCATCCAGCCTACATCTCCCCACTTTGTTCACCTGTGTATGGTGAAAGACTTTGTCAAATGCCTTACTGAAAACCAAGAGTTGAGAGAGAGCCCTCAGACTTGGGAAGCCCTGATAAACTGGGGCACTTTTCTGCCCAAACAACACAGAAGCACAGAGGTTTTATGGTTAGAACAAGCAGAGTCGAGTTTCTGATTTCATTATAATCAGATTCATTAGGAGGGTGATTAGTAGAAGAATCAAAAATTAGAAGAGAAAATAATCTTTGGACACCATTAGGTGATCATTTCTGTCCATTTGTGATGTGCTAAGAGAATTAATTTCTTCTGGAATGTAACCTTCTTAAACTATTTCAGTCAACTCTTCCCTGGAAGGTGTAAAAGGGGTGTGTTTTTAATTGTCCCAGCTCCTTCTGTTGTTCCCCTTCCTAAGGAAAACAGAAGAAAGTGATGGAGAAGTCATTGGGGAAATGAAGGGCGATTCAAGATCACGGGAAGCCACACACAAAGCAGGCAGCAAAGATCCCACATTGGGTTAGCCATGAACATATTTTCTTCTTCTTGTCCAGGAGAAAGAGAGGGAGACAGAGACCACTAAAGTGGTTGCAGATGTGGGCATAACCTAGGACAGAGAATTTGAGAACAGTTAGTGCAGGTCAGGAATGTTAAGCAGAAGTTGGGTATTTCTGACCAGCAGGTCTTATGGATAATTTTTATTAAAGTTTTTTTTAATTTTTTCTGCTTTATTCATGAAGGGTAGACTCATGGTTTGAAACCTAAGCTTAGACCATTTCAAGCCAGAAAACAAATTAAAAATAATTTGAAAAGCAAACATGTCACAATAATAATATCTAATAAATGCTTCGTTATTCATTTAAATTTAGTCTAATTCATTAAACATTTATTGTGAGCCTCATATATATGAGGCTCCTTAGGGCAACTGGTGGTCAAGTGTTAGTGCAGAGTCAGGAAGATGAATCTTCTTGAGTTCAAATCTTGTCTCAGATACTTGATAGTTATATGAACCTGGGCAAGTCACTTGACCCTGTAATATGAACTAGAGAAGGAAATGGCGAATCTTTCCAGTATCATTGCCAATAAAACCCTAAATGGGGTCATGAAGAGTCAGACGCAACTGAAAACAACTGAACAACAATAACACTAGGACTTCAGGACACAAAGATTAAGCAAAATACATTCTCTTCTCTGCCTTCAAGAAGCATAGATTCTCTTAGGAGAAGGAAACAGAAGAGCTGTCTGATGAGGGTATATAGAGTCAAATCTTAGAAATTAGACTCAGTGGGCAGCATCATGGGAATTTACCCAGCTTTTATTGTGTAAGGTCATGTTCTTCTTTTGGTGGAGAACCACTTCTGATTACTCTACAGATAAATGACTTTTATCCTAAAGTTCTGGTAGGAGTCTTAGCACCTTTACTCTTTCTTACAGAGCATCTCTTAGTCTCTTGTGCCAGTAGGAGAGACCCTGTGGCATCACATAGGATGTTAGGATTCAGATTCTGGAATCTTGACTACAATGATTACATTCTAGTCCCATGGATTTATTGCTTTTCTTCTTTTCATATTTATCTTGTAAATCAGCTCTGGATTGTCAGCAGTAAGAGGAGGAATTATGTTCCACATAATTCAAAGTAGAGAGAAATATTTTAAAAAAACATCACATGTACTATATTTTGCTTTGGAACTTATTCTGTCCCTGTGGGTCAGTAGCTTAATTTAACACTAAAATTTATTTGATATGATCATAAATTTATACCTAGAATAGAGCTTAGGGATAATCTACTGACCAGGTTCTTAATTTGGAATATTTAAAAATATAATAGTATTTTTAAAATATTTTGATAACTGTTATTTCAACATCATTGGTTTCCTTCGAAATTCTAGGTATTCTGTGTGTTTTGTGACATTATTCTGGGAAGGAATCTATGAGTCTTCACCAGTCTGACAAAGAGGCCCATGTCACACACAAAAAACAGTTAAGAGCCCCTGATCTATTCCAATTCCCCCATTTTATAGATGATAAAGCTGAAGCCCAGAAAAGCTAAATGACTGACCCAAGGTCATACAGATGGGCAAAACCAGGATACAAAACAAGTTCTTCTACCTTCGTATCTGAATCTTATGTTTGTTTGTTTTGATTATGCCATGACATGGTATGTTTGCATCCTGTCTCTTGTGGTTACTACCTATGTGACCTTGGTCAAGTTAGTTGGTCACTAAGCTTTTCTTATCATCAATTCCCTCATCTATATGATAAGGATATTGGACAAGATGTTCTCTGAGATCCCTTAGGAAGACCAGTCATAGAAGGAATTGGCAAAGGTAACTAACACTAACACTAACTTTTCACTAGAGGTTCTTAGATTTCAGAGGGTTCCATGAACTTGAACTTTATTGGTTTTTTTAATGCAAGTCTGAATATTTTATTTTATATATGTAAAAAGATTATTCTGAGATGGGATCCATACACTTCTCTAGACTTCAGTCTATAGCAAAACAAATCAAGAATCCCTGGTTTCTTGGTAAAGGGAAAAGAGCATAGAATTTAAATGACTCCAATGGGGGACTCATGTGGGGAATTCACTTCTATCTGGGTTTTGGAGGTAGTTAGGTGATATAGTAGGGAGAGTAGGATCAGAGACTCAGAGACTCCAGTTCAAAGAACAGAGTTCGAATATGTTGTGGCCTCAATCTCCTCATCTGTAAATGGGAATAATACTAGCACCTACCCCACAGTTATTTAGAGGGTAAAATGAGGAAATGTAATGACACGATTGTTAAGCATAGTGCCTGGTAAATAGTAAGAGTTATGTAAATGGTAGCAATAATAATAATTGTTGTTGTTCTTGTTGTTACAAACCCAGACAAATTCTACCAGCCTTCTGAACTTTGCTTTTGTCTCTCAAAACAGATTAACTACCCTGATACTAGCTACTTTATAAGACTGTCATGAGGGTTAAATAAAATGTGCTCTGTGCTTATAAAATGCTATACAAATGCAAACTATTCATTTTAAGTTGTTCTGCAGGCAATTTATACATTAGGAAAATCCACATACCAATATTTAGGTGATCATACTTCAAGTGTAGGAATTCTTAATATTTTGGGTGACTTGAATTCCTCCACCGATTTTTCAAGGCCTATGGATACTTTCTAGAGTCATGTTTTTAAAATTCATATAATAGAATCTATAGGATTACTAAGGAACCTAATTACAATGAAGTAAAGTTTTCAAAATACTGAAAAAAACAGTTATGGATCCTTGGTTAAGAAACACTGCTCTAACATGTCCATAACAGCCTTAAACTAGAGATTATAGAGTATCATGTTCAGTTCTGGCATTTTAAGAAACATTAAAAATAGGACCACGTTAAAACAAAAGGAAAAAGGCCTGGAAATGATGTCATGGCAGGAAGAGTTGAAGAAACTGGGACTATTTAACCTGGAGAAGAGAAGATTCATAGGGGACCTGAGGATTTTTTCACATAATTGAAAGGGAGTTGTGGATATCATAGGAGCATTTTTCTTTTCAAACAGAATGTTCTTGGCGCTGTCACTTAATATCTGTATGATCCTCAGGAAGTCATGACTTCTCTAGGTCTCAGTTTCCCCAACCATGAAAATGAGGGAGCTGTACCAGATGATCTGGGAGACCCCTTATATCTCTAAATGTATGACACTTTTACTGTACCATTGGGCTTTATAGGACAGTCATCACTAAGTACTGTGTTTGGTCAGCTCTGTACAGTTTAGAAATGGAAATCTCCTGACACCTTGGAAGTTAAAATCTAGGTTGGTTTGCATAAAAAGATAGAACATCAATAAGCCAGGGAATTACAGGTTAAAAGATAGCCCAGTTGCTTTTGAAGATGACAGGTTGTTTTGTACACAATTGGTTAAAAAAGCTTATGAAAAGAGCAAAGCTAGGGACCCACCATGGAAGAAGTCACTGGCCTGTAGCCTGTGATAACCTGGAAAGATCAGCCCTGGCCTGTATCAGAGACCCTGGCCCCCAGTGGCTTAGGAGGTATTCTTGGCTGGCTCCAGGTGGAATGGAAAGGAATTACTGACAGAAATATAGTGTGAAGAGGGATTTGAAAAAGAGGAGCAGCTGCTGGCCACCTGGATGGCTGATACTGCTCTATGAAGAGGGAGCAAGTCCAAAGAACAAGGAGATACAAGAATTGGCCAAGGGATTCCAATAGCATACCATAGATGGAAGCCTTAAATATTATACCACGTCAGGAGGGGAATAAAACAAGTCAAGGGCAGAGAGAATACTACCCACCCACCCAAGGTTTTTGATTCCTAGCCCTACAAATGCTATCCTCGCTACAAGCTCTGAGCCTCCCCTGCAAAACAGAACTACAGTTAGACCAGTTTCCCATGCATTGCACCAGCACCTGTCATTGGGATAGTAGTATACTTACAAGGAGACTTGGAAAAGAGAAAACATTCCCTGCCCTTTAGAGTAGTTATGGAGATAATTATTAGAAGTCTGGGCTTCTTGTGATGGAGAGAGAGATCTCGGAGCTCCCAGAGCAGACTTCGAAATTTTAGCGTAAGCTGATCCCAGCATAATAAAGTCGTATATTTCACAGTAGGGGCAATTGAGTTGGGGCTGCATGGAGGTTGTTTTCCTTACAGGCGACTCTGCTGAGAGGATACAAAATGCCTTCCAACCCATCTAAAATTATTCCACGAGAAATGTTGACTCTAAATTATAAGGACTTAATTTTTCCAACCACAGCCAGTCAGAAAATGACTCTCTGAAATGATAAATGGAAAGTACAGTTAATATGTTTATGTTCTGGCTACCAGTGGCTTGCTTGTTTGACTTCCTCAGCGATGCCTGAAGCCCCTATAGAGGAGAAGGCAAAACTCTTCTGTTTCCTGGAAGGAAAACAACAACAACAGGATTATACACAAGCCTGGAGATTGTTTCCCAGACTTGGAACCAGCAAAGTATCTCCCCTGATAGAAAAGTGGTGATGGAAAGACGTCTGAGGTCACAGCACAAATCCAGGGCAGAAATCTGGAGAGAGACAAAGATAGACAGGAATAGGAAAAGAGAGGAGAGGAGAGGAGAGGAGAGGAGAGAGAAAAAGAAAAAGGGATGGAAGAAAAGAGAGGAGTGGCAGACACACACAGAGAGACAAAGAGACAGAGTGAGAGAGAGATGAAGAGGAGGAAGACAGTGATTGTCTGCTTAGAATGTTGTAGAAGAGACTCCTTCACTGGGCAGGTAGCTGGACCAAGTGACTTCTCAGGTTCTTTCCAGCTCTGAGTTTATCTTTTTTCCAACCTCAAGTTCCATTCTTGCAGCTGTCCAGATTTTAGCCTCCTCACACATGAGGATTAAGCTTAGAGTGTAGTATAGAAGTAAAAGCAGTCAGGAAATGTGTGGTGCCATCTTTCCTAATAGATTTGTCACTAACTCTTCATAGGAATTTCAGAAACTCCTTGAAATTCTGCATGCCGTCTTCCTCTTCTATAAAATGGGCTTGTTACGAAGATTTTCCCCATTTGTTGCGGGGGGGGGGGGAGTAGATAGGAGGGGAAAAAAGGAAATACATGTTTGCTAATTGAAAAAAAATTATAAAAGTGAAACGGGCGAGAGGACCTTTGCTCTGCTTATCTCATAGGTTCCCATAGCATTCAAGCACCACGGATTTCAAGTTTGAAAAGACTTCGGATGACATAGAATAACAGAATTAAGAGCTAGATGGTTACCTCAGTGGCCATCTAGCACAACCCATAGACCAAAGGAATTTCCACTCTGCCATATCTGACAAGCTGCCATCCTCCAGGGAGGGGGAACCCAGCACTTCCTGAGACAGTTTAATGCTGCTTTTGGACAACTTGAATTATCACAAAGTTTCTTCTAACACGAGACCATCTGCCTTTTTGCAATTTCTATCTATCGCATCTGGCCCAACCCCTTCAGTTTACAGGTGAGGATATGGATATGGAAGCCCAGAGAGGTTAATGCACTCACCAGAGGTCACATAGGCAGTAAATGGTAGGGCCAAGATTTGAACTCCAGATGCACTGGCTCCAAATCCAGGGCCCTGCTGCTATAATGATCAAGGTTTAAGACAAAAGAAAACACTTTAAGACAGTGCCAAACATGAGAAGATTACAGCCTGTTACTAACATTCAAACCTACACTCAGGTTTTCCAGGTAGGATCCACCATCATGTGATCCATCCATCATCTTGGACAAGCTGTCCCTCTCCTCAGTTACAGTTTTACACAACTTGCCACTTGTTGTCAGGACTAATCAGATAAAACTAGGAAAGGGAACAAAGTTCTTCACAACGCACAGGAAGGCTATTATGTTCTCCCTTCATTTAAATCCTATATGCAGTATAATCTGATAACATGAATAATGGTCAGAATTCGCTATTGTGATGAAACCCATGAGTACATGCAACACTCTGAAGAAGCCCTAGCAGCATTTTCTGTGGTTTCAGTCTTCAGAAAGATGAAGACAAAATGGTCTCAAGACAGATACATTTCAATCAATGTCACCGCAGCCCCAGGGGGCCTCATGTTTTGTTGAAAGGCGCTGAGGGCTCAGCAGGCCTTGACAAATCTTCAAAAGACCAGTGCAAGGGCCTTGGACAAAAAGATCATTGTTTTGCCTTGTCGCAGACAGAGTATCAAGCATTCATTATTACCTCTTGGGTGTGACAGCTTATAATGCCATCCCTCTCTGGGAAGTCAAATTATGCTATGGGTTTATTTTCCAAGCAAAGTAAGTTGGTGACACTGAGAAGGGGTAAAGTTGACAGCCCCAGAAAATGAGATCCTGTTTCTTCAAGAAAGGAAGAAACTGATTTTCCCAAGCGTGGGGAGACGTGCCTGGAATGGTCATCCCTAAGGAGGCAGTGTGGAACTCCATGTTAGAGGTACCTCTGAGTCACGAACTCCCACTAAAGGAACAGCATTAGAGTCGGTCATTCCCAACTGAGGTGTCACATTCCCGGACATGGACATATTTTTCCTGGGGCATGGCTTTAAATCCCCTTGTACTCCCTACCTCCCTCACCTCCTCAATTAAAGGGACTCAGATGGTAATGAGCTGGGTTCACTGATGTGAGCCTGGCTTTCAAATACATCCACTAATTTTCTCCGTCTCCCATTCTTTGTCCCTTTGGTCAATGAGTTTGACATAAATAATCCAATGCACTAATATTTCCTTTCCTTTTCCTTTTCAAAACTGTGCTTTCCCCTCCCCAAGGAGGAGTACCTACAGAGAAGTAAAGGTTTTTCTTCTCAAGGCTCAAGATAAGATGTCTTTGTAGCAGCCACATGGTGTGCTTTTTTTTTCCCACAGCATCATTTAATTTTCCCACATACAGTGTCCCCCCACCCCAATTTAAAAAAATAAACTTCCACAAAAATATTCTTGTCAATATACAAAACACTACATCTTCTTAGACTCTGTTACAAAGTGTTTTCTACCTGGGTCCAAGGCACCATCTCAAAGCTAAATGTCCAACTAATATGCAAAAAATAAAAGGAATCATTTAAATCTTGATCTCCATCAACATATTCCTTTCAGCCAAGAACTCCCAGGTTCCTACTTTATTCATTTATTTAAGAATTAATATAAGCTGAAATAATATTGAGTTTCAGCCCTGAATTTCCATCACATCCAACTAGAATAAACTTCAGATCAAAGAATCTTTACTTAAAGGTATAGAATAACAAATGAAAAAGTGAGACATTTGGGGACAAAATAGGATCATGGAGGTTGAAATTCACCCTCATTCCCACCATTTCCAAGTTTTATTTTCTTCCTTTCTTTCTAAACATTTTTTAAAGAAGGGATTTAAAATGTCAGTTTTTAATCTCTCTCATTAGAGATGAAGTTAGAAAACTAAGCAACTAAGAAAAGAGTTGTGCTGTTTTTAAAGTTTAAACAGATGAAAAAAATGGGTGTAAAGACCAAAGAAACCATTTTTTCTCTTTAAAAATCCAGATAATATTTTGACCAATAATATGATTAGAATGAACTTAAATGTACCTTTACTTTCCATTATTTAAAATATCCTCTTTTAAATACTTAGTATTTCAACCTTTTAATTTACTCTACATGTTCTTATAACTTTATTTGATCCAGCTATGATTGCTGTTCAAGTCAAGATGGAGGCTTTTGTATTACTAAACATCTGGAGGGAATGAATAACAGCAATGCAAATATTAACGTGTTGAAACAATTTGAGAGAAAGACAAATGGAAAAATCAGTTCAATTCACCAAACATTTATTATGCCTGATTTTTAAAATTATATTCTAAATAAGAATTTATAATCTAAATTAGTATTGCCTTTGGCTTCCATATTGTTCCACTTAGTATATATGTAAAGTGTTTGCTCACTAAAGTGATTTTGATGCTTCTACCTCCTCATTATGGCAATGGTTTGCATTGGTTAAGCATCTATTTGAAATTATTATAATTAATGCTAATGTTTCCCTACATTTTCCCCCAACTTTTAGTATCAATAATATGCTTAAGTTGGTGAAGTTGTTTTGATCATATGCCATATCTTTTTTTCCTTCATTTTATTCTTTCTTTTAACTCTGTATTAATTTTCATCTTTGCTCAAAAATATTGGTAATCAGTCTGTACACAATTGACTCAAGAATTACTTCTGCATCAGTAATGAGACCTCCCCTGACTGTTAAAATACAATCAATTCCATTTTTAATCATGTTATTTGATGTTCATTATGTCTAGTGCATTTTAATTCTTTTCTCAGAAAACATGATACATGAAATGTGTTCATAAAGTACAAGTTGGTCACATGATGGGAACAAGAGATAATCATTGGATAGCCTTTATGTTCCATTGGTATCCTCACAATCTTGAGAGAAAGGTCCCCAGAGCACTGGATAGAATTGCTACATAGAAATGAAGGAAGGACACAGCCAAAGGATCCACAGGACAGGTAGGCACGGATATCTGGGCAACATAGATGTTGTCATCTGCATTGTTAAGAGGGAATACCCACATGAATGAGATTAAAGATCCGTTTTAATTTTATTGAATACAAACTTCTAATTCATATTGTGGTTCTAGTCTTTCCAAAAATGATACTGATACTATCTAGTAATGATGATTTACATTCTTCTAGCTTCCCAGACCCTTAAAAACCTAAGAGGAATAAATAACATATGGCAAGATACCTCTAGTGTTATTTCTGTTAGGAAGATATAGTTGTATTTGGGGTAGAACACGGACCTTGTTGGGGCAATGCACAAGGATACTTCGTAACACAGCATAAAGAGATAAAATAATATGGTACAGTTTAAGGGAATGAGGAGATAAAACAAGTCTGTAAGATAGCCCTCATTTCTTAGGATAAGCCCACATTTTGTTCCTACATGCCTTGTGATGCCCATGGTTTCTTTCTCTAGTTCCTTGCTGCTTCTGGTTCCATTTCAGTAGAGCCTGAATGTGTTCACCCTTCTCAACTCCCAGTGCCAGGTGGTATTTGCTCATTAATGGAGTTTTTGATACGGAACAACTTAGACTATATAATGGGTTCAGTTGTTCAGTTGTTGAATTTAACAATTGCCTGAATAACTACAATTTATCTGAGTGCTAGACCTGGGAGTCAGGAATACTCATCTTCATGAGTTCAAATCTGGCTTCACACAATTACTAGCTGTGTGACCCTGAGCAAGTCAATTAGCCCAGTTTGCCTCAGTTTCCTCATCTGTAAAATGAGTTGGAGAAGGAAATGGTTAACCACTCCAGTATCTGCTCCAAGGAAACCTCAAATAGAAAAGTTAACACAACTAAAACTATTGAACAACAAGAAAGTCACAAGGGGAAAAAGTGAGAAGAGAATCCAACTTTCAGCCATCCTAGCCCATTCTCTATAGCTTGACTCCCTTTTATAATGGGATCACATTATCACAGATGTAAGAGTGGATGATTAGGTTGGACTGAATAGTTACTAAGATCTCTCCTAACTTTCCATCCTTTCCAACTCTCAAACTTGGTGATTCCACGATTCTTTGATGAAGTATTTATTAAGCATTTACTAGATTCCAGGAACTGTGCTAAGTGCTGGGAATACAAATACAAAAAGCTAGATGCCCCTTGCCCTTAAGAAGGTTGCATTCTAATTGAGGAAATGGTAACCAAGGAGGAATGTTTTGATCTGGGAAATTACAAGCATGCTAAGTGGAGCTTTAGGGCAACCAATTGACACCCTCAAAAGAATGGTGGCGTTTATCTGATTTCTATGCCTAAAGTTAGAAGTGAAAAGGAAGGGAGAAGAGATTTAAGGTTATAGGAAGGGAGGCATGATGTGAAAATTCCTGGAGAGGAGAATCCTGGTGTCTAGGTTGGATTAAATAGGGGAAATTATTCCCAATTAGAAGCCAAGGGCACTTAGGAGTACCAGGTAGGAGACGAAAAGTGGAGTGAGGTAGCAGAGCATGAAAATGTAAAACTAGAAGGGCACTTTGAGATCATCTGGCCCAATTCCTCCATTTTGCAGATGAGCAAACTGAGATCCAGGGAGTTTAGGCTAATTGTCCAAGGTCTCACTAGCCATAAGAGGCAAAGTCATCTGAGTACTACATTATACTGAAGGAGCTCCCACAAAGCATCAAACCATCTGTTTCTAGAGAGGAAAAGCTCATCTGCCTGGAGAAAGAATCTCAGCTTACAGCAGAATAGAATCTCCAGGATTCACCCTTAACCTATAATGGAGTCTGAAGCCTTTGAAGTTTATACAAACACAGACATGATGAAGATTTTCAGGTTTTTAACTTCAACCACATGAGAGGTGAGAAGTGTAGGAAAATTCAGTCATTTGCTCTGATGGATGCTTCCTTTTTACTGACAACATCAGACAATGAATGTCTCAGGAGGACCACTGAAGAAATAAAATTCCATTGCATGTTTTCTATTTTGGACAAATAGTCCTTGATTGGGCTGCTCACAGTGAGTCTTCTTTCAAGGACCAATCAGTCAATTAACAAATGTTTAAATAATACTTACACTTCATGAGTGTAAAACTATGTTAGTTTTGCTAGGCATTATAGGGAATACTGAAGAAACAGGACACATCAAACTCTCAAGGGGCTTAAAGTCCAGTTAGGGAGACAGAGACAGTTCATTAATCGATAATAAACAATGCTTTGTAGGTAATAGGGATGGAACAAACGCTAATTGAACTGAATTTTACAGTTCAAGGCAAAATAAAATTGAATAAATACTTTTTTGAGTAAATTTTGAGTAAAAATTGAATAAATGCTCAATAAATTGAATAAATTAATGAAGGCATGGGTTGCAACTTCTGCTATCAAGACAATGTCAAGAGAATTTCAGGAGGGACTCCAGCAGATTGGGTGGTCCCCTGTGCTGAATTTATGGGAGAATGTGCTCAAGAGTGGCGTAGGATAGGTAGGCACTCATGAGTTACAATATTCATTGTTGAAGTGAACATCTAAATCAGTGGTTCTTAACCTGTAGACCACAATCCCTATGGGGGTTGAACGACCTTTTCACAGGAGTCGTCTAAGATCATCAGAAAACACATATTTCTTATGGTCTTAGGAACCAAGACACTGCCCCTCCATCCATCTCCAGGCAGGTCTGCCCACATATGAGTATTAAAGGATAGCAGCATTAGGAAGGTTGAGAATCACTGATCTAAACAGATGAAATCATCAGTCCATGGGTCCATGGGACCAAGAGCTCATCTTTATTTTGTTCTTTGACACTTACAATTCACTTTGTCTTATGGCAACTCTGTGATATGAGTGACAAAAGTAATATTGTTCTCTTTTTTACAAATGAAGAAACTGAGGCTCAGAGAGGTTAAGTTCTTGATTATGCAAAGAAAAAAATGTTAGAGCCACTGGATTTCAAACTATACGTTTCTTGACTTCACTTTCAGCACTCTCCCCATCTCAGGGAGGGAGGGAGAGATGGAGATAGAGAGGAAGAGAGCAACGGGGAGGAGAGGGAGAGAGAGAGGGAGAGGGAGGGAGAGAGAGAAAGAGAGACAGAGACAGAGAGAGACAGAGAGACAGAGAGAGAGAGAGATGAGAGAGAGAGAGAGAGAGAGAGAGAGAGAGAGAGAGAGAGAGAGAGAGGAAGAGAGAGAGAGATGGATATTGGACTTTCCTTGCAATGACCATTTGAGCTATGTTATACAAGTATTATTACACCCAGTTTACAGATTAGGAAACTGAGTCACAGATGGGATAAAATTGCCTGTGGTTGCCCAGCTAGTAATTATCAGAAACAGCTCTCAGAGATCATCTTTCTCATAAATCCAGTCAACATTCATTCCACTATACCATCCTCAGTATCTCTGATCTTCAGAGACTACTTTATCTGTGTAATAAAGTAGTAGCAGAAGGTAATTTCTAAGGGACCTTCTACCTCTAAAATTAAAATGTGTTCATTAAGGTCCAATTATCTGGAAGATACCATGATGGGTGCTGGAGACACAGAAACAGAAGCTTAATAATTCCTGCCCTCTGGCAGCATATACTATACTGAGGTGGGAGGGACAAGGTAAAAATAGAGAAGGCAATGCTAAAATTATACACAGTAATCTGAGATGGTTCAGAAAGGCCTGGGGTTTGGGGAGTGGAGTGGGAATGGGGAGAGATCTCACTTGATCTAAGCCTATGTAGTGGAGAGTCAGAGAATTTTGTCCCAGGTCCTATGCTATTCAACAATTGCAGCATGATTTAAAAGATACAGAAGAGATATTCATCATATTTACAGATGACCCTAAGTTGAGAATGAAAGCTCATGTCAGAAATGATGGGATCAAGATTCCAAATGATTTCAACAGATGAAGAGTGGATCAAAACCAACAAAATGAATTTCAACAGGGAAACATAGGAAAGTCCTGCTTTTGGCTCAAAAACCCAATTGAGCAAGTGTAGCCCTGGGGAGACTTGGCTTGGCAGCAGTTCATGTGTAAAGAATTTGGGTGTTTTAATTGACCACGAACTTTATAAAAGCCAACATGAAGCTAAAAAAGCTAACACAAACTTAGGCTGCATTAATAAAAGCACAGTGTCTGGATGATGAGAAGTAATGGTCCCACTGTATTCTGTGCTGTTCAGACCACATCGGAAGAATTGTGTTCAGTTCTGGGCACTGCATGTTAAGAATGACATTTACAAACTTGAGTGTGTACTGAGAAGGGAAACCAGTAAGGACTCCTTGAGCTGGAAACTATACCCTTTATTAAACTTGGGGAACTTGGGATGTCTAGCTTGCAGACAAGACAAAAGCATAAAAACTATTGTCCAGATATTCCCCTTCATGTACTCTCCAATCCAAACTGGCCTTTTTGCTGTTCTTCAGGCAGACTATTCCTTCACATGTCTCCACCTTCACCATTTTCTAGCTCTCCTCCATGATTGCAATGTGCCTCCTCATCTCCATGTCTTACAATTCCTTTCATTAAAAGCTCAGCTCAAGAACTATCTACTACATAAGGAGACTCCTGTAGCTGCTATGATTTTCCATCCACTATGAATGATTTGATACTTATTTTGCATATATTTATATGGCTACATATTGATTCCCCTGATTCAATGCAAATTCCTTCAGGTCAAGGACAATTTCATTTTTATTTTATTGTCTCCAGTATCCAGGGCATTGTCTCTCATGTAGCCTGCAGTTGTTAAATATGTATTTGTGGGTTGATTAGTTGATTGGTTGAAATATGAGAGAAATTGTCATACAGGTTAGCAAACAGATATTCTGTTTTAGTCCAGAGGTCAAACTAGGGCCAATGGGTGAAATTATTCAGGACACAGAAGTTTAAATGAACATTAATAAACGTCTTTTGGCATGTGCACAGAATGTACCAGCACGCTCTGCTGATGCAATTCCCCATGTGGAAGAAGTTGAGAAGCAGCTTCCAGGAGAGTTGTTATGACATGCAATAGAACATTATTCAAATGCTAGCTATTAGTACCAATAATAATGAAAAGGGACTGAGAAATTAAATGTATAAAATGTAAATACTTTACAAAGCTGACTTTGGACTAGTCAGGATGTATTGATTGGAAAAACAATGTACTATAGTTTAGTGTTTCCCACCTTTATCAAGTTTGAGCTCTCTCCCTCCCTCTCTCTCCCTTCCTCCTTCTCTCTCTCTTTCTCTCTCTCTCAATATTTGTGTGTGTGTGTGTATATACATATATGTTGATTGAAAAGGTTTTGTTTTTCCATATACGTATATGTGTATGTATAGATATGTGTATGTATGTGTATGTGTGTGTATATATGATGACAAAGAGTGATATAATCCATCTACTGCTAAGCTCTGGATTTCACACAGACAGAGATATTTGCACAATTGTTTTCTCTTTTGTCTTGAGCTTCTAATCCCAGTCTGAACTTGGGAACTTTGGAGGCCAAAAGGTCTGCTCCACGTATCCGCTTTGCTAGCAGACTAGACAGGAATCATATTTTGAAATAGTGAAATATTTAATTGGGACAGAATTGCAAAGGCAAGCAAATAGAAAAACATTTCTCATCACTCATTTTCCACCTTTATCCTCAATTCCTACCAGAGTTGTTTAGAAAAACAGCTTCTCTGAGATTCAGGGCTCCTGGTGATGAAAAAATGGGGTTAGTTCATTTCTGTTTCTGGAGCAAACTCTGGGATATTCTTAGGGATGAAAACTTCAGTGAAAGGCTGAGTCTGATTCTAGAATCATATGCTTATCTTTCTTCCCCAACCTCCCTCCATGGGTCTTATCTGCAAAGCCACCTTTCTTGATATAACCCTGTATCAATAATGAGATATTCACAACACCCATGATGGTTATGAATATGCTGGTATAGTTTTGGATCACAAAATGTAGCAAACTCTCCACATGGAAGGCAGAACCAAGGTCTTTATTCAGAAACCATAACACTGAGTCCCAAAACCAGAAGGACAAGTCACAAAACCAGAAAGCCAAAGTCATTATAATGGTCACAAAGTTGATACACATAGTTAATGCAGTGGACACCCACATTCCCAAGCCTTCACAAATAGAACAGGATCCCTGAAGCAGGGATCCCTCTCAGACTCATGACAGTTTCTCAGCCTGGTCCTTGGAAGTTCTCAGTAGAAGCTGTAGAAGCAGGATCTCAGGAAAAGGTGCAATCTCCAGGTGGTGT
>CM053598.1:56549905-56581261 GCA_028646575.1 Pseudocheirus occidentalis | reverse complement strand
GAAGGGAAGGGAAGGGAAGGGAAGGGGAGGGAAGGAAAGGGGAGGGGAGGGAAGGGAAGAAACAGTGAGTAAAGAGAGTCTAATTAAGTTTGAACTGAATTGACTCTGTGCCACTAAAGCTTGGAATCAGGAAGATGTGGTTACAGATTGCAATGCTAAAAGGCAGGCCTTCATCCGAAAGACACAAGAACAGAAAGGCAACAGTCATACATGACTGATGTGCTGTGGATGTTGTGGGTGAATGGGATTGTGACTGTGATATGAGCAAACAGTGGTCTCTGACAGTCTGGCAGCTTTAATATGGGATATTTCAAAACAAGGAAAGAGAAAGGACACACTTATTGGCACATGTTATTTCCTGCTGGTAACTCAGCATCTGCATCCTGATGTCTGATCACTCATAATTTTCAATTTCAATTAAATTCAATAAAAAATTATTGAATCCAAGCATGACTTGCTTTGAAAAGCTCCAGAAAACTCCATGTCACAGTGGACTGGAACTCTGGAACGGAAGTCAAGAAGACCCAAGTTCAGATCCAGCCTTAAACACTTACTAGCTTTATAAACCTTTATAAAATTTAAAATACTATAAACTATAATTGCTAGATATTATTATCATTAAATATTCTGATTTTTCAGCTTTTCTTTTTGTTCATTCTCTACTCCTCTACATCTTCTTTCTTTTCCATTTCTTCTTTTCCTCCTCAATCTCTCTTAAAAGTTGTATATGTGTGTGTGTGTGTGTGTGTACAAATACAAAGATATATAAGTAGAGACAGACACAGACAGAAAGACAGAGAAAGGAGAGAAGAGAGAAAATGGAAAAATGATAAAGAGAGAAAGAGATGAACACATTAATTCAAATATCGGGAATATGGAAGAAGAGGAATATGTAGGAAGCAATCGGAATTTAAATATGTAGGATCAGAGATTTAAAGCTAGAAAAGATCTTAGAGGCCATCTTTATAGATGAAGAAACTGAGGCAGAGAAGGGTCACCTGACTTGCCCAACCTCGCACAAGACTTAAGTCTCAGGGTTGATATTTAAACCCAGGTGATCTAACTGCAGCTCAGTGTTCTGTCTAATGTGCCCTGATACCTTCCATCTAGATTCCTCCTGGGCTAGGTGAGATATGTGGGGATTATGAAACAATTATCTTTACTACCAATCTCATTATCTTTCTGAAGCAGTTTCCAAATGGTTGGTTTAAAGGCCTCCTCCAGAGTATCACTGAACATTCCATAAAGGGGAAAATATTGCTAGTAAAGTAGGCATGGCTATCCAAGAACATATCAGTAGGAATGCATGTGGTGCTTTGTCTCTCAAGGAGGAGAAAGAGGAAGGAGTTGGAGAAGGAAAAGGAGTTGGAGAAGAAAAATGAGAAGAGGACAGGAGAGGAAGGACAGAAAGGGAAAGATAAAGAAAAAGAGGAAGAGCTGAGAAGGAGAAAGAGCTTTCATATCAGTTCTTCCACAATTATTTGCTATAGTAAAGATATCAAGTGGAACACAAGAAAAATGAACATCCCTAAGAGCAAGTCAACTAAATTATTAGGAGGACCTGGGGAGAGGTCTGTGAACCAAGATATTTCTGGGGAAAATTTACAGCTAACTTACTAACAATATGCTATTAACATCCTACTGCTGGCTTGGTTAAATCATAAACAGGGGCATCAGAGTCATTAGATGCAGATGTCTAGCCTGGCTTCCAAACTGACATGGTAGATTGGAAAGGTTGACATCATCCTCTGTGCTTTCTGCTTCTCATCCAAACCAAATGTCACATCCACTTCACCCATACTACAATCCAGGTTAAAAATCAGTTTCCCCACTTTGTGGCATCTGTGTCCATAGCAACTCTTGCTAGATTTCAGGTAACTTTGGCATGAGATGAAATGAAACCAACACTCATTCCACATTTTGAGAAATATCTTTCATTCATTGGAACCACTAAAATGCCATGTGTTGAGGGCGAAGGAGCCCCACCCTGACTATTGACAACTCACTGGCAGGACTTGATGCAGAATTGAAAGCTAAGCTGGAAGGGACCTCACATATTATCTAACCCAATATCCTCATTTCACAGGTGAGACACCTGTGGTCTAGAGAGTTTAGGATCACCGAAAGACCAAATGGCAGGTTGAGGATTTGAACCCAGGTCCCAAATCCAGTGATGCCTTCTACTGTTTTCTCCGGAAATATCCAGGGCATTCTCTAACAGACCAGGCAGACACCATAAATCAAATTCTGAAGCATTTAACTGGATAGTAGAGTAAAGGAAACAATGAGACGTTCAAATCATAGAATCACTCTCAGCCCTTTCCTCTATCCCACACATAAAAGGACAAAAGGGCATAAACTCCCATGAATGCCTATCCTGTTGTTGGGGGAGGGGAGTAGGAAAGGAAGAAAGGGAAATTCCCTGGAAAACACACATTCCAGGAAAAGGAAGGGGTGAATCATGACTGGCTCATCTTTCATGACTGGGGCTTCAACCTGATTTTCTCAGCAAATTTCACATTACTCCCTTTCACACATTCCCCATTCCAACCAACTCCCAAATCATTCTACCTTCTATTCCATACATCTGCCATTTCATTTCCTGCTACCACGCATTTGTATAGGCTTCTCCCAACTCAAGAATGCATTATGTCCTTGCTCCATCTTTATAGAATACCTGGATTTATTCAAGGCTCAGTTTCAGTGCCACCTTCCCATGAGATCAGTGACATTCCACTGAAAAAATTACTTTTTGTTTACTTTTTATACAACATATATTGCTTTATCTGTGTAGATATCATTCCTTTAATAAAATACAAGTCATTTCAGGGGAAAAAGTGTTGAAATTGTTTTTTTTATATCTGCAGCACTTAACACTGTCTTAAAATAGCAACAATTTAATAAATGTTTACATTAATAAAGAAGGAAGGAAGGGATGGCTGGAGGAAGGAAGGAAGGAAGGAAGGAAGGAAGGAAAGATTGGTTCTTCTCACAAATAAACATCATCAACTATGAAAATTCCTACATTGGCTATGTCTGAAAATGCATGTATCATTCTGCATCTTGAGTCCATCCCTTTTCTGATGGGTTTCAGACTTCATCATCAGTCTTATGGAATCATGTTTGATCCTTGCATTAAACAAAGTTCCCAAATATTTCAGTCATTTTCCTTCATAATGTTATTTTATAAATAAGTTCACCTGGTATATGCTCACTCCATTCTGCATCAGTTAATACAAGTCTTCATATACTTCTCTGAATCATACTTTTCATCATTTCCTATGGCTTAATAATATTTCATTAACATTCATATGCCCTTATTTTTCAGATATTCCCCCAACTGATGTCCTTCCTGTTAGTTTCCAAGTCTTCGCTAAACAAAAAAAAACTACTATAAATATTTTTGTACATTTAGGTCATTTCCCTCTCTCTTTGATATCTTTGGTACTTATTCTTCACAAAGAAGAAGAGTCCAGAATAAGATAATATTTTTTCTACTGTGTCCTGGTCAGAGAGATTGAAGGAACTAGGTATACTTAGTTTTTAAAGGAGAATGCCCAGGAAGGACACAAAAGTTATGTTTAAGTATTTTTAAATTGTTGTGGAAAAGAGGAATCTGATTTGTTCTACTTGGCCTCAGTGAGCAGAATCAGAAGCAATAGGGACAAATCAGATGGCCATCTCCCACCTTCTCACCATCCTGATCCCCTTTCTCTCACCATCCTGGTCATATCCTTCTGAATGTACTCCACCTTGTTAATGTCATGTCTATCTAAGTCAGTATGGTTATGTTCCCTAGGTTCATGTAAAGTATTGGTCCTTCCTCAGATGAAAGGCCAGTGGTCAAGGTTATTGTATAATGTGCCAGCACACAATGTCCCTAGTACACTGCAACACAGCTGTGTCCATTAGCAAGGTGAAAGAAGGTCAAGGTGCTTAATATATAGGTGCTTAATGAGTATTTGTTGACTAACTGACAAGGAAAGACAGGGTTGCTATTAAGGGGAATGGAGGATGTGGTCTAAGGAGAGGGAAAGATTGAGGGATGGAGAATAGACAAGCCCATAGAGAAGACAATGATTTTCAAAAAGGGCATACAACTGTGGGCTTCTCTTCTGAAAACACTGATCCTACCAGAGCATCCCCACCATTCTAACTCTCACCTCCTTCTGGTAGAAGGATAATATGAGTAAGATTCTACAAGAATTGACCTGTTTTTTATTTGGCCTTTCATTTCCACTGACTGGTTCCTGGAGTGCCGTCCCAACATACATGATCTTCCATTTCATTTGACTCTTCCCCTTTTCAAACACAAAGAAAACAATTCTTCAGAATCTGATAGGAGGAAAATTCTTCAAAAGATACTACATTGTTTCCCTCTCTTCCCCCCTCACCACCCCAATTCCTAAAGGAGGAGGATGTAGTCTAGTGTGGGGTTTATTCAGAGTGTTCTATGTCCCATTGGCATGATTTCTCTGCAGCTTTTGGTACCTGCTGCTAAGCATTTCTTTTAAGTTTCCAAAAATAAAACCTACATGATGGCTAATAGGACCACTGCATAATTCATCTACTCAAAATAAATGAAAGCAAGCTAATGCCCCAATCCTGGCACCAACATAAAGCAAGCCAACTGGAATATGAGGTGACCATGATTTCAGCAGTTGGCAGAAGGCAGCTGTCTAAAAGAGGAAAGCATTAGACTGAGTCCAGGATGGAGGGCAAGGCCATTGGTAATACTATTCCTGGCACTGGTCATTTCCTACTGGCTTATGCTATGGAAAAGTCCATAGATCCTTCATGCTCCTTGTTGGAGCTTTGGGGTGTCATCTGAACCCAATGAAGTATTTCAACTGTGCGCAGGGATTACAACACTGTGAATACATGTCACCAGGACTTTGCTGTTCAAAGAACTTCCAAACAGGAATTTCAACACCAATTAGCAGCTGTCAGGTTGTCAATTTGGTGACTATTATTCATAAGAATAGCACATACATAGTCCCTGCTTCACCAGTCAGACACTGGCTGTTCACCTTCCCTAAGCCTTTTGCTTCCCCAGGAGATTGATAAAGGCTACTCAAAGACAGTTTGGTCAGGCCTGAAATGCAGCTGCTCCTTCAAAGTAATGGTTCTTTGTCTTAACACACCTATTAATTCAAAAAGGAAGAAGTCTGTGGCTTAACTTTTGGGCTCTGTCTACATATACACACAAGGGACCTTGTATAGCCTTTCTCACTCATCCAGATTGCTGGCTTATCTGAAAGAGTCTGAGGGATGGAAGGGAAATGAAACCAGTAAGAGTGGATACAACAGGCCAGAACAGAGCTGTGGGTGGCCTAAGAGTTGGGGCCAGGAGAAAGCTGCCTTGAGGCTGGGAGGGAGAGGAGGGGAAGCCAGAAAGGAGTCAGTGGGACCTGGGAAGGAGCCAAATTGGGGAAAGGGGGGAGGGGAATGGCTCAAAATGGAGGTGAATGAGAACAAGGAAGCAGCCAAATGGGTGGAAGCTGAGAGTAAGTCAATGAAAGCAGTAAGGTAGCCGATTGGGTCCTCCCCAAGGAAGGAACCAAGCTGGCTCCCTGATAACACTGTTGTTTTTGTGGGAAGGCATTATGATGGGGTTGTAGTCAAAATTCTGAACTGCCTAGATATATATGTGTATAAATATTCATATACATATATATATTCATTTAGATATACTTTGTAGATGTATGCACACACATATAAATATGTATGTATGTATTTCAGATAGATAAATAGGTGTGCATTTCAAAGAGACAAAGACATAGAGAATGACAAATTATTGGTCCCACTATAGACCACTCCTGAATATGTTCTCTTCATCAGCAATGAGATCTCTTTGACAGGAAAAAAGAACACGTATACAATGAAAAACTAGTCCAGTGAAAAGCCACACTAGAATTTTGTACAAATTATATTTGGACAGGAAGCATGTCCTTTATTTAAAATACCAGACAATATTTCTGATTTGTTGTCAGTTCTGATCTATTCTAGATAGGTGAATTTGGTGAATACTTACAGTATATGTGTGTGTGTATGTGTGTATGTGTGTGTGTGTGTACATATATATATATGTATGTATAGGTACATAACACCTCTATTTTAGTCTCTACTTACCTTCTGAGAGGGTGAAGTTAAATGGAAAAGTTATTGTGTGTTCACAAAAGTTTCCTTGTTTAAATGAACCAAATCTTTATTTTTTTTTACAAGGGTTCTTTTTTATTATTAATTTGTGCCAGAACATTTAATGTATTCTTAAGTTTCTGCAGAGTTGTTGTTTAGTTTAATTTTCTGAATTCCCAAGATTTCAGTATTTAGTTTGGGAATAGTCTGGGAAAAAATCATTAGAAATGAAAAAAAATCCTAAGAGATTTGGTTACATGTTTTCTTTATAATTATCTTACTGAGTAATTAATACACTTGGGTTTTATGCCACCCTTCATTAAAAATTGCAACCCAAGTTTTTGCAGGGGGTTGTTAAAAATGTCAAGAAAATGGTAAGAGGTATCAGTTTCAGAAAATAAAATAAAGATTGTGCACTTTTTCCTCTTAACTTACATATTTCATTTTTCCTTGAGTGTCTCATTCAAAGACATTTTCAGATAGTACATGAAGTACAAGAAAGACTGTGGTATAGATGAAAGAGTGATAAACTTACAGTTCAGGGATCTGGATTCAAATCCTGATTCTCACATTTACTAGTACAGTGACCATGACCATGAACAAGTTACTGAGTCAGACACCAGTTTCTTCATCTATGAAAGAGACATAATAATATTTGTTCTATCTACCATTTCACAGTGTTGTTGTAAAAAAAATATTTTGCAAGTTTTCATGTTCTTTAGAAATGTGAGCTACCTTTATTCCATAAGGCATAGAACTTAGCTGAAGAGTTCAGGAAGCACAGTTTTTAGGGACCAATCAATCATTCAATTAGCAAGTATTTGTAGGAGGCAACTTACTAAACAAAGACAACAGTTTAACAGACTGCCCTTAAGGAGCTTATATTCAAATGGAGATAATATGTATATGTATGCAAATATCTAGGAATATAAAAGCATGTATCTATGTAAAGAATAAACTGCTAGGTGGTGCCATAGTACACAGAGTGCTGGACTGGAAATCAAGAAGACTCATCTTCATGAGTTCAAATCTGGCCTCAGACACTTATTAGCTATGTGGCCCTGGGCAAGTCACTTAACCCTGTTTGTCTCAGTTTCTTTTCAGCTGGAGAAAGAAATGGCAAACCACTACAGCATCTTTGCCAAGAAAACCCCACTTGGGATCACAAAGAGTCGGACACAAGTGGAATGACTGAACAACAGCATATAATGTAGAGAGGGAAAAAAATATAAAACACACCCAAGGTAATTTGGGAGGGAGAAGGTGCTGGTAAGTGGAGAATCAGAAAGACCTTATAGAGAAGAGGCATCCAAGAGGAAATCCAAGGGTTCCAAGAAGGAAAGGCATATATTTCAGGCAAAGGGAGCATCATGTATGAATGACATTAAGGAGGTCAGTTGTGATGGACCATAAGGTGCATGGATGTTTAATAAGATTAGAAAATATAATCTGCTCTCTTGTTAGCAGAGGTAGAGAACTGTGTATAAGAAATATATCAACAGGACTGTCAGACTCAAATACTTATGTTAGTGAGTTTGTCTAAGCTGCTTTTCCCCCCTTTGTCATAATGAACATATCAATGGAGTATGACAGTAGCTGCCATGTTCCCCACCCATAGTCCCCCACTTCTGCAAAGAAGGGGATAAAGTATACTTCCTCTTCTTCAGGGACAAGCGTGATCATTATGTATAGCGTTAATTTCATCTTTTGTTGTTTTTGCCACTCCTTCCACTGACATTGACACATTTATTGTGACTCCTGTTCCACAGTTCTGCTGATTTCATTTTGCATCAACTCATTTAAGTCGGAACACTTCACATTCATTGCTTCTTACAGTGTAATCTTAATCATTACTTCACATTTTAAGATTTGCCTGTGATCTCACCTGGTCCTTCCAGCAATCCTGTCAGGTAGGCGCTATTATTTCTCCCATTGTAAACAGACAGAAGTTAAATGATTCATCAAAGATCACATAACTACTAAGTGTCTGAGGTAGGATTCTAATTCAAGTCTCACTGTTTCCAAATCTAAAACCATATTCATTATGCCTGCCTGGGCACCACATACACGGTATTGCAACCACGTATCAATTTGTTTGACCACTCTCCGACCAATGGATTTCTACCCTGTATCTCATGGTTTTTTGCTACTAACAAAAGTGCTATTATAAACATTCTGTCAAATATGGAAACATCCTATTTTTGACCTCCTTGTTGTATATGCCTTCCTACGACATCTCTGGATCAAAGAAAGCAGATGTTTTAACCACTTTCTCAGCTTAATTTCTATTTCTCCAAATATTTTATTAATGGGGGCAGAGCCAAGATGGCGGCATAGGAGCAGGAAAACTCCATGGCTCTCCCCATAACCGCCTCAAGTACCTATAAAATATGACTTTAAACACATTTTAGAGCTACAGAATCCAAAAAGTGACAGGGAGAAACAAATTTCCTGTTGAAAGTAGTGCAGGAGGCCAACATGAAGGGCTCATCACAGCAGCTGGGAGCCGAGCCCAGCCCCATGTGACCCTGGGGTTTTAGCCACAGGATGGCCCTGACCAGAAGCTCCAGAGGACTTCGGGAGAGTGGATCACCAGCACCTGTGACAGCTTCCAGAATTATCAACCCATAAATGCCAAAGAAAAAGTGAGAGGTCAATGTAGAACTCTGATGAAACTGGGGGGGGGGGGATGGAGGAGCAGGTCCAGCCACTGACCCCAGAGCCAGAAGTGGTGGAGATGCAGTGGCCCTGCAGTCACCTCCATGTGGTTGCTTCAGAGCTCCCTGTCTGCAGATTGCAGAGGGGCCTAGCAAACATTCAAAGGGTCATCACTCTTGCTTTAACCTGCGTGGATTGGGATAATGGTCTTGGTTGGTGGTCTTCAGGTGTGTGACCAGTGAGCCAAAGCTGGTGTGGGCTGTAGAGACGGCACCTTCCTAACAGCTTCTGGCAGCTGCAGAAACCCCAGCAATTTGGGACAAAGGTCTCCCCTCTGGAAGCAGAGTTCTACTGTGGCAAAGAGCTCAAAAGTCAAGCTTCCAAGAAAAATATGAATCGGTTACAGGCCATGGAGGAGCTCAAGAAGTATTTTGAAAATCAAGTAAGAAAGGTGGAGGAAAAATTTGGAAGAGAAATGAGAATGATGCAAGAAAATCATGAAAAGAGAGTCAACAACCCAGGCTTAAGAAAATAACACTTTAAAAAATAGACTAACTCAAATGGCAAAAGAGGCCCCAAAAGGAGAAGAATGTCTTAAAAAATCAAATTTGCCAGATGGAAAAAGAATTCCAAAAGCTCGCTGAAGAGAATAATTCCTTCAGAATTAGAATGGAGCAAATGGAAGCTAATGACTTTATGAAAAATCTAGATACTATTAAACAGATTCAAAAAAATGGAAAAACAGAAGGTATTATGAAATATCTCATTAGAAAAACCACTGACCTGGGAAAACAGATCCAGGAGAGATAATTTAAAAATTATTGGATTGCTGGAAAGTCATGATCAAAAAAAGAACCTAGAAATCATCCTTCAAGAAATTCTCAGGGAAAATTGCCCTGATATTTTAGAACCAGAGAGCAAAATAGAACTGGAAAGAATTCACTGATCACCTCTTGAAAAAAGATCCCCAAAAGAAAATTCCTAGGAATATTATAGCTAGGTTCCACAGTTTCCAGATCAAGGAGAACATATTACCAGCAGCCAAGAAGAAATAATTCAAATATTGTGGAAACACAATCAGGATAACACAGGATCTAGCAACTTCCACATTAAGGTATTGAAGGGCTTGGAATATGATATTCTGGAGGTCAAAAGAGCTAGTATTAAAACCAAGAATCACCTAACCTGCAAAACTGAGTATGTTTCAGGGGAAATATGGTCATTCAATGAAATAAAGAGCTTTCAAGATTTCTTGATGAAAAAACCAGAGTTGAATAGAAAATTTGACTTTCAAATACAAGAAGCAAGAAAAGCATGAGAAGGTAAACAGGGAAAAGAAATCATAAGGAACTTATCAAAGTTGAACTATTTACATGCCTACATGGAAAAACAATAATTGTAACATGGAAATTTTCTCAGTATGAGGATGGTTGAAGGGAATAGAAATATGTGTATGTATATACACACACACACAGATACATACATACATATATATGTCTTTATAGGAGAATATATGTGCATATGAACACATATGTGAGTATAAGTATATATATATATGTACAGGTATACATAGACAGAGGGCACAAGATCAATTGAATAGGAAGCGATGATATTTAAAAGGTGAAACTGAGAGGTGAGAGAGGAATATAATGAGGAGAGGGAGAGATAGAATGGGGTAAATTATCTTATATAGAAGAGGAAGGGATAACTGTTACAATGGAGGGGAAGAACAGGAAGGCAAAAGGGAATGGGTCAAGCTTACTCTCATTGAATTTGGCTTAGGAAGGGAATGACATAAAAAGTAAATTGGGTATCTTGGCCTACAAGAGAGTAGGGGTAAGGGGATGAGAGGGGGGATGGTGGAAGGGAGGGCAGGTTGTGGGGAAGGTAATTAGAAGCACACACTTTTGAAAAGGGACAGGGTTAAAGTAGAGAACAGAACAAGTGGAGGGGGAATTGGATGGAGGGAAATATAGTCAATCTTTGACAATATATCCGCTATGGAAATGTTTTGCATAACTACACATGTACAACCTATATTGAATTGTTTTATCTTCCCAGTAAGGGTGGGTGATTAGGGAGGAAGGGAAAGAATCTGGAATTCAAAGTTGTAAAAGCAAATGTTTAAGAAAAATAATAATTATTATTATCATTATTATTATTTTACATGCAACTGGGAAATAAGATACACAGGCACTGGGGTATGGAGATCCATCTTGCCCTTCCAGAAAGCGAGAGGAGGGATGGGGGAGGATATAGGAGTAAGCTGATTAGGGAAGGGGGCATATAGTGGGATTGCTGTTTTGGAGTGGTGGGTAGGGGAAAGATGGGTAGAAAATTTGTAACTCAAAATCTTGTGGAAAAGAATGATGTAAACTAAAATAAACATAAAATTTAATTAAAAAATAAAAATTAAAAAAATTTCTATTAACAATTTGTAACCCTTCTTTCTCTCTAGTCTCAGTTTTTTTTCTTTCCAGAAAATGAGAAGTCAGATAATGGCCTTGTTGGGTAATGAGACCATTCCTATATGAATCTTGAAAGTTACAGTCTACCAAAAGTAGAACGAACTCCCTCTGAGAGCAAAAAGTCACCCTCATTGGAAATCCTCAAGCTGAGACTGCAAGATGACATTTCTGATGCATTATTTCTTACCTGTTCAAACTTAGGCAAGTCAACTAACTTTTCCTCCTCTATGAAATGAGTGGCTAAACCAGAAGGCCAATAAATAAATTAGGCCTGTGAGAGTCTTTTCAGCTTTATAATTGCAGTTTTATGATCTTGTGATTCTAATTAGTCCTCTTTGGAGGTTTGGGGGTGTGGGAGGGAGGGATATTATTTGAACTAATTGTTTACTTATAATTGATTAACACTGAGATGAAGTAGTGGAAAGTTAGGTGGAATGGTGGATAGACCTGGAATCAGAAAAACTTGAGTTCAAATCCAGTCCCAGACACATTAACTGTGTGACCCTGGGCAAGTCATTAATCTTGTTTGCCTCAGTTTCCTCATCTGTAAAATGAGCTGGAGAAGGAAATGACAAACCACTCCTGTATATCTATCAAGAATATCCTAAATGGGATCACAAGGAGTCAAACACGATTGAACAACAAAAGATGAAGTAGGTTGGTTTCCTTGAATGAATTTCATGACACCCAAAGCTTAGAAAGCCTTGGCTCATGATTAGAGCTCCCCTACCAGGACAAAGTGCAGGTACCAGCTGTGAATGACTTTCCCCTCCATTGCACGGCTCTGCTTGTGTCTGCAGCTTTTCATTTTCTCATTCTCCAGTTCAAAGGGCCACTTTCCTTGCTGCTCTGTTGTTTCTCTTTGTTTTGCTTCAATGATGACATTTAATATCTTCTGACAATGCTCCCAACGAGCACATGGGTGGTATCAGGACAGCGGGAGCTTCCAGTGGGGCTGCTGATTGGGCAGGATCTTTTCCTGCCAGGGATGGTGAAAACAGAGCTTGTTGTCTTTTCAAACAAATCCCAGAATCTTGGCACTGGCAGGGCTCTTGGAGAACATCTAGCCCAAACCTCTCATTTTATAGAACCAAGACACGGCAAAGCAAAAATGTTGTAGACTGGAGAAAGTGCTGGACTTGGAGTCAAAGAGAGACCTAGGTTCAAATCCCACCCTCCCACACCCACCCCTGCTGCCCTATTGACACTTGTTGGCAGAATGACTATAGGCACGTCATTTAAACTTTCTAAACAACAGCTTCCTCATTGGTAAAATGGGGATAATAACAGCTCTTACCTCATAAGGATCATGTTAACACTTACCTCACATCATTGTCCTAAGAATCAAATTAGACAATGTATACAAGGTATTTTTTAAACTTTAAAGCACTATAAAAAGGTGGTTTTTAAAGTAAAAATTTAATTGATGTATTTAGTTTTTATATCACCAAAATTTCCCACTATATCTATCCCCATCCTCTTTCCCAAGGAGCCATCTCGTGTAACAAAGAAGTATGATGAATAAATAAGTAAAAAAAAAAAAAGAAAGAAATACAAGAATGGGAGGGGAGAATCAGCAAAACCAACAAATACACTGAAAAAATTCTGACAATTTTATTTTCCATGCATTATGTTCCACACCCATGCTAAGGAATAAGAAGAGGTACCTTCTCATATCTCATCTTTGGAGCCAAGCTCATTCTTTGTCATTTTTAGCATTCCTTTTTCATTGTTTTGCAGTTGTTGACCTTTCCACTTATATGTATTTTTCTTTTATAATTATTTCTATCCCTTGTTTGGTTAAGAATATATCTCAATCTGATAGCTACATTGTTTTCCAAAAGAATTATACTAATCTACAGCTCCACCAACAATGCACCAGTGTATTTATCTTCCCATAACATTAATTATTCTCATCATTTGTTATGTTTGTCAATTTCCTGGATGAATATGATAAGAAACTTCAAAGTTATTTGATTTCCATTTTTCTTATTAGTAATGATTTGGAACATTTCTTCACATGATTATTAATAGTTGTAATTCTTTTAAGAACTATTTGTTCATGTCCTTTGACCACTATCCTAATGGGAATAGTTTTTTGTCACATGTTTCTGTCATTGAATCACCTCCCTTCTTATCCTAGATACGTTAATTTTGTTTGTGCAGGATCTTTTCAATTGCATATTGTCAAAATTCTCTATTTTGTCTTTTGTAATTACCTTTGTTATATCCTTTATTTCCTTTAAATGCACTCCCTACCCATAGCTATGAAAGATGTATAATTTTGTCACCTAATTTCTAATATAATCTTTAATATTAACTTTAAAATTAAATTTGAATTTATTATAGATTGATATAAAGTGTTGGTTGAAGCCTAATTACTCTCAGGCTACTTTCCATTTTGCCCAGTTCTTATTAAATAGAGAGTCCTTTCCTAAGTAATTTATGTTCTAGAGCTCATCAGAGTTATTACAAGGAAAGGGACTTTTTTTTGTCAGTGAGAGGGCTGGGATCAGAAAACAAGGATATGATTTCTATCTCATTAGCCACCTTTAAGCTATATAACTTTAGGTAAATTGTAAGATCATGTGGTCATAGATTTAGAGCAAGAAGTCAAGTCCAGTCCAGTCTTTTCATCCTAGAGATGAGGAAACAGGCCCAAAGAATAAAAGACAACGTCACACAGCTAATAAATGTCTGAGGTGTGATTTGAAGTCTGCTCTCCTTGACTCCAAAACCAATACTCTATCAATTACCCCAGGCTGCCTTTTAACTCTATAGGGTCTTAGTTTCTTCATATATAAATGAAAGGATCAGACTAGATCATCTCCAGGGACCCCACCAGCTCTGGCAGTCCACAATTTTGTGACTCCAAGTGTCCTGGTTGCCTTTCCAGCATACATCTTGATAAACTATACCACCTTTATCAAGATAAAATAAAGGTGCTTCTGATTCAATTCTTTTTTCTGATTCAATTATTTTCTTTCTTCTACACTAATCTTTCCAGACCCCCAACTCTCTTCCTTCAGTTCAGGGGCAGTTTATCTTTTGCAGGGTCACTAAATGCCCAGTAGGAGAGGAAATCTATTCAAAGCTACTTATACAATACAAACACTCAGGTTTAGTATCTGCACTGTGCTCTTCAATACAGAAAACTGAGACTATTAAGCTTGTATTTTTCTAGTCTCTATCAAGTTCAGAGGGTGAGACTTCAGGGAGACTTAGTCATAGTTAAACTACCACTTCCTCTAGAAGTCATGAATGCAGAGTGCTGAGGGAATTAGAAAGTTGCGTCTGCAGGTTTATAGGCACAAAGATCTCAGTTTCATCCAGGGATCTGAAGAATGTTAGATCTTGCATCCTCATCATCACTGACATTTATAGAACACTTAAAAGCTTTTAGAGCAACTTCTACACATTATCTCACTTGAGCCTCAAGACAATTCTATAAGGGAAGCATGACTATTTTCTCTTTTTAATAAAAGAGAAAACTGAGTCTGTGATTTGCCCAGAGTCATGATTTGAAGTCAAATCTTCCCAACTCCACACCTAGCACTCTGAGCATGAGCCAAATGGATATCCCCAGCATATAAGTTTGAGTCCTTTTTTGGGGGGGGGACGGCAATTGGGGTTAAGTGACTTGCCCAAAGTCACACGGCTAGTTTTTGTGTCAAGTGTCTGACAAGTGTCTGATTTGAACTCATGACCTCCTGACTTCAGGGTCGGTGCTCTATTCACTGCGTGCACCACCTAGCTGCCCAGAGTCCTTTATTTTTGCTGATGAATGAAAAAAATGTATTTTTGCTGATAAAATCAACCTGACCGGTTGAAGTACAGAGGTCAAAACTGATCCTCCATGTTATATTGGGGTGTTTCTCTTTTTTCCCTCATTATCTTTTACATGACTTGAGACTTAGAATGGAAAAGAAAGGAAAAATTGTAATTAAAAAGTTAAACCACAAGGATGTATTTTTTTTCTCAAAATAAAGGTGTTACTTCTTTTGGCAGACAAGCTTTGGACCAGAGCAAATGATTAATCATTCTATTTTTCCATTGAAAAAGCAAAAGGGAATGAACAAACAAAGCAAACTGGCAAGTTTGGGTCTTCTTTATTTCTCCCTTGGACTATTGAAATAGTTTCCTAATAGAGCTCTCTTCTCACCAATCAATCCTTCACACAACTGTCAAAATGATGGTGTTTAAACCCTAAAACTCAGACATGACCCAGTCATTGCCATACTCAAAAATCTCCAGTGACTCCCTATTACCACTGGAATAAAATACACACATTTCAATCCTGTCAATTAAAGCCCTGCACAGCCTGTCTCCCAACCTAACTTCCCCACTTATTTCTGTCACTAATCTTTAGTCATTTTTTTTTCATTCAAACCTGCTTGCTAGCTGCTTCCTACAAAAGACACTCCCTCTCCTGTCTCTATCCATTTATTTCCTCCACACTGAAAATGCCATGTATGTTCACCACTACCTCACTTCATTTAAAATACAGCTCTGGGAAGTGCCTTCTGTGTGAAGCTTTCAAAATAGGAACAAAAGATGGGGAGGTAGCCAAAATGACTTCTAAAGGATACTGAATCCCTGCAATCAAGAGAGATAGTCTAATATAGTGGGCAGAGTGCCTCAGTTTCTTCATTTGTTAAGTGATTGATTTGATGGTGGCAAGGGTATCCCCTGACCCTAACTTTAGGATTCTGTGATGTCTACCTTCTTCCAATAATTCCTGACTTGCCAGGTCATCCAGAAAAAATGGTTTGAGTCTTAGAGTTCAGGGAACATTATACATCGGTGCTTTGGGGGCAAGGAAAAAACATCTTTTTTTTTGTCCTGCCCTCAGGATTATCCAAATACTGGGCTAGAGCTTGTGGACTTACTCTGAATTCTTAATGAAGTACTGTGATTTAAACAAACATAAAAAGAGAACTGTATCCCCCTCACTCCTGTTGTGTTCAAATGCCAACATTCAATTCAGTTCACCATTTCTTAAGGACTTACTGTTCTGTGGCTCTGTGCTCACTTCCTTTAACTAAGATAGAGTTGGCCAGGGATCTCCAGGAGATGACTATCATGTAGAAGGATAAGACAGAATACAGATAACAATGGGAAATACCACAGGACCAGTGAATAAGTGCAAAGAGAGACAATGGGAGGTCAGAGAGGGCAAAGGTCTCTACTGATTAGAAGGATCTGGGTAAGGCTTTCTGCAGAAGGCTTTTTAAAGGACCCCTAACTACAGATCCAGGAGAATTGGACACAATTGAAACAACTCAACAACAACAACAACAAAACTATAGATCAGTTCACTAAACTCCCTTGGCATGGTCCAACTTGAGCACAATCTCCAGGTTAACCTTTTCTAAGATCCTTCTTCTATTTTTCTAAATTGCTTTGTGTTGAAATTGAGGTATGCTTCTAGTAAAGCCAGTGAATAGTGTGGCTGAATATGACTCAGTAGTAACTGATGCTTTAAAATGCTTAAATAGGTAATTCTCATTTGAAAACTATAAAGTCAATTTTCCATTATATTCTGCGTTGTTTGGCCCATATGTAGAATACTGAACTAAGCTGCAGCATATGGAGAACTTGGAAAGGGTTCAGAAATGACAAAAAGATAGGAAATGAGATGCACAAAGGAAATTAATGGACCTTAGAATTATGTATCATAGACTGGCAGACTGATGGGTACAAGGAAAAGTTTCTGAAGGGTTGCTCTCTAAAGAATACACACACACACACACACACACACACACACACACACACGCACAGTAGTAAACAAAAATCTACAAGCTTCCTTGGGGATCAATCCAGTGTATCTAAAAACTCTTTCAGGAAGGTCTTAGGATCTTAAGATTGAATTTAGAAGCTGAAGGATTTCATTTGTTGTTGTTAGTATTAATAAAAACAATAATTAGCATTTAAGGCTTATCCATAGAACAACCCTGGGAGGTAGGTGACTCTGAGGAAACTGAGACATACAAAGGTGAAGTGACTTGTGCAGGGTCATGTAGCTACTAAGTGTCTGAAGGCAGATTTGACCTCAAGTCCTCCTGTCTCCAGGACTGTCCTTCACTTTCACCAACCTAGCTGTCAATTAGTCTCTTTTTTTTGTTGTTGCTTTTTTTTTGAAAGGGGGGAAGGTAGGACAATTGAGGTTAAGTGACTTGCCCAAGCTCACGTAGCCAGTTTTTTTTTTTATTAAGTGTCTGAGGCTGGATTTGAACTCAAGTCCTCCTGACTCCAGATCCGGTGCTTTATTCACTGTACCACCTGGCCGCCCAGAGCGGTCTCATTTTTGAAATATGGAAACTGAAGTCCAAAGAGTTAACATCTCTGGGATTTTTCCAAATTCACACAGACAAAAAGTAACTAAAGCAAGGTTGGGTGTGGCATTCTCTCATCTCAAATTCAGTGTTCTGTCCATTTGAGGCAATAGCCTGTATTTGCTAACAATCCAGTAAAGTGAAAAGAAATTTGGATTAGAAATCGAAAGAAATGGGTTCTGGACCCACTCACTTCCTGGGTGACCCCTAGCAAATCTTTTCAGCTCATCTGGCTTCACTTTTTCTAGCTATTTTTTTTTTAACAAAGGACTAAATAATCTCCAAGTTTTCTTCCAATTCAGTGAATGCATGAATCTGTACAAAAAAAGAAAAAAGGAGGGGATCAGTTTAAACTGCAGTTTGGGGTGGGGTTAATTTGGAATCAAATACAAAACAGTATTTTCTGACTGGGAAGATTATTAAGCACTAGAATGGATTGTTGGGTGACACAGTGGAATATCTTCCAGAAATAGTGGGATTCTCCACTGCCTGGTAAGATCTGAGTTAAACTTCTGTAGGGCACCGTCTAGGTAACCTCTTAAAGGCCCTACTGGTCCTTCAGTTCCCCCAAACCTTTATCAGATAATACTTCATTTTTCAGGAATTCTTCTCTTGAATTCAGGCTTTTGACAGGGAACATACGAAGAATAAAAATAACCAAATGAATTCACTACGGTGGAAAATATCATGGCCGGTAATGAAAATTACAGGAAAGCTGCCGACTCTTGCTCCCTCCCCAAGACTAACATGAGAACATGTTTTTACTCCAGACTCAGTAATTAAGTTTGCCCAAGAAAACTTCTATCCCATGCCTCAGGCCAGGCGCTAAATGAAGCCTTTAACCAACTGATAAATGAGATTATCTCAGTTTATTGCAATCTTGCTGGTGAGACAGGCCTCCTTAAGTTTATTAAAAATAAACAAGTCAGCGTAGAAGTCTCTGTAGTAGCTCAATAGGGGCTGGTTGATCCCGAGACAGGCAGAGAGACTGGCTTCCATTTTCAATGGCCTTCCTTTTTTTTTTTTTTTTTTTCCAAATAGCCTTGATTGCTTCTTCAGCTGTTTGGGGACCCAGGAACACGGGGCCCAGGCCCTGGGCTCTAAGAGTCAATCTTTGCAGCCCCAAACCAGAATGGTTTGGCCTTTTTAAAAGAATGAGATGTCAGGAATCAGGAAAGATGAATGCTGTTCCGCTGAATGCCCCCACTGCAGACCCTGTTCCTGTAGCACTGTATAACCCTCAAAGATGTGGTGATATTGCCTGTCCCCCACCCGCAGATTCAGCTCTGACTCAGGCTCTGGACAAAGCCTGTCCCTAGGCAAAGGAATTTAAAGAGTATAACTAATGCATTGTTGGTAGAGTTGTGAACTAGGCCAATCATGCTAGAAAACAATGTGGAACTATGCCTAAAAGGCTATAAAATCGTGCGTACCCTTGAACCCAGCAATACCACTACAAGGTCTGTATCTCAAAAACATCAAAGCAAAGGGAAAAAGATTTATTTGTACAAAAATATTTTAGAAGGTTTTTTTTATGACAAAGAATTGGAAATTGAGGGGATGTCCATCAACTGGGGAATGGATAACCAAGATATGGTATATGATTGATGGAATACTATTGTGCATAAGCTAGATGGTTTCAGAAAAACCTGGGGGGATTTATATGAACAGTTGCAAAGTGAAATCAGCAGTACAAGGAGAACATAATACGCAGTAACAACAATATTATGATGATGATCAACTATGAAAGACTTAGCTACCCTAATCAATATAAAAATTCAAGACAATTCCAAAGAACCCATGAAGAAAAATGCTCTCCTCCTCCAGAGAGGAAAACTGATGAGCTCAGTACTGATTAGAGCATACTTTACTTTTCTTGCATTTTTTTTTAGGCAACCTGGCTAATATGGAAATATGTTTTGCACAGCTTCACATGTATATTTGCTTGCCTTCTCAATGCATGGCAGAGGGGCTGGAGAGAAGGAAACAATCTGAAATATAAAACTTTTTAAAATGAATGTTAAAATATAGTTATAAAATAAGTTTTAAAAGTATAAGACTAGTCAATTTAAAGAGTGCAAGGGGTCCATGCTGAAAGGCAAAATGAATCTATTGCATGTACACACACACACACACACACACACACATATTCACTAAGATCTCCTTCCCTATAGCAACCCTTCCTTGGTTCCCCATTCAGTTCCTTAGGGCCAAGGGTCCTGACTTGCCCAACATCTTTAGTACCTCCAGGGGTTAGAGCCCTATCCTAGAATTCTAGTCCCTGTTACTAACACCTGGACATCCCTACTCAGCCATCCATTTATTCCCTATCCCAGATACCCTAAAACTCTATCTCTGCCTGACTATCATAGACTACTACTGGTCTTGGCTTCTGAGGCTTTCTGCGATTGCCTAACGCACCCCCCTTGGGTATTCTGGTATCTGCGTCCTGGCCTTCCTCAGTCTCACTCATCCTACCACAGTTAAGCCTCAGTTATAACCAAATAAAGATAAAAGGTGGTCAAAATAAAAGATAAAAAGATCTTCAGTCCTTTTCTTGCTGTACTCCAGGCTTCCTCTACCATGTCCTCACGTGAGTCATTTTGTGAGCCTCCTTTAAACTTTTTTTTCCAGCTTCCTTTCATGTGTTTACATTTTCCAGCCCCTTTTCAAATGTTAGCTCCTTGAGCACAGAAGATGTCCCTCTGCTTGTACTTGTATTGTCAAGGCTTAGCATAATGTTCAGCTCATAGCAAGCATTTAATAAATACTAGTTGACTAACTCATTGACCACCATGAGGCAGTACAGTATCATGGATAGAAGGCTACCAGTGGAGACAGAATGACTTAAATTGAAGTATTATTTCTGACAATTACCAACTGTGTGACGATGGGTAAACCATACCCTTTTGGTGCTCCAGAAAATTCTCTCCAACTGTTTTAGGACAGTGGCCAATTTACATCAGTGAAGGGAATTTCTATATGAATTCCCCAATCCAATTAAAACACAGATACAGACCAAAAGGAGGGGTCAGCAGAATTCTGAGGTTCAAACTTACTTTAGTACATCAAGGATCTATGATTTCAACAGCTTAGATTCTTCTTTCCTCCAAAACCAATCACAACCCATCAACAATTTTGTGAAATGTCTTTTTATCTAATGGCCAATCTTCTGGTAATAGGCCTCTAAATTTTTCAAGGCTGTTCCAATAGACATAGAGCTGTCCATCATCAGTTTTGTGCTGTCTTGCCCTTTCCAGAAGAAAGGACTGACCACAGCTGGCGCTTCACTGGGAGCCACCCCAAACCCACAGTCACCTTCAGGCTTTAAGGGAGAATCAAAATATAGGATAGACAACAGTTATTTTTCTAGTCTGTGTAATACATACATGAAAAATGTCTTTCATTCACCATCAATCAATAGGACATATGTTCAGAATATTTTTTTATCTGTAGAAGTCAGGTTAATTGATGCTACATTCAAATATGTTTTTCATGACTGCACATGTATAGCCTATATTAAATTGCTTGCCTTCTCAATGAGGGGGGAACTCAAATTTTTAAAAAATGAATATTAAAATTCTTCTTACATGTCACTAGGGGGAATGAAAGATGAACTGACTTAGGGGAACTTAGAGGGGAAAAGATTCACAAAATGATTTCTTGCCATACACTCTTTGTCACCAGTGTTATATATTTTAGATAGCTTACCCAAGTTAAGGTTATAGATGAACTATAGCAATTGAAAAGTGTGAAGCTTTCGTGCGGGTTAAGCCTGTAACCTTGGTTGACAGTCCATGGTTATCTCTTCCTCTGAAGGGCTCAACATTCCATAACACACACAATTTGGGATCTAAAGCAAATCTTCACTTATCTGAGGAATGAGAGGTTCTGGTTAATTGATTTGAGACTTTCAGTAGAACAATACTTTGGATTTTTAATCGTCATTCTTGAAAATCCTTCTAAACTTCATTTCCTGACTTAAAGAATCTTGAAACTAAGAGAATGCTTCTTTGATGATTAGTTTTCATAATATCCAAGGATCATCATTCTGATCTGAACACAAGTGATCACTAAGTGGGTCTAAAGACAAAAGATAGAGTGGATAAATAATGTTGAATGCCTCTCAGTTTAACTCAATTATCTTCCATCTTCCCCCTTTCAAACTCTCCTTTGCTGATTTTCCCCTTCCTTCACTGACTTCTCTCTTCTTCCAGGCTTTTATTGGCTACATCCTCTGCATTTTCCTACTGCCTGGCTCATCATCTCTGTTTCCACCTTCAGTACTCTCCAGTGCTGAAGGACCCTGCTTTTAAAGTATTGGTTCCCTGTCGGCTTCTCCATTCAATATTGCTTTTTTAAATACTCAGTCTTCTCAGCTCTCCTGTCATCCACCAATAACTTCCCCTCTTGGAAAATATCTAATTTACCTTAGGGTGCTGGGTATTTGAGTTCTAGTTAAATCAGTTTGAATTATAGGTCTTACTCCAAAAAGATGAGAATGCTTTACTAATCAAAGATGAAGCAGCCTGGATGGTTGCTTGATTATAAACTATATTTAAAGAGACCTTTTCTCTACTTATGTAATAGCTACCTTACCAATCAAAGTCACTGAACTAAAAGTTAGATAAAGACATGTTTACCATTTCAATAGATCAGTCAAGCTAGCTTTTTCTCCTTTTCTCTCCTCCTTTTTTTCATCTGTTTCTTTCGCCTTATTCCTCTTCTCCTCCTTATTCCACTACTAAGATGTGCTTATCTTTAAGGTTTGCAAAAATATTTAACATGCTTTACGCCTTGGATTCTTAAAACAGTCAGTCATTAAGTATTATCTTAAACACCTACTATGTGCCTGGTATAGCCCTGTAAAGTTAGCATTATTATATCCATTTCACAGATCAGGAAACAAGGGCTTAAAGTCAAAGTGGCTTCCCCAGGATTACACAGCCAGTAAACTTTGAAGTCACATTAAAATGTAGATGTCTATTGCTCCAATTCTAACATATTATTCATTGATGTAGATGATGCTGTATTAGAAAGCAAAAGATTTTCAAAGAAAGGCAAGTCATAGATATTTGTTTTAAGAACTCAAGATCAAGTTGGAAGGATACCATGAAAATAATAGAGAAGATAATGTGTACTGAGAGCTGAATGAGGGACGTAAGATAATCAAGGCTACGGGCATTCAGAGGGAGGCAAAGATTACCTTGGTTCATCCCCACCAAAAAGATATGGTTTGAATTATCTTCTAAGAGATTGATTCAGTTTAGTATATTTCCCCATAACTTACAGAATATTCATGAGAAAAGTGAAGTTTCACCTTGAATGAAGTGAAGTTACTGAAGCTATTCCAGATTTAATCAATGAAAGGACAAAGTAAATTCTCAAGGTGTTACTTGGGTATTGTCCCCCTTGATGACATCCCAAACAGGCCTTAGACAGTGTCTTGTCTGAAGGGCCTAAGTATAGGGGCAGCTAAGAATCCTGGACACCAGAGGCAGGTCAGATCTCTTGGGAACTGCTCTGCTTTTGGGTGTAAGGAGAATGTCCCACAAGAAATGGAAAATAACCCCTGGGCCTCACTAAGTCACCATCAGCACACAGAGATGCAGCTCTGGGAGAATATTCATAAAGCAGTGAATCAAAAAGAAAGATGGAACAAGGCTCTGGAAGAACTGGGTTTTAAAGAAGGGGAGGGACAGAATTTGGAGGGAAGCTAGAATAGCTGCTAAATGGGCTAAATGGAGGGAGTACAACATGTAGAAAGTGGGAAAACTAAGAAAAGTAGAGGCAGTCTACTCTTGAGGTAGTCTAGTCCCTAGGGGTGATTGACAGGCATCAGGTCAGCTCAGCTCTAAAGAGCAAAGTGATCTGAAATGCAAATTGTGATCAAGAGCCAAGTAAGCATCCAGGAGCCTTGGGTGGACAGTAGTCAGAGTTCAAAGCCATGGACAAGCTAAGAACCAAGTAATATAATAGAGGCAAAGCAGGAAGATGTGGGACAAGTTCAAAGCCATGGCTGATGAGGCAGATAAACAAAACCAGAGCTAGAGAAAGGAATATAAGGCAGTAAGGATAAAGGACCCAAGGAGATAATTTGCTTCATTCTTTTGGGGTCTTGCTCCAGGTACCATATTTTATGCCATGCTAGACTATGGCCTTCTATTCAGTTCCCCCCTTCCCCTCCCTCTCCCACACTGCTTAATGCATTGCAGCTGCTGGCTTGGGAAAAAGAAACCCATGAGCTGTTTGACATGTTGGCTAGATTAGTTCAGCTAAAGTGGAAGATTCATGCCAGGGAGCAAGAAGAAATGAGGTTGGTGAAATGGAAGGGTTCTCAGATGGGGATGTTTAGATTTGATATGACAAGCAATTCACCAGAGGGTCTTGAGAAGGAAAGTGACGCAATAAAAGCTGTATTTGAAGAAGATTTTTTGAATAGCTTTGGGTAGAGTGATGTGATATTCCATGAGGGCCGGGCACCTCAAGACCCCGAGCTTCACTTGTGGAGCTCACACTCTAGAAATCTCAGATCCCCAGCTGCTAGTGCTTTCCATAGATAGAAATATAGATGATATATGCACGCATATATAATGTGTGTATATCTATATCTAGATATTCCATTTATTATGGATATCTATGTCTATAACTATGTATACACACATATGTGTATATGTATATGCATGTGCATGTGAGAAGGGGGAGAGAGAATAAGAGAGTGAGAGAGACAGAGAGAGAGGGGGAGAGAGAGAGAGGAGAGGGAGAGAGGGAGGGAGAGGGATAGGGAGAGAGAGGAGGGGAGAGAGAGAAAGAGAGAGAGACAGAGAGAGAGAGACAGAGACAAAGAGAGAGAGAGGGAGAGGGAGGGAGGGAGAGGGGGAGGGGGAGAGCATCCAGAAGGCTAGACTTGTTTCATTTTGTTTTTTGAATCCTAAGAACCTAGCATAGTGTGCCTGGTACTTAATAAATGCCTATCCATTCATTAATTTGGTCTCTGAGAATTCTTTGTGTCTCTATCTCTCTCTCCCTCCCTCTCTCTCTCTCTCCCTCCCCCCTCTCTCTCTCTCTCTCTCTCTCTGTCTCTGTCTCTCTCTCTGTCTCTCTCTGTCTCTCTCTCTCCCTTTTTATCTTTCCCTTTGAAGTTCTCTTTCCCCTTAGTCTTCACCTTGTCACCTTCCCCTTGTTGTTTCTATTCTGGGTTGATCTATCTCAAGCCAAATCCTCCTACTTTGATAATGTTTGCTTCTGGCATTTTTAAGGTGTCTCCCTTCTGGCTGTCCTAATAGGTCCTGTAGCCCTGGTACCAATAGGTTAGGCCCCCATGCCCTCCTTAGCCGTCTTTCTATTCCTCCCAGACTGAAGATCATGGGATCACAGACACAGCAGTAGAAGAGATGTCAGGGGGCTATTTTGTCCAATCCTCTCATTTTAAAGTTGAGGAAACTGAGGTTTATAAATGTGAAATGCCTTGCTCACAGTCACAGAAGTTAGAAGCAAAATTTGAATGTGGTTTCTCTGACTGCAGGGACAGTGCTCTAGATCAATCTTCTCTAGTTTTGACCCCACCATTTGAGGATCACCCCCCCCCAGACTCTCATTGGCTGAGCTAAAAGATATATTTCTCCTAGATCTGGTGGTCCCTGGACACCTGCCTGTGTCAACTGTTGATTCCAGTCACTTGACAGATTTGAGCATGCCTTGAGGTCCTCAGAGCCTACCCTTCAGAGAGGAATATTCTCTGTGGATTCAGGCTTATAACAGAAAAACTAATCCTCTCAAGTAGTACTTATCAACAGTAGTTCCTCTTCACTGCAGAAGCAGGCCTGGGGAAGGAGAAAGTTTGGAAGAGGAAGAGAAAAGAATATTGATAAATGGCTTTGCCACAATTCAGACACATAGATGAAACAATCTAAGCATGTGGTGCCGTTTATGGGCCCATGATACAGAAACACCTCAAGATCCAGCTGCTGTGAACCTTGTTAGGGGGACCCACTGCAGACTGCTGTGAGGATTGGCGAATTGAAGCTTGTGTCCCTAGAAGAAGTAACTGCTTGCTCCCCTCCGTGATTTAGGATGCTGTGTCCATGTATCTGACTCACTGGAATAGAGAACAAAAATTTGCCTGATTAGTCTTAGCAGACGGCTTCTTCCCTTTTCCTCCAATCTGGCAGCATCATCTGGCATTTCTTTTATTGGCCAGGCATCATCTAGTGATTAGAGTGAAGAGTAGGGGCCAGAGTTGAGGGAGCCAGAAACGATGGCTTGCCAATTTTCAAGCCATTTATCTTTGTTGGGGCTTGGTTTCTCTAGCTAGAGAGTGGTACCAATTCCTGTGGTGAGGCAGTGAATAGACTTGGCAAATGCAGGAAACATATACCAAAATGTTTATAGTAGCACTTTTATGGTAGCAAAAAACCAGAAACAAAATAGATGCCCATATACAGTGGGGAGTAGTTAAACAAGTTGTGGTACATGAATGTAACAGAATATTATCTTGCTGTAACATAGGATGAATATGGTGAATACTAGGAAGCTTGGAAAAATTTATAGGAATTATTGCCAAGTGAAGTAAGCAGGACCAGGAAAATGGTATGCACGATGTCTACAACAATGGAAATGGAAATCAAGTCAATCAAAACTTAATATTGTAAAATCATAATGACCAACTTCCCCCCCCCAAAGAAAATATAACCCCACTCCTTTGCAGAGGCAAGAGTCAATAGGCATGAGACATTGCATAGAACATCAAACTTTTTCCAGGCATTAATTGTTTTGGATGGAGTTTTAAATCTTTTTTCTTTATTCTGATTTATAAGAGATAATTCTCTGGCACAAGGGAAGGGGAAGGAAATGTAGGCCATATAAAAACAAAATGTATCATTTTTTTTTAAATTAAAGTGAATGAAACAATTGGTATCATAGTACTGCTGTACTTCTTAACTTAGGAACACTTCCATCTTACTGGAGGCCACACCTTGAATAGAGAGTCTTACCTCACCCTGATCCTGTGCTATTGTGTGTATGGGTCCATACATGAATATGCTTTATTTATTTACTTAATTTATTACTGGTGGGGACCTTGGGCAGCTGAGTGTTTACATTGGCAAGGAAAGACATTTCCTAAGAGAGTTTTTGTTAGAGAAAAATAATTTTTAAAAATTTTGTTTCCCTTCATATGCCATCAATTCAGTTCTTCTCCTTGTCTATTCCCCATATCTCCTCTCTGCATCCCAATATTCCTTGAACTTAGCCCTGAAACTCTGCCCCTCCAAGTGCAACACAGGAGTCTGATCTTTAAGCTTTAAGACCATCTTGATCAAATGTCCCATATTCAAGTGCACTTGAGGTTTACTGGGCAATACAAAAGGCCTCCCTGGCAGTTCTCGGAACAGAATTTATATTGCAAGTTATTCTATAATTAATGAAGAAAAGGTTCTCTTTCATTGAAATTCCAGAGCCAAGTTTACAAGATGTTAGTAGAGTTTGATGTCTAATGTTTAGGCTGGAGAACTGAAGGCATGGATGTCTGGGTTTGAGTTGGTGAATTCATAATTAATCACTGGTACACTGGGTGACCTGAGGCAGGGCCTATTCAACATTTTAGCTGGCTTAAGATTTACCACATTGGTGGGTAGGGGATAGAAGTGAGGAGAGGATGAACCATCCATTTAATTCAATTCACCAAATATTTGTGAAATGATTAGTGTGAGCAAAGCACTGTAAGAGGTGCTGGGACTACTTAGGGTTAGAGGATTGGGTTTTCTTAGGTAGACCATAAATATGGTAAATGAGATTTGAAGTAGAGAATGAAGGAAACAAGGTAGATATCAAGAAAAGTACTCTAGGGAAATTTATCAAGGGGAGTGAATTATTGACTGGTAATCAAAGGCTGTTCAATAAGTCAATTGAGAAGCATTTATAAGCACCTACTATGTGCCAGCCATCATACTAAGCCCCAAATGACGCAAAGAAAGGCAGAGACAGCATCCCTATCCTCATGACATCCAAGCTGAAACTTGAAGGAAGATAAAAATTCTGTCTAGCAAACATTAGTTCTCCATATAGGCAACAGCTTTTGATTTTGAGGTTAGAGTACCAGTTGAGCCACATTGTAGAAGCCCTCAAAAGCTGAGCAGGGAGTTTGTATTTTACCCTAGAGCAGCGGTTCTCAACCTATGGGTTATGTTCAATTTGCAACAATGAAAATACATCCTGCATATCAGATAGATTTATAACAGTAGCAAAATTACAATTATGAAGTAGCAACAAAAATAATTTTTTGGTTGGGGGTCACCACAACATGAGCAACTACATTAAAGGGTTGCGGCATTAGGATGGTTGAGAATCACTGCCCTAGAGGAAATAGGAAGTTACAAAGACTTTTGAGCAGGACATAAGGTAAAGTTGTGCTTTAGGAATATTATCTTGGAAGTCATATAAAGAATAGGTTGGAGAAGAAAGAGAAGAAACAGGGAATCAATTAGGACATTATGATATTAGGGTGATGAGGGTCTAAATTAGGATGTTGCTCATATAAATGAAGAGAAAGGGGTAAATGAAGTAGATTTTTTTATAGATGAAAGCAGCGTAACTCAGCAGTTAACCAAAGTGCTTTGAGTTCCTCAGAACAACCAAGTCTTTTAGATAAACAGTCTCTTGTGAAATCTGCACCATGAAAAGAGGAACAAGGAGTGAGATAATGGCTACGAAAGTAAGGTTGATGTGAGAGAATAGCATTACATGCTGTATTCAGAGGGATAAAACTTTTGGCCAGTGAGGGGCTAGAGGAGGGAGTGTTGGATTGGGGAGACAGCCAGGATTCTATGTTGCAGGTGATGGTTGATGTTTGGGAGCGCTCTCTAGACAGATGCCTGGACTAAAATGAGAGGAGAATGGAGGCCAAGTTAGATACACACACACACACACACACACACACACACACACACACACACACACACGGTCCTTTTACCTCCAACCTCTTATCCAGGGATTCTGTGAGGAGATTCAGAGAAGAGAGTCGCAGAATGAATCATAAAACCTGAGAATTGAAAAAGACCTTGCTATAGATGTCATCCCACTTAACAATTTCTTACAACATTTATCAGAGTCCTGTGGTCTATGATTGTAAGAATACTTCCCGCCCCTAGCCCACATGCCCTTAAAGAGAATCAAGACAGGCAGAGATGCCTCAAAGAGGGGCAATTACTTCTGAGCCCAGATATAATCTCTGCCCAAATCTGTTGGTGGTTCGCAAACTTTATGTAGCAAGATTCTATCTTTTAAAAAATTGTTCTCTCTCTCTGTCTCTCTCTCTCTGTCTCTCTCTCTGTCTGTCTCTGTCTCTGTCTCTCTCTCTTATATATATACACAAACACACGTGCACACATATGCACCCACACACATACACACACATCCATTTTTCATAAAACTTAAATTTTCTTAGCTCATCTTCTATTCATATACAGCTAATCCTTTATTACATCATAAAGTGTATTTAAAATACAATAAAATAACATGGGCAATGCAAACATGCAAATAAAATAAATTTAACATTCAGATAAATTCTTTATACTTTTCATATCAGTAACATACAAATAATAACCACAATGATGATATGAGGGTGACAGATGCTCTTGGTTTGGGGTGCAAAATATGGCATCATTGAGGTTGTAAAATATGTCATCGATTCTATTGCTACTTGTAATTCTTTTTCAGCCACTAACCAGGGTCAATATTTTTGTCTTTCTAATCCTAAATAATCCTATTTCATACAAATAATATGCTATAAATGCTAGTAAAAATAATTTCTTTGTTGGATAAACAAGAACTTTTTACTCACCTATGGCCAAGACAAAAAGATTTTCAAGTTCAAAGCACATTTTAATGTTCTTAGTCAAAAGTGCAAAAGGAATATATGTATCTAGGGCAAATGAATTCCTTATCCATTCCTCTTTAGAAATAGCTAGGTTTTTCAAATAGAATGAGAATTTTTTCTGCAGATGGATTAAGTGATTAATAAGCTGATACTTTCTTTTAATAGAAGGGCAGTTTTTTTAAATGGAGAAATGTATCAAAACACTATTTTATAAATTTACTATCCTTAGTTCTACCTTTTTCATATATATGTATGTATGTTATGTATATATTTATGTATGTCTGTAGGCATGTATAGTGCATGTGTATAAATACCCATTCAGTGTGTAAGACTAGGTCATGTCTTTATGTATTACGAGGGAATATTATTTTACTTTTTAAAAATTGGAGGCAGCAAAAATTTTAAATAATTAAATTTAATTGCTGAAAATTTCAAATGATTGTCTGGAAGCAGTAATTTTGTTTTATAAGATGCACTTGTGGTGCAGGAAAATGGGGAGGGAATTTGCTTAATATGGTATACTATGCAAAATGAATTATGTGGAGAAATGCAAGTTATTGTGGCCCTTTTAACTTCCACACAAAGATCATCAAAGTCTTGAGTTTATGCACTTCAAATTGGGAGGCAATAAATAGCTCTACAGCACAATTCATCTGTGTCATGAACCTGATGTGGCTGAAAGTGTTGGCAACGTTGGAACATATATCACAGAGAGGGTCAAAATGAGCAATCACAAATATGATTTCATTTGCACAACTGCATTAAATTATCACATTGTCTTACCTCTCAGTGAGAATTCACCATGTTATTCTCATTTTGTTGACTATGACTTGAACTTTCTTTGCATTTAAGAAAATGAGAATTTTATTGTGACATAGGGGGACTGAAAAATACCCAATGGTTTTGTCCATTGTTTTGTCCTCCCCCCACAGTCTCGTGCCCTCCCCCCACAGTCTCGTGCCCTCCCTTCATCCCCTGACTGAGCCAGAGAAACCTACAATTTGGAAAACTATATGTCCCAAGTGAAGGTTTTCAGATAAGGAACAACAGAGACATTATGAGGCACGGTGGAGCACAGATCAGGGAATTTAGATTCAAGCAGAAAGGAAGATGATCCTTTGCCTTTGAGGAGCCTGAATTCTAGTAGGGAAGACAACTCCTAAAAGAAGGCTGAAAAAATCATGGGCAAGTTGTAGAGAAAGTTTGAAGAGTCAGGAGTGCAGCCTAGGAGAGAAAAAGAAGATGTGGCTTTTCTGGACATCCTCCACAAAATGAAGATTCTTATAGGAGCTAGTTAGTCAGAAGGAAAGGCTGGAGGGCTGAAGGACAATTGCAATGTGAGAAATCCAGGGGTGAAGTGGGCTTCCAGGCTATAGATAGTTATGTGGAATTGTACAGAAAGTCTGGACAATCAGGAATGCAGCCTGAGGAAGTAGGTGACAAATGTTCATGCTTTAAGTGTTGTTACCGCTAATATTACTACCACTACTACTACTGTTACTTCTAGAATTCTGCTACTGCTGCTGCTGCTGCTGCTGCTGTTGCTAGAATTGTACTACCACCACCATTACTACTGTTACTACTAGAATTTCACTACTACTACTACTCCTACTACTCCTACTGCTACTACTACTGCTACCACTACTACTGTTACTACTAGAATTTCACTACTACTACTACTCCTACTACTACTACTACTACTACTGCTACCACTACTACTATTACTACTACTACTGCTGCTGCTGCTACTACTACTACTACTACTACTACTACTGCTGCTGCTGCTGCTGCTCCTGCTGCTGCTGCTACTGCTACTACTAGAATGGTACTACCACCACCATTACTACTGTTTCTACTGCTACTACATCAGTATTAGTACATT
>CM053598.1:56407796-56549405 GCA_028646575.1 Pseudocheirus occidentalis | reverse complement strand
AACTCAGGTACTCCTGACTCCAGGGCTGGTGCTCTATTCACTGTGCCACCTAGCCGCCATGTCCTATGTTTCTTAACTTCCAATCTTTGTTTCAAGAAGGTTTAATTCTCAGGTTGAAGGAAGCAGAGCAGAGAAATATCCAGAAATGACTGTTACAGAAAAACCAAAAGGATAAATAAAACTTATTTCAGACAAATTCTTAGATATTCCACTTTTACCTGTATATTTTTCATATTTCCCCAATTTATTTTTTATTTCTATTTTATTATTTTTCTATGTAGACATTTTTCATATTTAAGCTAACTAGTATATCTACTTATAATTACTTTTTTTTGGTTTGGTAACTAAATGTGTATCTCCTCTGTACATTGTAAAGAAATTATTATTAAAGTTTTTTTGTCTATACTTCATTCTGAATTTAATATGGTATATATTGTGAGGTTTGGATCTAAATTTTAAATAAAAAATATTTTATCCCTTTTTTGAATTTTCTATAGGTGTTTTACTAACTCTTTCATGGGGATTCAATTTCATGTCAAGTTTCTCTTTATTTGTTTTTTGATTTGCCCAGTATCAGTTACTTTTGATTAAAATTTCTTTGTAATAAAAAAAGAAAAGGCTGGGTAGGACATATAGTAGACTGATAGGTTGCAGCTTTCAGTAAGGGTCAGGATGGAAAGCAGAAAAACCAAGAGCACTTGCCAAGACCAGCTAAGGAAGTCAAGGATGGTCAGGTCCTGGGAAGCCCATGGTTTTCACCTTCATGTGTAGTTGATCAACTTCTAAAGTGACTAATGGGAATGGTGGAGCTAACATGACGACCAAGAGACTTGCCCCCTTTTACTTCCCTTTCACTAACTTCTAGGACTATTGTTGCTCATTCTTCATTCTCAAAGAGAGCTGATCACATCGCAAGCGTGATGTCATGACTTGCACATGAATAAGGCAATAATAAGGCAGAGTTGTGCAAAGTGATTAGTCTTACTCTCTCCTCCAGAGTCACAGGAATCCAGTGGCAAAACAAAAGTCAAGACTGGGTAATGGCACCAGAACTGTACTCAATTGTTTGAGGAAGAACAAAATAATTTGCAAGATACTAAGCAAGTCTACACATTTCTAACCCTAGTGAGAAGAATAGAATGCTTCTAAATTGCTGACACTGCTTTATTTTTATCACTGGTTTTCTTTTGTTAAATATCACTATCACTTCCCAATATGTCCTTTCTCCCTGGTAGTACCTTCCTTGATTAAAAGTACCTCCAATCAAGATCCAGTCAAGCAAAACAAATCAACATGTTGGCCATGGCTGGGAAATGTATGACTTTTATACCTGGAAAGGTATAAACCTCTTCTCCACCAACTCTTTCCTGATAGCTAGGAATAATGCTTTGCTGAGTTTGCAATTCATCATTGCATTGAACAGAACTCTAAAGTATTTCACTATTTTTTTTTACATTATTATGATTCTTCTGTAAATTACTCTCTTGGTTTTGCTTACTTCACTCTGTTGATTCATACAAGTCTTCCCAAATTTCTCTGAATTCTTCATATTTGTCATTTCTAATGGCACAATACAGTTCTGTTTTATCAGCCTACCTCAGTTTCACAGTTTATAGGCAATTTTCCATATTTTTGCATATATTGCATATATATTTGCATATATATTTTGTAGTATATTGTTTTCCTTGTAGTATAATCTAGTATTATCACTAAGTGAAAGTTTTAGTGACTTTTATTAGTATAATTCTGAATTGCTTTCCAAAAGAGCTCAACCAAATTGTATCTCCACCAATAGTGCATTAGCATACCTGTTCCCCCCCCCCCCCCCCCCGGCCACATACACACACAGCTCAATCAACATCTATCATTTGGGGGAAGGTGGAATAAAACTGCTTTATATTATAGTTGATACAAGGTTAGGATACAAAATGGTTTCATTGAAGAACTGTATTGTCTTCCGGTGAACTCTTTCATTATATATAGAGCATCTCAAAAGTACTTATGAACACTAACAGCTGTGAATGGATCCATAATTTTTAAGGCTAACTAGAAGATATTAATTTAGATTTTAATTGCATCAACAAGAGAGAGAGATCACTGTGAGGATGAAAGTTAGATTTTTGCTTCTGGGGTCCAGCGAGTGGTCTCTGGCAGTGAAGGGCATGGTCTCAAGATCAGTGAAAGTACTCACCTTGAAAATGAAAACAGGGTATATATTTTTAAATTTTATCTTTCTTCAGCTGTGCACATGATGTGTTTTTCTTTTCTTATTTTGCATTTGTTTTAATATTTAAATTTGTAATATGTTTCTTTTTCTTTTCTTATTGTGTATTTAAGTTTTAGCATTTAAGTCTAATTTTAAAAAAAGAAAAAAGAAAGAAAGAAAAACACTGTGCTAGAACTGGTAAAGAGAAAAAAAGAGGAAAAAAAAGAAAGTGAAAACATGACCTAGATCAAGAAGGACTAATGAATCTAAGTGATAGTTAAGCCCTAGAGAAAGGCAAATTGTTACACCATTGAATCCAGCTCCTTATTCCAACAGGAAATCCAAATTAACAGGAGGAAGATGTGAAAGGGAGAGTCAAGTGGCTCTTCTTTTTTGTGCTCTAGTAAGGGACCAAATGAATCAAAGGTGCAAAGAAGGGGGAAAACAGTATTAGCCCATAAACATATTTTCTGGGTAAAAACATTAAGGAAAAAGTTGAATTTCTGAGTTATATTGAAAACACACATTTCTTGATCATTTGAGTTCAATCAAAAATTCAATGAGCATTTAATAAGTGCCAGCTATGTGTCAGTCACAGGGTGTGGTACTAGGGATACAAAGAGAAAGAATGGAATAATTCCTCCTTTTGGAAGTTTACATTGTATTGGGGGAGACAACAAGTGCATATTTAAGTGTTACCTGATTTCCATTCTATTCAAAATGTCCCAGTTAGGTTACATCTGTATATAAACACACTATAAGGAGAAAAAATGCATTCTAATTTCTCTAGCAGCTATGGTTCCTGTCCCATCCTTTGTACATTACACACAAAGTAAAAACAAAACAAAACTAGTGAGCAAAAATGTAAAACCGAGGTCCTCTCACCAGATATTACCACACTGAGTGTCCTGTGTCCTTTTGTACTTAATTGAAATTACACTTTCGTGCCCTCTGGCTGTGCATGTCAACATTTCTGTTTTCTGAAATTTTTGTCTCTTTTCCAGTTCACGGACTGAAGAAAATAAAATCCCCTCATAAGGGATTATGTAGAATTGGTTGAGCTGGTAAGAAAAGAAGACAGAACAAGAAGAGAGACTATTGCAGTGAAAGAGGAGTGAAGAGAGAAGAAAATGACTGAGGAGGGTGCTATCCCTTTCTCAAAGAAGCAGTAGGGTATTATGAATAGAATTCTGGATTGGAATCAAGAAAACTTGGGTTCTGGGTTCGAATTCTTTCTTGAACACTTTCCTTGGGCATGCCCTTTAACCTTTATAACTCTCCGTTTCTTCATTTGGACTTGATGGTTTCTATCCCTAAATCCATGGTCCTGTAAGATGGTGGTGGAGAGTTGGAAGACTTTAGGGAGTCATCAGCTCTAGATGAAGAAATGCAGGAAGCCGGAAAAAGAAAACGAAAATTAAGTACAAATGCCTTCTCCAGCTCCTCCTACTGCCTTCAATGAGCAGGGTGGTGTGAGCAAAGACTGGACTTGTGGGTCAGCACCCCTGCCAAAGACATACTCAAACCACAAAGTGACTAGGATGATTTTGATGGCTGCTAAATCAATAATTCTCTTCTATTTCCTTCTCTTTTTTTTTTTTGCTTTTTTTTTTTGGAGGGGGGAGAGCAGGGCAACTGAGGTTAAGTTACTTACGCAAGGTCACACAGTTAGTAAGTGTTACTGGATTTGAACTCAGATCCTCCTGACTCCAGGGTCGGTGCTCTATTCACTGTGCACTTAGCCACCCTTATTTCATTCTTTTTAATGTAAATATATTCTACAATACTATGAACTGCATATCTGCAAACAATGTAATAGAAAAGTACCATGGATACATTTTCAATACTTGAGCTCCATATTTTAAAAGAAAGTCTTTGATTTTCTCTATATATGACCATATGTATGCACACATACATGCATATATACAAACAATGCACATACATACACATGTATGTGCATATGTGCAAACATTACATATATGTATATATTTATGTGTGTAGAGATATACACATACAGATATAGATTTATAGATATATAATATTGCTTCATCTTGTATTATATACAACTATAATATTTTATATACATTGCATTGTATAACACTATTAATATATATTTAATACCTATACATCATATATATCAAATATAAATACTTATATCTTAATTATATAGTATTACATATTGCACCAATAATAATAATAAGCTTTGCACTTCTCTCATTTGGTCCTTAGATGAGGGTGGTGATGTGTGAGACCAGTCCAGTGAGTTGATCTTTCTTTTGTATTTATCCCTGTCAAGTTAAGTAAGCTAGCTCAACCAAAATGTAGATAGAATTTCATTCCAGAATCATTTCTATGGGTCTATAAGCCTCTTACAGTAATAGGAGTCTAGAGCTAGGAAGAATGACATCTGCTCCTGGATCCTTGCCCCGCCGTGATTCCAGTCTTAGAGGCTAGCTCACTTAAAGATTCACCTGTCGGCTTAGCCCCACCCCTAGTCCTGGAACAATTCAGTTCCTATGTAGGGGAAATATGAATTTTCAGCTTGGGTAACTTTGGCTCTAACTAATCATTAGAATTGGAAAGGATGTCAGAGATCATCTAGTTATTCTAACCCTTTCATTTATAGATGGGGAAACTAAGGCGTAGTAAATATTGGTAACTTTGCAAGGATTGCACAGTTAGTTAGTAACAGCTTAGACCTAGTTGTACCAACCTCCACATAGCTTCCTCCATGCAATCTTGTATTCTGATGAGGCTAACTAGACACTTGGCTTATCTCTTGTAACCAAATCTCTCCTTATAGCCCATTTTCAATAACTCCACCCCTGATGTGTTCATGTCTGAGTCTGTGCCTTGGTACTCTCCCAGGCATCGCAGAGTAATCTCTGCCTTGTTTTACATAGCAGTCCCATAGATTACCATTCTGCCCTTGTTCCCAGTCCATGCTATTTGCTGTGAGATTCCTTGTTGCCTATTATATATCTGCCTATATAATTAATTATCTCATGGCTAATACATCTGGTACTCCTGACATCTTGCTCACAAATAGCCCTCGCTTCTCACTACCAGCTCCAACCTCCTTTACAGCCTGTTATAATGGAAAGAGCTTTGTCCTTGGCGCCAAGAGACTCCAGTTCAAATCCACACTCTAAGACTTGGCAGCTGTGTGACCATGGGTAAGTCATTTAACCCCTGCATGTCTCAGTTTCCCCATCTGTAAAATGAAAATAATATTCATACTACCCATCACTCTCTGGGAGGAAAGTGCTTTATGAGTCAAAAAAAAATTACTGCAGGAGTACAAGCAATCATTGTGTTGCCATCAGGACCTTTCGCTGCCATGTTCTCCTGCAACTCCACAGGACTACTTAAATTTCCTCCCATTATCTACAGTTGGAATGTTCCTGTATTTTCTAATGGACCCTGGTTGGTCAATCTAGTCTGTCTCTTCCTACTACACCAAGCTTTGATACTGATAGAAGGCATGTCAGAGAATATTAGTCCAAAGCTTTCATTTTACAGCTGAGGAAACTGAGGCACAACACAGCTGTGGAAAGGTAAGGAGTAGGGAGGTGTTGTATCTGTTGGGCTTTAAGGCATTGAATTCTCTTTGCAGGATGTTTTCAGTTTTCCTTCCAGTGACTAGGAAAGCCATAGCTAATAACCCAGAAGGCTGAGGCATAAGTCGTATTTTAAAAAGAAACATTTGGGGAAAGATGCAGGGAAAATTTTAGGAAGTATAAAAACAAAAGATATCAACAAAAATGTACTTTAAAAGGGAATATTATCCATATTATTCATATTTTATAATGGTAACAATGTATCTAACCCACTCTTCCTTTTATTCAATCCTTTTTATTCATTTCAACTTAGGAGCTCAAAACCACACGAAGGTTTTTGGGACACCCATGATACTACTATCTATACAACTACAGGCTGATCATCTAATGGCACATTATAGCTTGAACATAAACATTATTTATTCACTCGATTTTTCCTGTGTGGATAGTCAGCATCCTGCTGAGAGAGTAGTTTGGGTGTTTTGAAATATTATCGATCTCATTTTACAGACTCTAAAATAAGAAGGACTTGATGAAATCAGCATAATCCAAACACAGACTGCTTTTAGTGACCACAGACTTCTCCCTGAAGTGAAGGCTCCTCTTTGTAATGTCAATATTCTTCTGCTGATGCACTTGTTCTCTGGAGCATCATGGAAGCCCACGTTCGATAGAGGAAGTTAAGGGTTGTCCAAATGGCAACAATGAGGCTCCACGAACAGGCAGAAACATATTATCCCTCAATGCTGACTCTGAAAAAGATGCTTACGGAGTACTAGAGAGATGCGTGACTGGAAAATGCAGGCTAGGCATGCGGTGAGCTTGAGCACAGAGCAATAATAAGTCCCTCCCCTGCTGCATTTGTACTGACACTATCACACACCAGTGTGATCCTCTTCCACGGAAGAAGCAGGTGTGGGCAAGTCCTGCACTTAAGCCCAGCATTAATGTACAGAGAAAAAGTGGTACAAAAGCGTCACATTCTTTATAGGTCTCAGAAAGTGGACTGTTTGCCATCCTGCACCTCTCGGGCGTGTCCTTTCTTATCAGTCAGCAGGTGTGTGAAGGCTGGGGTGGGTCTAAGCAATCAGGAGGGTAGTTCTGAGCCCTCACTATTGGTCACTCCCCACCTCCTCTCTGACTTTGTTACATTTCTCCAAATCTTAGTCACATAACCTTAGCATCTTGGGGTTGCCTTCCTGAAGGAATAGGACGGGTTTTACTGAAAACATTATTTTTCTTTGCATAGAATACTTGGTTCTTCCCATTAGTTCTAATTCTTCTTTACACCATGACTAATGTGAAAATACATTTATTATGAATGTATAAGTAGAACCTATATCAGGTTGTACATAATCTTGGGGAGGTAGGAGGAGATAGAGGGAGAGAAAATGGAAAACTCAAAATCTTATGGTAGTAAATGTTGAAAACTAAAACTTAATTATATATGTTTAAAAGTATATAGAAGAATAAAAGTTTATGATAAAACATTAGCTACATAACTACTCATCTCAGATCTCATTGGATATGGGAGGGCCTAGCAGAAAGAGGCACTGTAGACATATCTTCTCCTCAACCTTTTTGCCAATGCCCCTTTCTTTTTTCCTACTTCCAGATAGGTGCTGATATATCCCAAATGAAGGATCCCAGAGCCCTGACTCTACTCTGGGCTTTAGGCTCCATTCACCCAACCCCAAAGGTATTTTCCACTATGGCATATCACCGTCTGTGGGACGGACATGGCCATCCGCATTTCTTAGATAAGTAGGAGTCACTAAAACTACAATTCTTCAAGTAAAATGGAGGATTTCAAGGCTTTGTCACTGTGCCCTCCAATCAACTGAGCCTTATGATTCACCATGGTACTTACTTATGCCTTCTAGGTCTCTAAGCATTGACAGGTGACCTGCCAAAGTGCCCCAAACGCCCAGTACTATGCCTTCTGCTATGCAAACCCTTCTGTCCATGTTAGAAGGCGAGTTCTTTAATAACAATCATGATAATAGCTAACATTTTACAGAGTTTACTATGTGCAGGGCACTGCTCTGAGTACTTTACAATTATTCTCATTTGATCCTCAAAACAACCCTGGGAGGTAGGTGGTGTTACTATTATCCTTGTCTTACATCTGGGGAAACAGAAGCAAACGGATTCTGCTTGATTCTGGTCTTGGTTCTGGTTCCTTCATGCTTGAAAAGGACCAAGATGGTGTCCCTATTGTAAGGGTGGGGTCAAGGTACAGTGTGTTGAACTGTGGCTCATCAGACTAATGCCATCTTGAAAAGTTCCACCACAGGTTGGGCACAAATAGTCCCTATTTGGGGTGGATATTTGGAGTGGAGATGTCTCTAAATGTGAACATCTAACATTTCTTCTGAGCTACTGAAATTCTGCTTCGTTCATAGGGAACAGCACCTTCTTTGACACAGGCACACCTTGCTGGGTGGTCCTTTGCCAGTGTCTCCCATGTCTCACGATCAATTTCTTCAGAGAGACTTTAAGAATATCCTTGTATATCCTCATCTTACATCTGGGGAAACTGAGGCAAACAGAGGTTAAGTGACTTGACTAGGGTAATATAGCCAGTATCTGAAGCTGGATATGAACTCAGGTCTTCCCTACTCCAGGCCCAGGGCTCTCTCTCTCCCTGCACCACCAGGAGCATCTTGTTTTTCTGCCTGTATCCTTAGAACTTACCACTATACTTGGTGCATACTATGCATTTAATAAATTCTTTCTCATTTATTCATTCATTCATTCAATCAATGATCTGTAATTTCTCCCAGAACCACCAACCCCAAATCATACATAACCTGCTCTAAACCAAAGAATTCTAGAAAGACAGAGTTTGGTTTATTTGGTTTATTTAGTAACCCAAAGCTGCATGTCCTATGAGAGGGCAAAAGGCTCATCCTCTGCTTAGGGACTAGTCCCATGAATTCTAGGACACTCTAGAGTGAGGAAACACCCACTTCCAGTATAGGTTTGCACCTTCTTGGCAACTTAGAAAGTTAGTCTTAAGAAGCTCAATGCAGAGGTGTCAAACTCCTGAGTCAGGCCCAGATTAAAATGTAATTAGAAAATGTTTAACAAATAAATAAAAATATAAAACAACATAGACAATGTTAATGCAGAGATGCCATTTTGATTTACATTTGACACCCGTGAGAGTGACTTGTCTGGGGTCACACAAACAGTATATGTCAGAGAGAGCACTTGAACCCAGGTGTTACAGGCTTTGGGGCCAGTTCTCTCTATTCACTGTGGCTCTGAGGGGGCTAAGTAATGTGATGTTTGACTTGTGTATACAATATGACCACTTACTAGAAAAAGACTCAGGAAAGTCCCAGGTCTTGGCTCCTGCTGTAGCACAGGACATCAGCTCAGGACCTAGGGCAGACTAAAGCTCAGGCAGACGTGTTTGTTCATTCAGCAGCCTTGCCCTGGTAGGCACCTACAGTGACTTCTTTGAGCAACCATCAAACAGCAGGGCCCAGCAAGGAGAAGACTGATACCAGTGTGTTTCTCTAGTCTAGAGTCTCTCCAACTTTGCATTCCCAGGGGCCATTTCCCCCTTAACTGCCGTGTCTCCAAATTTCTGCTTATGTGTTCCTTGTTAGTTTCCTCTAGAGGGCCAAAAACTGGCTGCTCTACACAGAAGGGGAGGTGCCCAAGAATAAAAGGAACACCATTTATCTGGTACTAGGACAGTGAGAATAAAGTACTCCCAGCACATTGAACTTGATCCCTTACAGACGATCCTAGATATAGAGCAAGAATCATACAGAATGCCAGGGAATGGTTGGGCTACAATCAGCACCATTTAAGGGAATACTGTCATTGATGAGATCCCAATTCCGTTTGTATGGAAGTTAACAATACATATCCTCCACTAAAATCCTACTCTCATACCTCACTGTAGCGCGGAATGATTCTAGGTCCTTGAAGGTCGTACTAAAGGAGTGAAAGTTCATGATATAAAGTCTTTTACCACAACACTCAGCCCAGTGCCTGGTACATAAATGCTTATGCCCTTTCATGAATCAGTCATTCTCAAAGACCAACGTTGAGTCCAAAGGGCTACATGAGTGATGAAGCTGTCCAAATCAGGCACATGCACAACTCTCAAAGACCATGGACTCAACCATAAAAGGGTTGGGGTCTATACTGATGGAGGGATCATTGATATAAAGTGTGAAAGAACTTTCAAGTTCATCTCATAGGACCACAAGATCATGGATTTTAAGTCCCTCATTTTACAGAGAAGAAAACTAGAGTCCTCAGTTGACATCCCCAAAGGTTAAGTGATTTACCCATGATCATAGGTAGTGAGAGTGAGAAGCAGGATTTGAACCTGGGTTCTCTTGACTGAAAAGCTTTCTGATGCATTATGCTGTTTCCCCTCTACCATGCCCAACCTCCTCTTTCTACAGAGAAGGAAAAAGTTGTGACAAATTCACAGAGGCAGCAAATAGCAAAAACGGGATTTGAACCCAAGTGCTCTGATTTCAAATCTAATAAAATCCTCACTGCTCCCGGATTCTCTCTACAGGACAGTTTGCTATACCCAACAGTCAGCTCATTATCACTGCACAAAGGCAGGCTCCCAGCTGTATGCCCAAACTCCAGAATCCTGCCAGGGTCTCACTTATCATTCATGTACTTGGGAAAACTAGAGCCTCTCTTAGAGATATTTCTGCCCGTTTGAGCTGTTTCCTAGGTGATATAAACTGTCAATCTTAAGACCAATTGAGAATCTTTTAGCCATTCTAGGAAGGCAGCGTTTCTGGGTCCATCTGATTCACCTACCCACTATCTACTCACCCACAAATTTCCTAGTTGTTGTTATTGTTTAGGCATTTCAGTGACCCTATTTGGGGTTTTCTTGGCAAAGATCCTGGAATAATCTACCATTTCCTTCTCCACTTCATTTGACAGGTGAGGAAACCGAGGGAAACAGGGTTAAGTGACTTGCCCAGGGTCATACAGCTAGTAAGGATCTGAGGTGGGATTTGAACTCAAATCTTCCTGACTCGAGGCCTGGCATTCTATCCACTGTGCCATTTAACTGCCCCTACAAATCTCCTTAGTGGAATTTAAAGCTTCCCCAGAAGAAGAGGGGAGGAATACTGGAAAAAGGCAGTGGAAAGATAACTAGATTTGGAGTCAGGCATCTTGGGTTCAAACTATGGCTCTGTCATGGACTACCTTGTGATCACAAGTCAATTAATTTTCCTGGGCCTCAGTCTCCTCAAACATAAATGAGGGCCTTAGATTTATGTAATCTATAATCTCTCCAGTTTTAAATCTATAATCCTATGATCCCATTATCCTTCCCTGTAGACCCACAGGAGCCTGGCACATGCCTTATCAATTCTGACCCAAACCCTTGGGCTGCTCAAGGTTTAGGGGTGGGTTCTGGTCCATAAGTATGCCAAACATGTCAGCCATGCACAGAGGTGGGCAAGGTCAAGGGAGTTTCTCTCTGAAAAAATATAAAAAAAAATATTATTCACACTCAGCTGCCAGGAATGAGTCTGAGGCTGATTATTTGGGTCTAAGGGGAGTAAACATACAGTATTACAGGTAATTACATGCCAGTGGATGAACCTATAATGTCTAGGATCCTGGCAGTGGAGAAATGAAGATGGTGCTCACTTTGCCCTCTCTGTCTCCCACTTGTCACCTCCAACCCATACCTCTAATACCACCAGCAGCCCATCCTCTCATAGAATCCCTTCTGCCCCTACCACCATCAGGTCTTTGGATCCCCAGCACTTAGCATGGTGGCTGGTATACAGCAAGAGCTTAATGAGTGTTCATTGGCTGCTCTGAAGAGGCTCAACTAAGCTTTCCATGAGCTTGCTTTTCATGGGGAAGTCTTGACAAGGTTCTTATGATGCAGGCTACGAATGGTTGTAAATCATCGTCATATTATTACTAGCATTTATATAACATTTTAAGGTTTTTCAAAGCCCTTTACAATTTTATTTCATTCAATCCTCACAACCACCATGGAAGGTAGATATTGTTTTCCTTACTTTGCAGACGAGGAAACCGAGGCTGAGAAATGTTAGGTGACTTGGACAGGGTCATGCAATCACTAAGTATCTGAGGCAGAATTTGAATTCATGTCTTACTGGCTCCAAGTCCTTGAAGGGACCACTGCATCCTCATATCTGACATACGGGGAAACCGAGGCCCAAGGAAGGAAAGGGACTTGCCCAGATATCAAGGAACAAAAATGCCTGAGAGGGTATAGAGCACCTTCTCATTCTTTATTTCCATTGAGATAAGGCACGAGGAACCAGAAGCTCAGGGGACTTTGAGAAGCACTCCAAAAATCTGAAGGAATTAACTGAGGAAGATCAACCTTGCTATTTTTAGAGTTAGCTACGTTAGATAGAGTGCCAGCCTTGGGGTCAAGAAGGTGTGACTTCAAATACCACCTTAGACAGTTTTTATGTTCCCCTTAGCTATGTGACCTTGGGTAAGTTTCTTAACTACTGTCTGCCTCAGTTTCCTCACCTGTAAAATGGAGGTAATAGCAGCACCAACTCGTAGGCTTGTTTCAAGAAGATGAGATGATGTTTGTATTGTGCTTTGCACATCTTGAAGCGCTATATAAAAGTTATTGCTATTATTATAATGAATTATGTAACCTGACTATCCTCACCAGAGTGAGAGGACCCCGTCATTTTGACTACAATTATTTTGCCAAAAGTCAAAAATATATGTGAGAAAGAGGCATTTGTCTCTGAATGAGGCTTAACTCTTTGGCATCAGAGATGGTATTTTTTCTTGTTATTATTTTGACAAGGAGTCAGCCTTTGCCAACGTGGGAGGTGCCAGGAGTCACTAGTGAAGAGAAACCAAACACCCAACCCGATCACTGGGCCTCCCCAGAGTGGCAGAGTGCTGGGATTTGGAGCCAGTTGCCCACAATCCCAAGGCTCTCCAGGCCCCAAACCCACACCACCAAGATGCCTTCCTAAAACCCCTGGATTTATTTCCCTGCTTGGTTGTGGGATTTTTTGAAAATTTTAATAACAAGAAAAGATAATGATCCATCCTCAAAATAATGAAATGCACATTGGAGGCCAAACCTCTCTACCACCCCCAAGAAAGGAGGGCTGACTAGAAACTGAGTATGTGGATTATTAAAGAGAACATGAGAATATTTTACATGGAGAGTAATTTCATTAGAGATCAAAACTAAAGGCTGAATAAAAGACATCAAAGAGGAGACTGAGTGGAGAACTGTCTGTTGGGGCCCATTCCTTCCTTTCCCCCTCCCTTCCCCCACTTGGAGAGTTGACTCTTCCAGCTACACAGTGGGCAGCCCTCCATGGATCTGTGCTGAGGGTGGGGACTGGAGATTAGGGGCATGGGAGAGAGAAGGTCACCGGTCTCATTCACACACTCAGAATCCTTATTGGACTGCTCCCCACGTTAGAATGTCCTTTGGAGCTGGTGGGCATACCAAGGGAGTGAGTAGACATGGGAAATCTACCAAAGGGCTTTTCCCCATAAGATGATTATTAATGGACCCTCAGAAATAAGCATGACAATTCTGAAGAATCTAGAAGGAAAAAGGAGAAAGTGATTTATTCCCCTCTGAAGCACTGGAGATTTTGCAGGTCTGCCCTCCCAAGCTGTAGGAGATTTGAATCCAGTAAGTGGAACAGCGTGGACATTAGTGTTCCAAGACTATATTAAAAACATTGATTTGTTCCCTTTACCTCCTCTGGGATGATGCATCTCATTCAGTAACTATGTAGTGAACATGTAGTCTGTCCAAGACAATGGATGGGGTTCCCCAGGGGTTATAGAGATGGGCTTCTCAAGTAAGTGGCAATCTAGTAGGAGACATAAGACATGGACACAAGGAACTAATGTGAGTTGGACTTAGGGGCTTAGGCAGAGTTCTAAGGTCCTTTTCAACTCTAAAACCCTATGACCCTGTGTACTAAGTACATGGGAACAAGGACCACAGAATCAATCACAACATTTCTGATTTAGAAGAAACCTCACAGACCTCATGTCATCCAGTTTTTTTTCCTAAACAAGAGTCTCTTCTCTATACCATAAAGTCAGTCAGCTTTTGCTTAAAGATCTCAATAAAAGACAAGTCTCAGGATGGAAGGACATATCTACATTCAGAGAAAGATCTAGAAAGAACAGAGTTTAAATGAAGACTGAAGCAATCTACATGCTATCGTTCTTTTTCATGTTTGGTTCTCTTTCTTTTTTCCCAATGTTCACTCCGTTGGTTACAACCCTTCTATACAACCAGACTAATGTCCAGTTTGAAAATATATGAAGATCCAATACTTGACTGCACGCTGCCATGGTAGGGGGCGGGGGAAGAGGGAAGGGAGAACATGTGAAACTCAAGAGACTATGGAACTGAATCATGTAAACTAAAAGTAAATAAACAAACAAATTTTTTTAAAGTTTGTACATCGTGGTAGAACACTATTTATCAAAGTTGTTCTAAACTCTAACTGCATTTATAGCCCTTAATAAATCTGTTTACTTTGAAAAAAAAGATCTCAATGAAAGAGCACATAGTGCCCCAGAGAAAGGCCATTCCACTTTGGCATAAACTCTAAACACTAGGAAAACGTTTTTATCTTTTCTTTTTCCCTGCCATCTTTTCACCTTCTACTCATTGTTTAGATTTCTGTCCCGTCAGCCCAAAGAGAATACATTTATACCATCTTCCACATGGCAGGCCTTTAGATGGTTGGAAACAGCTTTCCTGCCCCTTCCTCATCCCTGAAGCTCCTCTCCTCTAGGCTAAATGTCTCCAGTTCCTTCAAATGACCTTCATATGTCAAGAACTCAAGGCCTTTCGCCACATTGATTACGCTCCTCTGGAAAAACGCTACTAGCTTATTATATACTTTTCTTAAATACGGTGTCCAGAAAGGAACACATTATAACCATTTATGGTTTTACTAGGAGAGATTGCAATGAGGCTTTAATTACGTTAATTCCTAGAAACTATGGCTCTCACAATTCAACCCAATATTGCATTGGCTTTTCCCCCCATAGACACATTACATATAGTTGAGAAGTATTAGCATTACAGCCCTCTAAATCCCCAAATCTTTTTCAAACTATGTTCTTACCAGGGCTCCTTAATCTTCTATTCATGAAGCTGATTTTCTTTTTTTAATACAAGCATCAGGGTTTACATTTAAATGTATCCCCAGTTATATCTAATTTTATCAAATTCCTTGAAAAGAAAGCATAGTACACACTTAACAAATATTTGTAGAATGATTGATCCCCATTGAATTTCATATTTCATCTATTAGCCTATTTGAGATCATTTTCAGTCCCATTGCTGGCTTAGAGAGTCCAACTGGCTTTGTGGCATCTGCAAATCCTATAAAATTGCCTTTATCCAAGTCATGGAGAAAAATGTTAAGCATCACAAGTCCAGAGACTGGGAGCACTCTTCTGGGGATATCTTGTCAAGATGATATCCATTTATTACTGACCATGAAGCTCATGGAAATGGTAATGTCTGGTGCCTCAAAACACATGAGGATGTCAATGGTGGATAATGAGGCCCGAGCACATTACATAGGAAAGGAACAGCATAAGAAAAAATGGGGCCATAAAGGATATATTGGGCAAACAGGAAGTAAAAAAATATGACTAGGGAATAGGATTCCATTACAAGAAAATAGTGAGAAGTAAAGCTACACAGGTAGGTTGAGGTTAGATTGTAGAAGGCCTTGAATGCCAAACTAGGGAAATTAGAGTTTATTAGAAATGGGATATCACAGAATATTTTAAGTAGGACAGAGACTTGCCTACAGTTCTATTGTCTGTGGCTATAAAGTAGAATTAATAATTTAATTCTAACTTGAGTTTTCCCACTTGCAACATTTTTAAGAAGATGGGCACTAAAATAGGGTCTTGTTTGGTTCAATTCCTATTTATTTTTTTTTGGATGGAAAGAAAGGTTCTTTCACCTTCCCATTCAGAATATGGATGCCCCCCCCCCATAGGTTGTATGTATGGATTCCAAATTACTTCATGGCAACATGGCTGGTAAACTGGTTCTGGCTATCATACCCTTTGATTCAGTTGCGTAGAGTGCATTTTTTCGCTAGGAATTAGTAGACTTGGAATAACCACATTGATTTGCCAAAATCTGAAGGAGGGGAGGAGTTCATATAGTAGTCTAAACAACTCTGTGCTGATAAATGTAAGCATTTCAAAGAAAAAAGGGGAAAAGGGATATTGGAGCTATAAGTGTTGCCAGGGCAAAAGAAAAACCCCACAGTGCCCTTCCATGGTAGTGAGTAAAGCAAGTCTGTCTTTCAACTATTCTTTAGTAGACTAGGTCAGGGGAAGGAAAATACCCCCACTCCCTGCCATGGCAGCTGGCATAAGCTGGTGGTCCTGATAATCAGACTGCCCACTGGTAGGCTGGGGTAGAGGAAGGAAACCAGATGAGGGGGATTTCCAGAAGAAAGGGTACCCTAGCAGTTATGGGGAGACTTTTTCTGGGGGCTAGAAACCAAGAACGACATGGAAGCTGCTATGCCTGTCATTTTTCCTGGCTAACCATAGTGAAAATAAGTTCCTGGCATGACAATATTTGTATGTCAGCTTCCAATGACTACTGTAATACTGTGAGTCACCTCATGAATGTCAGTTTCATAGTATTACAATTGTTCAGCCAAGTCAAGGACTCACATAGGGCACCCATCTCCATATGCTTTGTCTGTCATTCAGGGGTTAATTCTTACCAAGGAAAGAATAAGGTTCTCTAAGGCCTAAAAGGCATTGCCATTTGGGTAAGCTTGTCTTTCAGATCCAAATGGAGCCACTTCCCTAAGTGAGAATGCTTGGCTGGTCCCTTTGATAGCAAACATTTCATTAGTATCCATCATATTAAAGTCATCGTGTTAGGCAAAATGGGGAAGATGCAAAGATGAAAACACAGAGCTTTTTGTCTTCACAGGGTATATAATTCAATAGGCTCATCCCTCTAGGGCCAGTAGCAGGACCAACAGAGCCTCGTGACTCTTGACATAGGACTTGCAGCATCTTCTGGTAGAGTGGACTATGTCTAATCCTGTGAAAATCCACATGAAGGAGTCAATGACCAGATCCACCTGAGTCAAGAGAGAAACTTAAGTATATAAGAGTGGGAGGCATAATTAATGGTAGCTGATAACGTATTGAAGCTACACCCATATGTTCTGATAAATAGAAATGAAGGCATATGTGTTTTGCTACACCTCAAGACCTAAAATATATATAACCACCCAGCTTCTCCAGGCCATCAGACCAAGTGGTATGATATAACAGGAGCAAGCTGAACTAGAGATAATGGAGAATTGATTTAAAATATATCTTGTGAAGGTTTTAAAGATGAAATATTTTGAACCCAAAGCTAATCCAGCTGGATACTTTCATTGTGCAGAGGATGGAACAGATCATGAGATATAAATCAACTCGGAGAATATCATAGCTATTCAGTAGTAAAGGCAAGGATAAAAATCCAGTTTTCTCTTATTTCCAATTCAGAACCAGTTCCATAATACTATGTCTTCTCCAAGAGCCTTCATCCCCTTGGATGTATTTAAACAACTCAAAGTTCCAACACTATTAATTCTTGTGAACTTTGTATATTACTTTATTACTCATAAATTCATATCAAAAGAGGCAGTAAGATGTAGTAAAGTGGCATTAAACTCAGATACAGGGCCACTAAACAATATATAAGAACCCCTGTGGGTTGCATGTTGACTTAGAAAAACTATATATTAACATTATCTGTGTTCTATGGTACTTTCATTTACTTTGTTAAATATTTCCCAATTATATTCTAATCTGGTTATGGAAGAGTGTTGGTCAGCTGTTTGACACTTCTTGGATAAAGAACTGAGTCTGAGAAACGAGGGTTCCAATCCCTATTCTGACATATATTGACTGTTAAGACTCTAGGCAAGGTATTTCACAAATGACTTTGCACATAATAAGCACTTCATTCAATATGCTTCATTCATTCACTTAACTTCTCAATGCTCTAATCTAGGTCATTCTCTGAGAAGATAAATTACAGTTCTGGTGCTGGTAAGAATTGGTAGAGAGAATTTCCTCATTGGAAGTTTTCTGTATCAGTGAAATCACAAGTCTAACCGAAACAACAATGACAAAACATATCATATTCTCATACCAGACCATTAGGTTCCGTGGAGTCAGGCACTCAAATCCAGTAAACATTTATTTAGTGTTTAATTTGTGGAAGGCCCTGTATGAAGTACTAAGTATAAAAGTGGGGGAGGGGGGAAACATTCTGTTGGAAAAGATAAGAATGTGAGGAAAAAACAAAGTTAAGAAAAGATAAGTATAATATAAGATATGGAGGACACAGAACACTGTGTCTTGGAACATCTTACTGTCTTTACTATCTCATCTCTGGGAAATGCAGTCTATAGCCATGTTATTCATCCAGCTTTTTGACCACGTCAGCCAAAGAGGTAAGAGGTGGAATTTGGGTGGGAAGGATTAGGCCAGGTTTCCAAGCAAGCTAAATATAAGTAAGACTGCAGAAACTCTTCTCATTGAATTCTATCAAGCTGATCCATCTATAAGAGTTTAAATAAGAGGGGGAAATAATATCTAAAGCCTCTCTGGTTGTGCCCTTTGCCTTCTAGAAAGGGAACGCCTAATCTATCTAAAGCAAGGAGTTGTCCTTCTTATTTTTTAAGGATCTCCAAGGATAAGGGTTACATAAACTCCTTTGGAAACCTATTTCAGTGTTAAATCACTCATATTGTTAAGTTCTTCCTCATGTCTAACTGAGTGCGCCATACTTTAACCTGTGGTTCTCAGGGCTTGGTCCACAGGCTCCTGAGACTTCCCCTGAAATCTCACAGTTGACCTCTTCTATTATGTTTATATGACAATGCCTCTCCTTTGGTTTCTGGCATGAACCATGAATTCTGATTGAATTTAATAAAAATCCAGACAGCACCTCATTTGTGTCTCATCGAAAGGTGAGCCAAGTCCTCCCATATTTCTTGGGAAGTTTTATAAACCATGGCAAACAGAAGTACATGGGAGAGGTGGTCCACAACTGTGACCTCACCCAAGCGATCCTTTAGCCAAAAAGTTTAAGGGCCACTTCTCTACATAATAAGACTTCAGATACATGAAAACAGTACCAGGCTATTTCTAAGTCTTCTTATATGAAGACTAAATAAAAGAGCACTGCCCTGCCTTGAAATATGCACAGAATCCTTGAAGATGAGAAATCTGGGGTAGCATAATAATGAAAAACTGAAATTAATATTGTACATAAGGCAGTCATGGTCTAGGGAGGTCTACTGATCTGGGAGTTTTGATAACTGGGGATTTTACTATTGTTGCTTTATGTAACCTAGGACACAAATCTTTCTTCCTTTTATGTGAGAAAGGAAGGGAAAGAAAGGGAACGGAGGGGAGTGGAGGGGAATGGAAGGAAGGGGAGAGGAGACTAAGTAAAGCAAAGCAAGGGAAGGAAAGACATGATAAGGGAAGGGAAAACAAGGCAAGACAAGGGAAAGGAAGGAAAGGTGAGAGAAGGCAAGGGAAAAAGTAGAATGTTTTGTATGTATAATAGAAACAAGTTTCACTGAAATAGAGTGCATGGACGGTAGTAATATGAAATAAGTCTGAAAAGGTAGTTTCAAAAACATGAAGAACTTTCGATATCAGGCTGAGAATTTTGTATTGTATCCTAGAGCTAATAAGGAGCCACTAAAAGTATTTGAATAAGAGTTATATGATCACATTTGTGTTTTAGAAATATAAATTTGTCAACCATGTGGAGGATGAAGGGGAGAGGAGAGGGATGGAAGGAGTGAAACTGATCAAGAAGTCATTGTAATTGTCCAAGTGAGAAATGATGGGGTATGAACTAGAACAGTGACTATGTTAGTGGAGAGAAGAGGACAAATGATTAGTAGTTTGTAGGCCCCACAGGAAGGTCATAGTGAAAGAAATCAGGTGATTGTCTACATGGACAAAGCATGATAGCAACACTTCCTCTCTGGGAGCCTTGAGAAGGGAAGACTGTTGATTGGTGGTAGGGAGAGAAAACAGTCAGCCGTCTTGGAAGCCACGGCACTGCTTTCCCTACACATTAAAGTGGCCAACTCTGTGGGAAGCAGGGTCACAATTTCTGAGACCTCCTCCCCTGGGGACTTCTCTTTTTTTGTGCTCCACTGGTTTCTTGGCCCTCAGTTTCCCTGGGAAATCACAGAGGTGGAGCTTCCAATAGAGTCCACAAACAATGGGAACCAATCAACTAACTGAATGTTCTGAAGCCATCACCTTGGCTTGATGTCGGGCCAGATTTGGGGAGGTTAGTTGTGTGTATCAAAGTGTATACACAGTGGTAGCTAGGAGCCTGACTAAATGAGAATGTCCTTTACACAAGCCATTATCAGAATTCACTGAGTCGTTATTAAACATTGGAAGGCTATTCTCCTGCCCTGTTCTGAAGGTTGAGGATGGAACCCTGGGCACAGTAGATAACAGTCCAAATAAATCCCTTGTACATAAATTCACATGCCTTTCAGAAGCAAATGGAGATATCCTTGCTCTTAACATTATCAGATATTCCTGTTGGACTCTGGCAAATTGGAAAAGTACATAGATTTTGCTCCCTACTGCTGGAGTACTTAGGCCTCTGTCTCTAAAATCATTCGTCTTACTCCATCTCTACTAATAGTCACAGGAGAATTTACATTTTACCTAGGGATTCAAGACTGAAAAGACCAAAAAGAATGGAATGCCTACCCCTTCTTGCTCTCATAAAACATAAGCTCTTTGAGGGAAGAGATTGTTTTCGTAGTGGATTTACAACCCTAACACCCAAGAGAGAGACTGGACCATAGTAAACTCTTAATGAATACTTACCCAGAATGCCTTCCTTTGTGGTTCATTGACCAGCAAGCCCATACCCAATCTTGCTTCATTTTCTCCTCTCTCTCTCCCACATTAAGGTTGCAATGCTAGGTTAAGAGACAGGCATATTACGGATTACTAGTCATAATCCCCTACCAGGTAAAATGAAAGGGAGCTTAGAATTTCCCCAAGGTAGATATCTTCTATTTCTCACTACCTTAGGATTCTTTCCTCCACAAAGGCCTCCTCAGGTGTCATAACTGGTTCTTGAGGGATGTGCCATAGAGTGGAAGCTTTAATGGCTTCTCCTAATAATACAGTTGGGTGGGCAGGAGGGCCAGAGGTAGAGGAGGGAGAAGATACAAATCCCTGTTTCATAGGTGTTTTGATCTTTATGTCTCCACTACATACTTAGACATACTAGACACTTAATTAAATTGCTTCTTTGTGACCCCACTTGGGTTATTCTTTGTGGAAATACTAAAGCAATTTGCCATTTTCTTCTCCAGTTCATGCTACGGATGAGGAAACTGAGGCAAACAGAGTTAAGTGACTTGCTCAGCATCACACGGCTAGGAAGTATCTGAAGTCAGATTTGAACTCAGGAAGCTAAGTCTTCCTGTTTTCCTGGCCCAGTGCTCTCTCTACTGTGCCACCTAACTCCCCCAAAATTGAATTGTCAGTATCGAATGTTACTTTATGATGAAGCAGCTGTGAGACATTTGCTAGAAATATCACCAGCCTAGCAGTCAGATTATCTGGGTCCTTGGCCTGAGTGATACTTTGATATAAGACAGTGTTACAGAAACTCCTCAGAGAATACCAGCATTTTTCTTTCTGTATCTTCTATATTTGATTAAACTAGACAACAACTGCAAAAGAAATTAGGTGAACCTGATAGTGTCTCTGTATGTATGTGTCTGTATTGATTGTAGGCATGGCTTTCATTTTATCTACCACTTAGCTTATTTTTGCAATCTATTTTATCTTTATGTAAATCAGTTTCATAATTTAAAATGCTCTCCTTTGCTAAACAAAATTGTGTTCTTTTTTCTCACCTAAAATATTGTTGTTCTTGATTTCCTGCTGTATTTTGCCTTTAGAACAACCATCCTCAGGAACTAATAGTATGCAGCAAGTAGGTTTTGACTCCACCTGCCCAAATATTGTTCTTCTTCTGCGGCGTTATTTTGATGAAAGCATGTTCCATGCTTATCACTGATAGAACCTAGGTTTGCTTGGAAGAAGTCTAAATGTGAACCTAACAAAGAGATCTTTAATGATAAACTTACATCCCATAACTGCACAGGCTTTGAAAAGATCATACACAATGTCTTGTTAATTTTCTGCTTTTTAGTTTCCTAGACAGTTCTTGGTAATTTGAAAATTATTTTCATACATCTCCTTTAACTTTGCTCAACTATTTACTAAACATGATTTTTTATCATTTCTCTTAATTGAGAATCCATAAATGTGCCTTTTTAAATTTTAACCCAATTGATTCTTAGAAATTGATTTTTTTATTAAAAATACCATTTTAATCTATCACTTTGACACAATTTTTATTATGCCAAGATTAATATACAATGGTGGTGAGATATAATTTAGCAACACTAACTAGTAGTTACTTAATATTTTTTTTTATTATTGACATAAATACTTTCCTTTGAAGCCAATGTTCCTTTAACACAGTGTGGTATTATTTTTTAGTGCTGCCATTCACAAATAAAGCAGTAGTATTTGGTATCACTATATTCTAAGTAAAACAGAAGAAAAATATGTCTTCATACTTGATGCCTCTCCAGAGGAGTTTCATATTTAGTTGACTTCTTGCAGGAGATTTCATATTTTTTATCTAGATACTAAAAACTCAGCTTGATTCGGGAATGGGCAGTATTGGGGAAGGTGGTGTTAAAAAGAAGCATTTATTAACAACCTACCTATTACATGCTAGGCACTCTGCTAAATCCCTTATAAATACTATCACCATATGGTCATGGGTGAAATCATGTAGGTCTTGTTGAGTAATTAAATAAGAGCTGACGATGGAAAGATTACTTCAAATGGAAGAATCGCCACTTTCCTGGTATCCTGCTCCTATATAACTAAGCTTCGTTTTTTGTACCCTTAGTGATTGATCATTGGTCACTTGACTGACATCTATCCACATCATAATCACAAAAGGCATGTGATAAAATCTATGCATGTGATCAATTCATATTCTAACATGAATGGTATATAATAAGTAAGAAGTCCAAGTCTTAGCCTGAACCCTTATTTTACAATCAAAATAGAACTTAAATACTTTCTTCACTAGAGACACAAATTTTCCACTCTCAGGGTGAAAGCTTAGCTCGCTACATACATAACAAAAACTATCTGACTAATTGGCATGCTTTGAGTTACAAGGAAGATTTCAGTAATGCACACCAACATCTAGGGAGTAAAAAACATTTGAGAAAATTGGACTTAGAGAAAAATACTTACCAAATCACTGCGGTTATATGACTAACAATTCACTCTGCTACATAGTAGGAGTATACACACACACATACACATATATATACTCTCATATATACACATATATGTGTATGTTTGTATATGTACATGTACACGTACATATATATAATATGTGTGGATATACATATATTATATGTGTGTATAGACATATATGTATATTTATATACATACACACACACAGATACGCCTAATGTTGCCTGGCCCCTTTTGTCCCAAAGGCAGTAGTAAGAACTCTCTTCTCTCAGACCTATGAACCGCCTCTCTACTGCTTCCAGAAAATGTCAGGGGTAAATGTGATTATTCCATCTAGGAGAAGAAAGTGTAGGCCGAGGTCAGAACAGTGGTTTTCCTCCCAATCAAATTGTGCTGAGGTCGACCTGTCTAAACCTATCACGTATATTATGTTCATAGCACCCAGTACTCAGGACTGAGCTACTTCTTAGCACTGGGGCCCAGGAAGCATCTCTCATTCTAAATGCATGATAGAAAATCACAAAATAACAGAACCCATAACAGGAAGGCGCTTCTGTGACTATCTAGACCAATTCATACCAGTACCCAATAAACCAGACCCAAGAAACCAGCCTTTTCTTGAAGCCCTACTTCCCCCATTCCACTTTTCCATATAACCATTTGTTAAGCTCTTCCTGACAAAAAAAATTGAAATTTGTCTCTTCCCCATTCACTCCCATTGCTCCTAATTCTTTCCTCTGGGATGAAACAGGGCAAATCTAACCCCCTTCCCTATTTGATCTCTTCAAATGTTAAAGACAATTATCATAACCCTTTTCTCTTCTCCAAACTAAACATCTCTAGTCCCTTCTGGTCATTATCATTTTTTTTTCCTATTCTGGCTATAGCTCTCAAATCCAAGTAAGGACCAAATCTTCAGCAAACACACAGTGCAGTCTTGCCGTAGCTATTGCACTCACATACCCTAATCTTACTCCTTTTTTAATAACCCCTTTGTCTGTTAGCACCCCCAAAAAATTACTTAGTATATAAGGGTAATATCTTCTTCCTGACAAACCCACCATTTGTTAGCATTAAGGCCAATAGGGGCTCACTTGGTAGATTAGAGAGTCAGCAAGGTTGAAAGTTACAGAAACAATCTTTTTTTTTAAGTGCAGGCAATTGTGGGGAGGGGGGAAGTGGCAAAAATCTATTGGTTTTGGACTCTAGTGACTCCTGAAAACGCCAGTACTTTTTGTCAGATTTGGCGATCAAACCCCTGCTGAGTTGAGGGCCTGTGTGCCAAGTTTCAGTTGGCAAAGGACTGAGACTTTGCGATTATAAGTACCTGAAAATCAAGGAGGGGGGCCGTAAGGAGGGATAGAGGTATTGGGGTTGTGGTAGAGGGATGTGTCTATAGCACAGACTGAGCAGATGACCTAACAATGCCTTCTCTTGAAATATTTTGGGCTAAAGGGTTAAAGGACTTTGGGTTGGCCAATGTAGACAGCAGTTTCCCAGCCCCCAATCCCTTCCCTTCCACACCCCCAAACTGTGGGGTCTGAACAGTTGAGCTTTGAGCTCCCTCTGAATCTGGCACTGCTTGGCGTCTGTACTGCTGCCTGTTTTTTTTTTTCTTTTTAATTTGATTCCCCTGGTAGTCCTAGAAGCTGGGGCAAGAATTACTTTCAAACAAGAATCCCTTTTGTTTGCTGAGCTGAGGCTTCCGTTTCATTAGAAAAACATGGGGCTCCTTCCATCAAATTTCCCTTGGAAAACAGGCCTTTAATTTGATGGGGGGGAATGTGTCTCCAGAAACCCCACCAAAATTCCATAACTCTCCCCCTTGTCCCCCAGGCCTCTCCAGCCCTCAACTTAAACCAAAATACTGCTCTGGACATCAGCTCAATGAGGAATTAAGCTAGCTGGATCTCCCCCATCTCCTGCGGTCCTATATCTCACTAGGGGATCAGTAATCCTGTCAAGAAGCCCTATTCTTGTCACTCTCTCCAGCTCAGGCCTTGAGGTCTGGAAAGGGGGAGGAAGGTTCAGATACCTCAGAAAATCAGAACCTCTGGCTGCTTGTTATTTCCACCTCAAAGGCATAGTTCCTACTGTAGCTCAGCCTCCCAGAATGATGGGTCCTAAAAGACCAACTCCTGTGTCATTGAGTAAAGGGGAAGAGTAACCTCCTTTAAAAATAAACGACACCAGATATTAAAATACTAGGTCTTTATTTTACAAGGTATCACCAGAAGTATCACAAAATTCCACCTCTGATCCCTCCTCTTGGCCCCTGACAAAGCTTAGATAAGTAAAAGTCCTCCCAAAAGGGAGGTCCTGCATGGAGCCTAAGATGGGCAGGATGCCTCTTATCAGAGGACCTGTATGGACAAGCTTGCCCACAGTTCAACCTGATAGCAATGAAGCCTTTGGAGGAGTTCCCTAAATGGTACAGGGAGTAAACAGGTATACTGACAGAACAAGACCTCTAAAATTTTATAATATAATGATTTTCACATACAATACAAGGTTTTTACATATCATCTCTTCCTCAGCTAAATCCCAGAAACATGATGAAAATAGGATTGATCAGTTTCACAGGTTAATGGGAGTTAATTACATGACAGTGGAATGGGTAAAAAGGAGGCCTTTGAGTCAGAAAGACGTGGGTTCAGATCCTTTTTCTGGCATAAATGTATCTTGCATTTATTCTTTTGCTGATGACATAGTACAGTCCCCATCAAGACCTTCCCCAGCAAAACCCACAGTGAAACTTGTGGTGTGGTGACTGAGTTCATTACTCCTTACTCTAGTTTTTTCAGAGAATACACAAAGGTTCTTTTCTAGTCACTGTAGAAATAAGTATCAGGACCAGACCTTGGGAAAATTTTGAAGTGATGGAAAATTATCCTTGGTACCCATCCATCTCACCTTTAAATGCATCTTCTCCTTCCTGGTGCTCCTGCCTTTAACAGACTACTGCTAAAATTATTGGTCTTCCTTTTCTCACCCCAACACCACATCCAGACACTTAACTTGCATCTTATTCCCTTAGGGAAAGGATTCTTGACTTCAAATCCACAGAATTCCAAGAGGCCCAGATCTGAAACTTGGATGAGAAAAAGATATATATATATATATATATATATATATATATATATATATATATATATATAATTCTTTCAACTATAATTGCTTTTCCTTTTTAACACTATATATTTTATCTTGTTCATTTAAAAATAATAGTCTCGGAAGAATGCCACAGACTTCACCAGACTTCCAAAGAGATCTACCACACACACAAAAAAGAGTTAAGAACTCCTGCCTTACAACCTTAGTCTGATAGGAATTGGCTCAGTTGCCTTTAAACATTAATTGATAAGCATTCTTTAAAACCGAAACGAATGAATCTGTAATGGTGAAATTTCAGAAACTGGGACAATCTCAGCCATTTCCCTTTGTTGAGGGGGAAAGTTTGCAGCGACCTTCAAAGTGCAGAATGCTGAGTCTTGTAAGAGGGTTCCTGTGCCTATGTCACTGATAGTCAATTAAATTGAACAAGTATTTATTAAGAATGTACTATACTATACTATACTATACTGCTTTTTCTTTTTTTTCTAAGAGGACCAGGAACATCACTATGTCATAGTGACATCTAGACTTCCATGTAAATTGGATTTAAGTGAGGCAGAGTCGTGCAAAATCACCATCAGCCTCACTGTCTTCCAGTCATCAAAGTCCAGCGGCAAGAGAAAAGTCAAGAATATTGGTGATGGCCCAGGATGCAATAGATGACCTTAGTATTTTCAATGCTTGACCAAGCTTTAAGTTCTCCACAGCACATGCTTCAGCCACTTTTGTGGCCTTTGGAATAAATTGTTCTCATTTACCCATTCTGCTAGGGAAAGTCTTCACATGCTTGGGGTATACATCCTTCTTGCTCATCAGCAGCTCCGAGGCTTGTCAGGTACCCTCAACCTGGTTTAGCCCATCTGTCAAGACAGTCTTATCAGGTTGTGGCTGCTGCACATGCTACAGATTTCAGGTGAGAGCTGAGTGCCAGGTGGATACCAAAGGTGGATGAGCAGCCCTTCAAGGGATTGGCAAGCCAATTAACACTGAATATTATTATAATTCTGAAGAATTATAATAATGTCCAGCTCAAGCCACCAGCCCAACTTGAGATTGGGGACTTGTTCAGGCATTTTCATTCATATTCAACTCTCCATTTGGGGCGTTCTTGGCAAAGGTACTGGAGTGGTTTGCCATTTCCTTCTCCAGCTCACTTTATAGATAAGGTAGGTGAGGCAAACAGGGATAAGTGACTTGCCCAAGAAGTAAGTGTCTGAGGCCAGATTTGAATTCAGGAATATGAATCTTCCTGACTCCAGACCTGGTACTTTATCCACTCTGTTGCCTAGCTGCCCCAAAATAATAGCAACAGTTCTTCCATAGAGGCTTCAGGTGTACAAGTCCTTTACAAATATGATCTCATTTGATCCCCACAAGAACCCTAAGAGGGAGGCACTACTTACCTCTTTATTCCCATTTTACAGATGAGGATATGGAAGCAGACAGAGGTGAAGTAACTTGCCCAGGATCACATAGTTAGTCAGTGTCTGAACCCCTATCTTCTTGACTCCAGATTCAGCACTCTAACCTTCCTGCAGACACAGTTCAGTTGTATTTGACACCGACTTGAATTTTTGAAAAACTAAAGTTGGATACTTTCTAGTTAGATGTCCATTACAAGTCCCTCCATGTTTTTGTAATGTAGATGATTGTCATGAATTGGCTTGAATAAAAAAATTCACCTCACCCAGCAGCCAGTTTTCCAGTGACAAGCTTCTTCACCCTTAGATTAACCAGCTCTCAGGCAACAAAGAGACTGTCCATCACTGAGTGTGCCTGAACTCCGAGTCTTACGTGCTCAGGAGTGTTAGACCTTGAATGCCAATAACATGACCCTTGTGAAACCAATGTCACCTCTTGCCATGATGAGGTCTCAGAGTAGGACTATGAAAATATGTTTGAAATGTTCAGAAGGAGGAAAAAAAGAAAAAGTAAAAGGTCTATCTTATTAAGTGTCTACCATAAACCAGGTTCTAAAACATCTGGAAGTCTACTAGGCCTATTTGACCCCAGAAGGCAAAATTGGAACTGAAGGACAGAAATTACAAGAGAGCAGATTACATCTTAATAGAAGGAAATTGTTGTTCAGTCATTTCAGTCGTGTCTGACTCTACATGACCCTATTTGGGGTTTTCTTGGCAAAGATACTGGAATGGTTTGTCATGTCCTTCTCCAGTTAGGATACTGAGGCAAACAGGGGTAAGTAACTTGTCTAGGATCACATAGCTAGGAAATGTCCATGGCTGAATTTAAAACCTAAAAGTTGTAAATTATTTTTTAATTAAAATTAGATTAGGAAGGAATTAATAACTATAATAATCCTACTCTGAGTTTTCACTATGATTAAGCAAAAACTCTGGCAGTTTCTTTAAAATGAGAAAGGCATTAATGGAAACAAAAATGGAGTTTTGAAAAGGTTCATGAAGATAGGGCTGGTCACTTCATGATGACTTTTTTTTTTACTACAACTCATTAAATCATCTACTAAAGTATGATAGAGTTACATTCTGAATTGGTAAAAAGTAAACCTACAATAATGAATTTATTGATCCCTGAACTATTGAAGCAAAGTTAATTGGTAATGCATGGGTATTTGTCTTTCCTGAAATCTTGCTATATCCATACATCACCATGAGAAAGCATATACTAATGTTAGTAGTTTATAACTAGTTAATTCTTTTTATTTTACTTAATAAAAGCCTTTAGTTTATAGAAGCACAATTGACTGATATGCCACATAAGCTGAAATTTAGATATCTATGTCTTAGAAAAGGATCACAAGTTGGTCCACATGACCAAATTCACACACCACCCACCATTCCTCCTGGTGGTGATCTACTTGTTAGGAATCTGCCTGCTTAAATATCAGTAGTAATAGTAACAAAATTTAATTTTTGCATCCTAGTTTATTAAAGAGACACCTACAATGTTCAGTCCCTACTAGGAGGTCTTGGTGAGGATATCATTGGGTCAATGTAATTAATTAGCTCAATAAGGTGGCTTTCAGTTGATAATCCTAATGGTCACTCTTTAGCAGATAGAGCCCCCTCAAATGAAGCTGATAATCTGTGGAATGAAGAAGGCACAAGTTACCTTCCCATTACAACTTTTCTTAAATTTAATTTTTTTATTAATTCATTTATTTTCTTGTTTACATCATCCATTTCCATGAGATTTTGAGTTACAACTTTTCTCCCCATCTTTCCCAAAACAGCCATCCCACTGTCCCATTACAACTTCTGAAGCAGGTATTTAACCTTGATAGCCTTGGACTATACTGGAGTTTTCTCGGGTCTGAAACTTAGAGAAAGATAAATCCCAATGTAACCTGGTGTCTGAGGCATGAGAGTGAATGCCAGCTGGCTGCATGTGAAGGTATTTAACTGGAAGAAATGCATTGATTGTTCTTATTTGTAAACTAGTATCACCTACTTCAAAAAGTCATTAAGGATCAGATGACATAATATGTAAAAAGCCTTGCAACATCACAAAGTGCTACATAAATGCTGCCTATTATATTCTCTCTGCGGCAAGTAGAATACACTCTCTTCTTTCAAAACAATCTACACTGTCACCTTGCAAAACATGCAGGCTGCTGGCAGCCTTGTGCAGATAGGATTGAGACTATCTGCTGTGAAGTGGCTCTGAATTCTATGCCTGATGCTTGGCATTAGAACTCTTCTGGGGTACAATCCAATATAATCCTTCAGTGTATGAGTCTGAATCATTAGTCCTCCTGTTAAATGGTAGACTTTCCATTTATAGATGCTATTTTGGATAAGATTTGCCCATGTGTATAAAATTAAAATTTCCAAAAATAGACTGTGTTCATGTTAATCCTGTATAAAGAAGCCCTTGTCTCTCAAGGAAATTCGTGTTTTATCTGAGGGCAAAGTGATATTTACAGTGCATCTTTGGCCAAATGTCAAAGATCCCAGGAATTCCTAGCAGGTGTGGAGGCCTCTCTTCTTGTCACCTCACACCCATAGTTCTCAGAAGCAATCCTGGTAATACCACTGGTAAACACAATGCCTTAGTTTTAGGGCCTGGTTAGAGGCTACAGGTTGGTAGGGGATCAATAGGCCACAATCTCGGCAGAAACTAGGAGAGAACTGCATCCAGTCTGAGCAGGGTCTCTTAAAGTAGAGCAGCTAGGATTTGTACCCCAAACCTTAGAGGAGCCAAATTCACTGCCTGCCTTGGCTCCTGGAAGTCTGATCATGTGGAGGAGAAAATCTCACCCTGACTCATAGTGACCAATTGAAGTAGACAGGCCATATGCAGAGTGCAATACCAAAGAGTGATATCAAGAGGAAATAAGTAAACCGAGTGGAAAAAAAGAAAAAGGAAAGCTAAAATCAGAAAGCAGCTGAACATGGGAACATGGAAAAGTTGAACAGGAGCTAAGGGTTGGACCTCAGGAAGACAACTTTTCTAGTGATGAAGAATGTTCTGTAGGTGCCTTTCAACAGGATATTCAGGTGTGGTGACCACTCCCATCCTAAATCCCTTCTGGGGTGGCCGAGGGTCCTGACACTAGGCATGGATGGGCTGGCTTTGCAAAACTGGAATTCTAGCCAGATAACTGGCCAACAAACACAATTTAAGAAGAATGGCTCTCCTTCAATGTCACCCAGTACTTTGTAGCACCAAAGAGGGAAAGGAAGGAGGGAAATTGGCTGGTCAGTGCTATTTAAATACTTTCCTCAGAGGTTCCATAGTTCTTTATCTGCAGAGAGGCTTGAGTTATTATTGCTGACTTCTCCTAACCATCTAAAAGAGGAATGCTTGGTGACCAGAAATTAAGATACCAACTTTGTATTTTATTGAAGGCCTGTTCTTGGTATGACCTAGACCTTTCTTCAAGCTGATACACAGTCACACATACACATACACACAAAGGGACACACAAATATACACACTTGTATACATACACATATATGTGCATGTATACACACACAACCTATTTTATCTGGTTTTCAACAGGCTTAAGAAGTATCTTGAACCAAGAGTCAAAAGATCTAGGTTCTAATCCCAGATCTAGAACTAACTCTTGATGGGCAAAAGACAGTAAATGTTTCTGAGCTTCACTTTCCTCATCTGGAAAATGAGAATAATAATGTACATCCTGCCTGTGTCACAGGGTTGTGGCAAGATTTAAGTAAGACAGTTATCTAGAAAAGCTACACAAAAATAAAACCATGGTTTCTAAACAATTTCTCTTTTTTTGATGACAATTAATATTGATACACACCCAAAACAGGAAAATGTAGGCATTCTGAAGATGTCTGCTACCATCATGCAGGTTGGTCAGCTCAGTATTCAAATGGAATAGGAATTCCCTATAAGCACTGAGGCCCTGTTTGTCACACATGCTTCTGTTTGCTGGTGACTTTGTCCTAATTGTATCAAGCCCTGAATCACTGCAGAGCCTCCAAATGAGATCCACAATCACTCAACAGAATTTGACCAAGTATCCACACAGGAAATAAACACATGGATGAAGAAATAAACCCATTCTCTGAAGCATAATCAGATCTAGTCGGATAACCTAATCATAATAGGGGTGGATGTAGGTAAATACTAAGGAATAAGTAGGTAGAATCATGAGAATAGAAGAAAGAATATTAAATTGGGACTTAGAAGACAGAGATCATCACAGCCACCTTGGAAAATTCGTATGTATCACTTGACTTTTCCCACCCTTAATTTCTTTATCTGTTATTCAAACTATAATATACATATAGATGGACAGCCCATAGAGGGGATTCATCAGGGTATCGTGCTTCTTACCTCTTTTTTTACACACACTGGCAAATCTTATCCAAAACAGCATCTATAAATGGAAAGTCTAGCACCTATAAATAGATATTGGATGCAGTATTTGCATGAGGGACTGAATGGTATACAGAATTGTTGGAGACAGGATCAACCCAAGGCAAAATAAGATACAGGTTAAATCTGTCTTCATTATAATGAGACAGAGACTACTAGATCTTGCCTCAAAAGACCCAGGCTTTTGATCCTGGCTCCAACATTTATCAGCTTAATAGCCATGAACCAGTCACCTGGCTTCCCTGACTCACAATTTTCTCATCTATAAAATGAAGATAATAATATTTGAACCAGCTTCCTCATGGGAAAACATATTGTAAATCTTAAAACACCATATTAATGGGGGTTCTTATTATCATTAATTTCCTTCTTTTCAGTTTCTCCTTTCTTTCTTTCAGGGTGTCCCATTTCTTTATCTGTAAAATGAGGGAATGGGACCTGATAACTTCCATCTCTAACTCTATGACATTTATATAAGTTAAGAGAATATCAGTAAGAGTAGAATTGTAGAAGGATCCTCATTAGAGGTCGTCCAAACTCTGGCTCTATTGAAGTACTGCCCACTTGTTTCTGCCTATTTTCCTTGCTTGTCAAAGCTTTTGGGAACGCGAATCCTATCTTCTAACTTCCTGCTGGCCATCCCACCCAACTCGGTGACATCCACAAATTTAGCGTACATACTTTCCTATGTTGGTCCCAAGTTATTGCTACATGGTTTAACTAGCTCTGGGCCCTAGGCCAATCATTGCAGAACACCACTCCTTCTGTCCTCTTGGTTTGTGATGTGCCATTGATAACTGGCTTAGAGACACTAACTATTCTTCCAAGACCACACAGTGAGTAAGGCATAGGCTGGGAGAGAATCCCTGAATAATCTGTGCCAAGGCCTACATGCTAACTGAAAGGCCATGGTCCTTCCTCTTCACAAAGGAGAAATTAGTGTCCTGCTGTCCCTAGTGTTGAGGCACATCCATATACACAGAGCCAGATAGATGCACAGACACTGAAACAGTGGGGGCTGAGCACATCACCCACAACTCACAAAGGAGAATTCAAAGATAAATGGCACCCAAGAGGAGAAACCCATCAAGTCAACTCATCACGCAGCCGGAGCTAAAAATAATGCCAGAGAACGTTTCCCCAAGCCAAGAACCCTGCCAGTCTCTGAGTCAATTATACAATGCAACTGGTCATCTGCAGAGCCAGATGCTGTAAGAAAAATATCCCTTGGTTTCTAGAAGGCTACCATGAACCAGACTGAACATGGTACATGTGTATGGGTACCTACACAGATGTGTGGGTGAAAGCTTTGTCGGTATAGCCACTGAATGGCAAAGAGTACCAGGAAAGAAGAAGAACAGTAACTCACAGTCACTACCAAGGGTAGCCAGAAGAAAATTGAGAACTCTAATTCACGTAGCATACCATCTGAATACCCCTGGCTCTTACACATCCTGCTCCCATGAGCCTCTCTGCTCTCCATCTCAATTAAACATTTTAAATTGTACACATAATGTTCTATGTTCAGTTATATATTATGCTCCCACCCCAATTTCATATTTCTCCTTCTCTACCACATAGAATATAAAATAATAGGGAAAAATGTTTTTTCCCATATAATCCATAACTCTGGTCCAATATATACATTTCTTTTCCTGCTCCCAATTTAGCCATAGCTACTACATCCGCAATAAAACTTGATTCTGCCAGTTACTTACTATGGGCAAATTGCTTCACGGCTCCAGGCTTCAGTAGCCTCATCAATAAAATAATGATTTCCAAAATCCCTTCCAACTCAAAAATTCTTACTTTTCAGCTACGAGCTATTCCTTGGGAACTTTAAGAACAGCAGTTGGCTGAGAATAAAAGACTTTCTTCCCCACAGCAGTAAGAGGAAAACATGAAAACAAGCAATCTTCTTTTTCCTTTTAGTTACCAGTCTCTGTCCCATTCCTGCTTTTCTCTGTCTCCTCCCTTTCTTACTTGGACTAAAACTATGGTACTGACCAACACTGGCCAACAAAGAGCTAGAGAAATGTCTTATGAGCAGAGATATTCCAAGGCTTGGAGCTTGAGGTTCCAAAAATATCCAATCTTGATTAGAAATTAATCAATTAACAAGCATTTGGTGTGAGAAATACCAGACTAGTAAGTTGGAGCTACAACAGCTGCCTTGTCCTTTTCCTTGAATCAACTCAGCTAAACCCCCAAATTGAAAGTGGAAAAAGAAGGAAAATTAAGATACTTCTCTAACACTTTACAAAATATGTTGGCATATATACATTGACAAATTAATTCATGGTATCACTATCATAATTCCTTGCTTAAAACACTAAATAACAAATAGGGGAAAAGAGGCAGAATTATTAGAAACTATAGCTTCTAATTTAATTTATATTTGTTATAAGAAAAAATAAAATAAAATACTGGGGCAGCTAGGTGGTGCAGTGAATAGAGCACTGGCTCCGGAGTCAGGAAGACCTGAGCTCAAATCTGGCCTCAGACATTTGACACTTAACCAGCTGTGTGACCTTGGGCAAGTCACTTAATCCCAATTGCCTTGCTTCCCCCCCTCCAAAATAAATTAAAAAATTAAATTAATGTGTTACTAAAATTTTGGAGGGAAAAGAGAGGCCAAGATGGATGAGAAACTCATGAATAAAATTGTCAAGACACAAACAAATATGATTTTTGAGGAGAGAAAGAGGAAGCTACCTAACAAGGAAATATAGTGCATAGATTTTACTGACCAATTCTTATTTGAAAAAGACCTGTGTAAAACATATAAGCAAGAGCAAGTAACTGAGGATTCATCCAGGTAATAGTAAGAGAATCTTGAAGGAGAGAATCTAAAACATTTAAGTCTCAAATGAGCTGAGATTGTTGATGGAATGCCAGGGAAAACAAAACAGGGTTTGTTTTAGCTTTAATGGCCATCACTCAGAAAAACAGGTGCTGGAGAGAGGGAGCCAGCCATCCCCTCCAGCCACCTTCTATGAGGCAGTCAAACAAGGCTAGATGAAGGAAAAAGGCCTTCTGAGAAAAAGACAAAAGGTGGCTTTGCCAGGCAAGTGGAATTACTTCCACCATCTTGACTCAGACACCACATATGCTCAGATACCAATGGATGCTGAATGGATGTGAAAGCATCAGTTATATCAGTGCCTCTCCTTCCTCTTCAGACTGCCAGGACTCCTGGAAACCATAGCCATCATTGTGAAAATGCTGTGAAAAAGGAGCCTAACTTCTTTGCCTCCACCAAGAGTGATTGTTGAGCAAAGGCAACCAATGGGCACATAAGTTCCAAAGTCCTGAGGTCATTGGTTCTCCTTTCAACTGAGCCCCTACAGCCACCATGCCTAGAAACAACCCATGACATAGAGATGTGGCCTAGACATTTTTTCTGCAGGTACTGCAGGCATAACTATTGAAGACTCAAGGGGAAAAAAAGTTCTTGTCACCAAAATCCTTGGTCTTGTCAAATGGCTCAGCATCAGAAACTGATGTGATTTTTATCAGTGAAGAGTGATATTCAAGAAGAAGTGTTACCTTTGCTTCTGTACTCTAAGGACCATGAGAACTTGCCTTCTAACTGATAGCTGAAACCTGTCATCTATATTGTCTCCCCATTGGAACCAAGCTCTTTCAGAGCAAAGATGATTGATTTCTGCTTTGTTATTTTTATCCCCAGAGCTTTATACATACTAAGTGCTTAATAAATACTTTATTCATTCACTCATTTATTAAACTCAAAAAAAGGATTAAGACAGATGGGGCAGATGAGTTGACGGTAACAGATGAGAAGGAAAAGATTGAACTTCTCTCTTATTTTGATTATCTTTTCTCAGGAGAATGATTTTTGAGCTGGCTGGTTTAGAACAAAATGGTTAGCAAAGACTTGAAAGGGATCCCCAGTTACGATGGTGGAAAAAATCACAAAGATACCCAGTTCTCCTGCCTATAACCCAGCAAAGATCAAAATATAGCAGCAGATATAATATTTTTCAATAAATACAAAGTGAAACCACGACTAGTGTCTTTATCCAGCCCAAGACTAAAGGAGTATTCTGTATCCTTCGACCAAGGAATCTAGGGAAAAGCATATGTAAGCAAGCCAGAGGTCTGCCAGGCCTCAGATCAGAGGCACCTGGAACCTGCAGTACACTTTACCTAGGAGACTTAGAAACCCTTGGCACTCTGACTAAGGATATGGTGATGGGAACATTCCTTGCTATTCCTGTGATACTCCTATGGGGGTGGAATGCTGAAGCTCTCTGACCTGAGGCACCTTAGAGGGTCCTGAAGCCTACAGCCTACAGACTGCCAGCAGTCTGGAAGCCTGGGGAAACAGGGAGAGTGGGGAAGAGAGGACAGCCAAAGACTATCGGTATTCTGAGCCTGAGGACTTGGTGCTAAAAACCTAGTGTTCCAACAAGGATGCCCAAAAGGTATTGGACCTGAGATACTGCAATTTGACCTAAGATAACTACAGAGGGCCCTATAGAACCCCTAGCCAGGATGTTATGATCTAAGTCAAGGACCTAAAACTAGCCAGGACCCTGTGAGCAAATAAAACAGGGAGAAGCAGAAGTCATTGGCTAGAACCCACGTGTCTGATATTGTTTGCAAAGTTCAGAATAACCCCCCAAATGGAAAAAAGGGAGAGGAAAATAAGAGAGAAGAGGACAGGAGAGTACTGAGTTTCTCTCTTTGAGTTCAAGACACCAGGTTTGATAAGCAGAATCCTGGAGTATTGGAAGTACTGGCAGATATGTTGCCAAGCCACTGCCAGTGACTGGAAAGATGGGGAAGGCTCTGCAGGAATGGAGAGGGCAAAATTTCCCCTGGTTTTCGAAAAATGAGAAAGGATAGATGCAAACCATAGGTCAGAGAGCTTGACTTTGATTTCTGGCAATACTCTCAAACACGTTATTAAAGCAACGGTTTGTGAGCATTTAAAAAGGGAAACCATAATCATTAAAAACCAGCATGGTTTCTTCTGGAAGGGGTCATACCAGATTGACCTCATTTCTTTTCCTGACAGGGAAACATGATTAGTAAATCAGGGGAATGCTAAAGACATTAAATACTTTAATTCCATTAAAATCTTTGACAAAATCTTTCCTGCTATTCTTACGGATAACAAGAAAAGATAGTAGCTAGATGACAGTATGGTTAGATAGGTTTGGAAATTATTATATACCAAAAGAAGTCAATGTCAGCTATGACAAAGAAGAATGTTTCACCCTTAACTCTGAAAAAGGTGTCTAATGCCGTGACCATGGCTTCTGCCCTGTATAGGTCCATTTGTGAGGTTCACAATTTATCATCACTAACTTCACCGAAGACATATATGGAATGCTTACCAAATTAAGAAATGAAGCAAAATGATATGGGTAGCTAATATAGAGTTAGAATCCAAAAAGGTCTCAAGAGACTAGAATAATGGACAAAGTCTGGTAAAATGACATTTGATAAACGTAAACTCCAATATTTGGGTTAAAAAGAATCATAATTTCACAAGTCTGGAATGGAGGAAATATGGCTAACTTTCCTCAGAAAAAGAGCTGGGCATTCATTTTATGGACTACAGTGAATCCATAGCTCAACATTGCAGTCAAAAAACAAAAATGAAAATCGAATGTTATCCTAGGCTGTATTGAGAGACAAAATTGTCCAAAATGAGGGAGTTGATGGTTCTGTTCTACTCAGCCCTGGTCAGACCACAGCGTTTATATTATGCTCCATTTGGGGTGCCATATTTCAGAAAGGTCATTTACACATGGAAGTATAGCCAATGAAGGCAGTGAGGATGGAGACAATCAATATAGGTTAAATGGAAAGAAATGGAACTATTTCTTCTGAAGAAGTGAAGATTTATGGTAACAGAATAACTATCTTCATGGATCTGAAGGATTGTCATGTGGAAAAAGGATTAAACTTATTCTGCTAGCCCCAGAGGGAGAAACCAAGAGCTGTGGGTAGAAATAGCAGAGGCAAATTAAAGCTTCTCAAGAATTATAGCTGTCCAGAAACAGAATGGGAGACTTTGGGGAATAGGAGGTTTCCCCTCACTTGAGAACTATAGGCAGATCAAATCTGAATGACCACTTATCAGTGATGTTGTAAGGGGCAGATCCCTTGAGCACTGGATGAACTATAGGTCTTCTGAGGGTCCTTCCAACTTATATCCTGTGGTTCCCTTGTATAGCTGAGGTTAATCTATGATGTTTTACTAAGTAAATGGGGTTGAGGTTCTCAAGGAATTATAAAATTGCCATCAGTAGAGGCAAAGTGGGAGCAAAATCTTTCATTCTCCCACAACATCAAAGGAAAAAGGGAGAGGATCCAGCAAGTGCAATAAACACATGGCTATCTCATTGTATGTTGTGTTTTGAGGCATACCTCAGAGATATTGCAGGTTTGGGTCCAGACCACCACAATAAAGCAAATATTGCAATAAAGCAAGTCACATGAAATTTTTGATTTCCCAGTGCATATAAAAGTTATGTTTATATTATATAGTAGTCTATTAAGTATGCAATAGTAAAATGTCTAAAACTACAATGCATGTATCTTAATTAAAAATACTTCATTGCTAAAAATAATGCTAAACATCATCTGAGCCTTCAGCAAGCTGTAATCTTTTTACTGGCGGAGGGTCTTGCCTCAAAGAGGATGGCAGCTGACTGATTTGAGTGGTAGCCTAGATTTCAGCCTATTGTAGCTTTTGACATATCTTCCTCAGTAAGTTTAGTTATGTCTAGTTTTTTATTTAAAAGGAAAGACCTGTGACTGTTGTTTTTATTTGAACACTTGGAGGTCATTGGCCTAATTTGGTCTAATTTCACCATTATTGTATCTCTGGGAAGTAGGAGGCCTGAGGAGACATAGGAGAACAGCTATTTAATGGAGCAGCCAGAACACACCCAACATTTATTGATTAAGTTTCTCATTTTATATGGAGGTCATTTGTGGAACCCCAAAACAATTATAATAATAACACAAAGATCATTGATTACCATTTAGGGAAATAAAATAATAGTGGAAAAATTCGAAATATTGTGAGAATTATGAAAACGTGACACAGAGACACGATGTAAATACACACAGTTGGAAAAATGGCACAGACAGACTTAATGCAGGGTTGCCATAAACCATAAAAAAGTGTGTGTGTGTGTGTGTGTGTGTGTGTGTGTATAATATCGGCAAAGTACAATAAAGTAAAGTGCAATAAAACCAGTTATGTCTGTACTCATTTTATTTTGAGTCCTTTCTTTATAGCATCTGGGCTACCTCTGTTGAATTATGAGAGAAGCAATAGGGTTGAACAAAACTCACTCACCCCAGCCCATTCACTCACACAAACTGACAATTAAATACCATCTGTTCAACAAATCAAGAACCATGTTATTAAGCACTTACTATGTGCCAGTCACTGTGGTAAGCATTGAAAAATACAATTATATATTGAAAAAAAGATGGTCCCTGCCCTCAGGGAGCTTACATTTGAATGGAGAAAATAACATGTAAAAAGAAGCTAATTAAATAGGGAATGGGAGAGAGACAAAAGTAGAGAAAGTCCTGGGTATATCAGAGAATAATGAGACGTGGTGCTCCTAGGAACCTTCCCAAAACAGAGGTTCTGAGAAAAGTCATCCAATCAGAGGGAAAGGCTACAGGGATGGAAAGGACTTTCAAAGACTGATTTCTAGGGCTAGAGTAAGAATTCAGGGAGGGGCAGCCCGGTCTAATGGAGAAACAAATTGAGTCAAGACGTATTTATTAAGCACCTATTAAATGCTGGAGATATAAAGCAAGGGGGGAGATAATTGCTCACTCTCAAGAAACTCACACTATCTACTAGGTCTATATCCCAATGACATTTTTAAAAGGCCAGGGCAGGGGAAGGGAGAGAGGGAGAGAGAGAAAACCTATTTGTACAAAAAAATATTTATAGCAGCTCTTTTTGTGGTGGCTAAGAGTTATTCATCAAAGGGATGCTCATCAATTGATTGTGATGGAATATTATCATGCTATACAAATGACAAGCAGAATGATTTCAGAAAAACCTGGAAAGATTTACATAAACTGATGCAAAATGAAGTGAGCAGAACCAGGAGAATGTTCACAGTAAGAACATCTTACAAGGAAGAATGACTTAGCTATTCTCAGCAATACAATGATCTAAGAAAATTCCAAAAGACTAAGGGTGTGGCATCCTATTTGCCTCCAGGGAAAGAGCTGATACTGTTCAAATACAAATGGAAGCATTCTGTTTTTCACTTTCTTTCATTCTTTTTCTTTTATTTGAGTCTTCTTGTGCAAAATAATTAACATGAAAATGGCTTATGTGATTGTACAACCTATATCTGATTTTTTATTGTCTCAGTGAGGGAGGTGGAGGGGGAAGAAGGGATATAATTCCAAATTCAAATCTTTTTTTTTAAACCCAAATCTTTAAAAATGTTCAAACAAAGCTTAAATAGTAATTAGGGAAATAAAATATGTACTAAATGTATTTTTTAAAAAGAATCAGTCCTGCTCTGTGGAGTGTGGATAAAACAACACATGAGTTTAAAAAAAGATCACTATCTAATAGGTGAAATGACAGTCAAGTCATTTGTATAAATAAAATATATACAGAATAAATTATAGACAATCAACAGGAGGCACTAGAATTGAGGGAGATTAGAAAATGTTCCCTGTAGAAGATTTTAGCCAGGACTTAAAGAAGCTAGGGAGAATAGGGAAAGAAGATGAAAAAGAGAAAAAAGGTCCAGTGACAATCCAGGTTCAAGTCCTGTTTTTGACATGTGCTGGCTCTGTGACCCTAGACAAGTCATTTAATTTCTCAATTCCCAAAACAACTCAATAAAGCTATTAACTGGGGAGGATAGGTGGCCCAGTGAATAGAGCACCAGCCCTGGAGTCAGGAGGACCTGAGTTCAAATCCAACCTCAGACACAACACAAAAGCTAGTCATGTGACCTTGAGCAAGGCACTTAACCCCAACTGCCCTACCTTCCCCCTCCAAAAGCAAAAAATTTTTTAAAATAATTTAAAAAAATAAATCTATTAACTGCAAAGCTGGTAACAGTCTACATAGGTGGAGGGAGTTTCCTCACCAAATGCCCCTTGTAGTAAAGAATTAACAAGTTTAGTCCAAAAAAATAAAATAAATTAAATGGGATGCTGAAGCAGACTGGAGGATCTATGTTCTTAGCACACAATAAGCACTTAATACTTATTGACTAACCGATATCCTTCCTCAGAACTCTTAAATAATGCAAGACAGTCTAAAATATCTGGAATAGTTCCATGCCTGGAGACAGGTGACCTCTGCAGGCCCCTCCAGTCTATCATTTCTTTTAGTCTTTTTTTTTTTCCATCAGAGGACAGAGAAGATAATAATAAGTGTTTGCTTGTAAAGTGCTTGGGGATCAGAGGATAAAAGGTGTTAGACGGGTGTAAAATGTTATTTTTGGCACACAAGTTGGAGAAGGGAAAGTCCCACACAGAAACGGAAGCAAGGAGGACATTTTTATTTTTTGGTTCCTCCTTTAAATAAATTGATGGAGAACAAAGTGTTATCCCACTGCCACCTGTTGGGGATTTATTTGTTTCTCCATAGTACAGCATGCATGGGGCCAGGAGGCAGGTTTGTGAGAAGGAACGAGTCCTAAAGGGCTGAGTTAGAGAAAGAAACCAAACCATTTTCCACAGAGATCGATTCTCTTTCCACTGTTAATGGACCGTGTGACTGACTCCGTCTGGCCACTTGTAAAATGATTGCAATTCTATTGACCCTTTCTTAGAGCTGGTGTGAGGCAGCTGTTTCTGGAGGTTTCCATGTGCTGTGGGTATCTCAAGTGGAACGTGCTGGAAGACAGTTTCCACTAATATCTCCTTAGCTGCTCTTTTTTTAAGGCTTCTGGAATTGTTCCAGCCCTGATCTGCCTACTGCCTTTCAATTCTGCTCAATTCAATTCAATCCAACAAACATTTATGGTTTTATAAGGATCGCATTGTGCTAATGCTAGAGGTCACTGCCCTCAATGAGCTTTCAATCTATTATGGGGATACATGCATACAGGTAAATAAATGATGTCAGCACAAAAGTAATAAAAGAGCTATTTTAAGAGAAAGAAAACACCAGGAACTAGGTCTAGTGAGGGGGGGGGGGGGCGGAGGAAGTAGGGTTAGACCAGGAATGATCTTATATAGAAGGTAGAACCTGAGCTCTGTTTTGAAAGAAGTTAGAGGTGCTCAGAATTTGAGGTAAGGAAGGAGAGGATTTGTGAAATGCAATATATTAATTGTCCCCCCCCCCAGGTCACAAGAGGTGCCCACATGCATACACAGCTCTTAGATCAGAGAATGAAATGTCTCTTAAGGCCAAGACCATGTTGGGGAATTTTTTTACTTCCTTGGCTCATATCCCACCTCCCCAAAAAAACCATAACGTATCAGGTTTCTGTGTCTATCAGTCTGTGGTGTCAGTGATAATTTTGACTTGAATTGGTAAGTGAGGAATAGATTGATATTACTAACTCACACATAAGGTAGCTAGGTGGTGCAGTAGACAGACTGCCCAACCTGGAGTCATGAAGCCCTGAATCCAAATCTGACCTCAAAACTGTGTGAGCCTGGGCAAGTCACTTAACCCTGTTTGCCTCAGCATCCTCATCTGTAAACAAGCTAACGAAGGAAATGGCAAATCATTCTGGTATTTCTGACAAGCAAACACCAGCTGGGGTGACAATGAGTTGGACACAACTGAGCAACATTAGCAAAACAAGAATCTATGCCAGGTGCTATGAGGGACCCACCAACAATAAATAACACAATCTCTTCAATTTATAATATAATTTAGCAACATCATCTCATTGTCTTTGTCTACATGGAGTTTATATCCTGGTCATAAGATAAAGCACAATTATAAATTAAGAAGGCATGAATAAGTACAATGAGAATTTGTTTTGAGAGCTCAGAGGAGGCTGCATCAGTTACATAAAGAACTACTCAGGGTTTAGAGACTAAGATTTTCCCCCATTGGAGCTGAGAGAAGGGAAGTCAAAAAGTAGAATTGAGAGATTACTCCTGGACATGCACCCCAAGGAGATCAAAGATAGAGAGAATGATCTCAAATATACCAAAATATTCAAAACAGACCTTTCTGATTTAGAACTAGGTATATAATGACACTCATCGTTTGATAACTGACTGAGAAATAAATGACTCTTAAAAAAACAATGACTATGAAGGATTCAGAAAAGAATGTGAAGACTTGTATGAATTGGTGCAGAACAAACAGATCCAAGACAACTATATGTGCAGTGTACCTCAATGTAAATGGAAACAATACCAGAAGTCAGACAATTCAGAGTCTTTCAGTATCTGAAACTTCTAGCTGACCTTAGACCATATCATTTTTCCTGCTCATTGGGTTTCCTTTATGCTTTGAAATCATAGTATGTTTCTGATCTGGACCCCACTTCCTACATTCTTTGCTAGGTATTCCGTACTTCTGGCAACTGACCTAGCACTATTGACATCCCCTTGAGTGAGGACCTCCCAGCTTTGAAGACTGTAATGTCTCTTCCTGTCCTGTGATAGATGCCTAGCCACAACCCATGAGAGGCCCCTATTCCTGGTCATGATCCTATACTGGATCTAGGTTTTCAAGACATTTTTAAAGTCACCTTATTCAAAAGTAATCAAATAGAGGTTTCTGGGACCAAGATGGAGGACTAAGCAGTGAACTGCCATAAATCTCCCATATTCACCTCCAAATAACCACAAAATAGTGCCCCCAAACAAATGCTAGAACATGAAAACCACCAAAAACATGGCATAAAACAAACTGCTAACCCAAGAAACCTGAAAGATCAACAAAAAAGGTACGTCTTACTCAGATAAAAGGGGAATGCAGTCCAGGACAGGAAGCATCCCAGCAAGCCAGCAGCAAGTCCCACCTCAGCAAACCAGAGGAGATCCTGAGCCCCAGTACAGTGGAGCAGACAAAAGCTAATAGTAAGACATCCCATGTGCCTCTGCATGGCCAGGGGAATGGGCAGACTCCAGCTCTGAGAACCTACATGTGCTCCAGCATAGCTCCAGACAAACAGGAAGACAACAACCCTATGGGTTCCTAAGTACCAGCCTGCCAAGCTTCAGTCTGGGCAAATAGGCAGCCACCGGTGACCAAACCATCATGTGCTTCATGTAGCCCCAAGGAAATGCAGAAATATCCCACCAGTATCAGCACATACCAGACGCTAGCACTAGGGCCCCTGCTTCACACCAGGTAAGCTGCCAGACCTGCTACAGCCTCCAGAAGCACCAGCCACCCCACACTCCATCCCCCTCAGTGCAGCATCAGACACAAGGGTCCCCTGTGGGCCTCAGGGCAATATCAGTGCAGCACCAGGTAAACAGCCAGGGTCTGCAGCCCCTTGCACAAGAGGTCTGAGAAAGTGCCCCTTCTACCCTGAGCTCAAATTTAAAAGAAAGGTAAAAGGCCAAAAAGATTGAACAAAAACAACAAGAGAAAAGAATCTGGCCGTACAAAGTTATTATGGTGGCAGAAAAAAATCAAGACATAAACTCAGAAGAGGAAAACAATGCCAAAGCACCTATGGGCAAAGCCTCAAAGAAAAAGAGGAAGTGGTCTCAAGCCCAGATAGAACTTATGGAAGAGCTCAAAGAGGAGATTTAAAATCATAAAAGAGAGGTAGAAGACAAATTGGGAAGAAAAAAAAGAAAGTGATGGAAGAAAATTATGAAAAAAAAGAGTCAAGGACTTGGAAAAAGAAAACAATTACTTAAAAGTAGAACTGGTCAAAGGGAAAAGAAAATACAAAAATCCACTGAAGAAAAAAACTCCTAAAAAAAAGTACAATTGACAAATGGAATAGGAAGTACAAAGCTGGGGAAAATAACTTCTTAAAAGTTAAAATTAGGGGGCGGCTAGGTGGCGCAGTGAATAGAGCACCGGCCCTGGAGTCAGGAGTACCTGAGTTCAAACCCGGCCTCAGACACTTAACACACACACAAAAAAACTAGCCGTGTGACCTTGGGCAAGTCACTTAACCCCAACTGCCCTCCAAAAAGCAAAAAAAAAAAAAAAAAAAAAAAAGTTAAAATTAGGCAAATGGAAGCTAAAGACTCTATGGGACATCAAGAATCAATCAAACAAATTCAAAAGAATGAAAAAGTAGAAGAAAATATAAAATGTCCAATGGGAAAAACAAGGGATCTAGAAAATAAATCCAGAATAGACAATGTCAGAATCATCAGACTACCTGAAAGTCATAATCAAAGGGAGGACCTGGACAGCATCTTTCAAAAAATTATCAAGTAAAACTTCCTAGATATCTTGGAACCAGAGGGCAAAATAGTTATTGAAAAAATTCATCAATTGTCTCAGGAAAGAGATCCCAAAATAAAAGCTCTAAGGAAGCAGTTCTCAACCTGTGGGTTGTGACCCCTTTGGCGATCAAATGACGCTTTCACAGGGGTCACAGGGGTTGCCCAAGAGCATCAGAAAACACACATTTCCAATGGTCTTAGGAACCAAGACACTGCTCCTCTATCTGTCTCCAGGCAAGACCACCCATATGCAGATACACCCACATATGAGTATTAAAGGGTTGCAGCATTAGGAAGGTTGAGAACCACTGCTCTAAGGAATTTTATAACCAAATTACCAAACTATCAGGGCAAGGAAAAAATACTGCAAATGACCAGAAAGAAACAATTCAAATATCATGGAGCCACAGTTAATATCACACAGGACTTAGAGGCTGCAATATTAAAGGATTGGAGGCCATGGGACATGCTGTTCTGGAAGGCAAAGGACTTGGGATTACCACCAAGAATCACCTACCCAGCAAAATTAAGTATAATACTTCAAAGTGGAAAAAAATGGTCATTCAATGCAACAGAAGCTTTCATAAGGAGAAGACCAGAAATGAAGAAATAATTTATTACAAAGATTAAGACCCAAGAGGAGCCTAAAAAGGTAAAAAAAAAAAAAAACAAAAAACCAGAGAGAGAGAAAAGAAAAGAAAATATAAGGGATTCAATGGAGCTGGACTGTTTACATACCTACATGAGAAGATGATACTTGTAATTCTTAAAAACTGTACCACTATGGAGAGTACAGGTATAAGGTGAAATTGAAGGAATAACATTAAAAAACTAAGGGATGAGAAAGAAAAGCACAATGGGTACAGAAATAAGGGAAAGGTAGAATGGAATAAATTATTTCACACAAAAAGGATCAAAAAGCTTATTAGAGTGGAAGCAAAGATAGGTTGGATGGACAATGGGGATCACTTTTACTTTCATCAGTACTGACTCAAAGAGGGAATGATATACAAAATCAGTTGAATAAAGAAATCTACATTACCTGACAAGAAAGTAGGAAGAAAGGAGATTAAGTGAGAGGAGAGCTTAGGGAAGGACCGACAGAAGAAAAGCCAGATCAGGACAGGTGGTAGTCAGACGCAAAACTATTTAGGAGGGAAAGAGTGAAAGGAGAGAGAATACAAATGGAGAAAACATAAAATTGAAGAAAATACACAGCTAGCAATCATAATTGTGATTGTAAATGGGATGAACCGGTAAAATGGAAGCAGATAGCGGAGTGGACCAAAAACCAGAATCATATAGTATGTTGTTTACAAGAACCACACTTGAAACAGAGAGACCCACACAGAGTAAAGGTGAGAAGACTAGAGCAGAATCTACCATGCTTCAGTTGAAGTTTAAAAAGAAAAAAAAAGCAGGGGTAGTAATCCTGATCTCAGACAAAGCAAAAGCAAAATCAGACCTAATTAAAAGAGATAAAGAAGGAAACTACTTCTTGTTAAAAGGTACTGTGGACAATGAAGCAATATCAATATTGATTCCACTTGCCTAATCAATATCAAATATGAAAGTAACATCAATATTAAACCAGCCAAGTGGTATAGCATCTAAATTCTTAAAGAAGTTAAGTGAGTTACAAGTTTACTACCAAATAAAAGATAGAGAGCATTACAAAATGTAAAATAGATCATTTTTATTTTACTAAATTCAAAAGCTTTTGCACAAATATAGCCAATACAATAAATAATAGAAGGAAAGAAAAAAGCTGGGTACCAATATTTACAGCAAGTGACTCTGATAAAGGTCTCACTTCTCAAATATATAGAGAACTGAGTCAAATTTATAATCCAAGCCATTCCTCAACTGAGAAATGATCAAAGGATATGAACAGGCAGTTTTCAGAAGAAGAAATCAAAGCTATCTCTAGGCATATGAAGCAGTGCTCTAAATCACTTTTGATTGTAGAAATGCATTTTAAAACAACTGAAGTACCACCTCACACCTACAAGATTGGCTAATGTGACAAAAAAGGAACATGATAAATACTGGAGAGAATGTGGGAAAATCAGGACATTAATTTATTGTTGATGGAATTGTAAGATGATCCAACCATTCTGGGGAGCAATTCGGAATAATGCCCAAAGGCTAACCAAACTGTGTGTGCCCTTTGGTCCAGCAATACTGCTACTAGGTCTATATTCCATAGAGATCACAAAAAGGGGGGAAGCTCTTACAAAAATATTTGTAGCAGCCTTTTCCATAGTAGTAAAATATTGAGGGCATGCCCATCAATTGGGGAATGGCTGGACAAGTTGAGGTATACGAATGTAATGCAGTGCTACTGTGCAATAACAAATGATGAACAGGCAGATTTCAGAAAAACCTGGAAAGACTTGTACAAACTGATGTAAAGTGAAATGAACAGAACCAGGAAAACACAGTATCAGCAACTTCGTGTGATGATCAACTATGAAGGACTCAGCTCTTCTCAGCAACACACTGATCCAAGACAAGTACAAAGGACATATGAAGGAAAATGCTGTCCACATCCAGATAAAGAACTGATGGACTCTGAATGCACATCAAAGCATATTTTTCTTATTACCTTATTCTTTTTCATGTTTTTTTCTTTTGATCTGTTTAGTTTTTCACAACTGTGACTAATATGGAAATATGTTTTACAAGATAGCACATATATTATCTGTATCAAATTGCCTACCATTTTTGGAAGAGGGGAAGGGAGAGAAGGAGGGAGAGAAATTTGGAACTCAAAATCTTGCAAAAATGAGTGCTAAAAACTGTCGACATGTAATTAGGAAAAAATAAAATACCATTTTAAAAAGTAATAGAATAACAATGTATATCTATATCTACATATATATTATATATGCATGTATTGACCACTATTTCAAGCATGATTTCTAGAAGCAAAATATATTGCTTTTAGAATTGTTAGAAAATATATATGTATATATGTTAAATATATGTGTGTATAGATATAGATAGAATATCTAAATTACTTCACACTGTTGAACTGTTTCATCTCCACAAAACTCTCCCTCCCCCTCCACCTGTGGGGGACTGCTGTCCTCAGCCCTTGAACCACATCTGGCCTATGATCCAAATGCCCAGAGGGTGTGAACAATTATTGCAAATTTGTCAGGTTCTTAATTTGCAGGGCTTTCCTGTATGTAAATCTGTGCCCTGCATAGGAAGCAGATGCCTTAGGGAAGGTTAAGTTAGAGGTTTAAAAAAAAATAACCCATAAAGTCAAACCCCATGATACCACTCGTTATTATACAGATTTAGCTATAAGGTAGGTTTAAATTCTACCACCACCAACCCTTCCCCCAAACATACACATAACCATAGCAATCCCACATAGTAAAAGTTTATCCCAAGATGGACTCCCAATAGGCTAAGGTCCAAAAATTCACTTTCGAGTTAGTTGTGTTGGAACTGGGCACATATTTTTGCATTTGCCTCTGGAAACCACACTACAAATGATGGTCAGATTTCCAGGACAGGAGGAGGGAAGGGAATAAATATTTATATGCAGCCTACTATGTGCCAGGCACTGTACCAAATACTTTAAACAAATAGCATCTCATTTGGCCCTCACAGCAATGCTGAAAGGTAGATGCTATTGTCATACCTGTTTTGTTGTTGTTCAGTCACTTTTCAGTCATGTCTGACTCTTTGTGACAACATCTGGGGTATCCTTGACAAAGATACTGGAGCAATTTGTTATTTGCTTCTCTAGCTCATTTTACAGGTAAGGAAACTGAGGCAAATAGGACCAAGATATTTGCTTGAGATTTAAACTCAAGTGTTCCGGACCCCAGGTCTGGAACACATATCCATTGTACCACCTGACTGCATAGGATAGTTCATAAAAGTCTATTTAACTCCACTAATCATTAAGTCCACTATATAATGGGCACAGAGCTCAGTACTGCAAATATAAAAAGCAAATATGAGGGATGTCTCTACTCCTTAGGAGGTAACATTCCATCAGGGGAACAATGTATGGTTATTTACAAAATACATACAATGTAAATTCAGGGCAATTTTTAAAAATTATTATTATTTTTTTAGGGAAAAAACTAGCATCTGGGAGAATCAGGATTAGGATCATGTAGGAGGTAGCCCTTGATTTGACCTTTGAAGGAAACTAGAAATTCCAAGAGATGGGGGTGAGGAGGGAATACATTCCCAAGGAAAGAGGAAAGAGCCAGTTTGGCTGGTCTCTAGAATGTGTGGGATATAATTGCAATTAGTGTGGAAAAGTAAGTTGGAGCGAGAATTACAGGAAATATACATATCAAACAGTGACATTTGTATTCCTAGTTTGGGGCAAATCTGTTCCACTATGCCTCCAAATATCGTATGCCCCAAAATTATTCAAGTCACTTCCCCTTTCGAATATTCTTTGCATATGGTCTCATCCAGCAATTAAGAGAAAAGTAAAGATGACTACAGGTATTTACCTGAATCTAAGAATGGCTGACAGACCCTTAGTCTTGACCAAGATTTATTCATTAATTCAGCAATCATTTGGTCAAGAAGATTTGTCTTCATGAGTTCAAATCTGGTCTCAGACCTTTACTAGCTGTGTGACTGTGGGCAAGTCACTTGACTCAGTTTCCTCATCTGTAAAATGAGCTGGAGAAGGGAATGGCAAATCACTCTAGTTATCTTTGCCAAGGACACTCCCAATGGGGCCATAAATTGTCAGACTCAGATGAAATAGCACAACAAAACTACAAGCAATGTACTATGCTAAGTGCTAGAAGTACAAAGACAAAAATAAAATCATCCCTGCCCTCAAAGATCTTATATTCTAGGGATCTCTCCTTGGTTTTATATTTGTTGATGTCTGCAACTTCACTGGTTTAAAGAACTACCCCCAGTGAGGTCTCCTATACTGGTCGAGATCTGCAGTTTACAGTGTTAGAGAGGATCCTGGGGAACTGAGAATGTAAATGACTGCTTGAGGTCACAGAGTTAGGATCCGCTAAGAAGCCAGGTCCTTCTGGACAGGGCTATCTTACTTTTCTTTTTTGTGCTATTATTGTTGCTTTTCACTTGTATCCCTGGCACTTAGTAAACTGGTAGAAGACAGCAAGAGATTAATAAGTTCTTTTCTTCATTCATCCAGAATGAGACCAGCTATCATCAGCAATATCAAACATAAAGCCCCCCAGGACATTCTTGTGTATGGCTCAAACCAAACTAAAATGTAATTGGGAAATACAAAAGAAACTAAAGAAGAATACAATGGAACATAGATAATGTTCATATGGGGTTTTCTAAGTCAATATGGCACCAGCAGGGATGCTTATGTATGGCTTAATGCCCCTCCCACCCTATTTCTATTGGAGTTTAATGCCACACTGCTCTCTCCTTGTCTCAACGCCTTTGAACTGGTTGTTACCTATGCCTGAATTGTACTGCCCCCATCTCACCTCTGTCTTTAAAAATTCCTTCTTTTCCTTCAAAATTCTCAGCAAGTTGCCTCACACCATGATGAGCATCCTGGTCCTTGGGAGTCCTTATTCAGAAGCAGTTAGGGATGTGATAGAGGGAGTTGCAGCATCTGGAGTGAAGTTAGATTGGGTTACCAATAAAAATCCTTGCACAAGCCTTCTGCTCACCATCAGTTCTGCTTTCTTAACTGTCTCCTTTTCTATTAGCATCACCTGTTTGTAATGATTGCTAGCATTTATATGGCACTTGAAGGTCTGCAGAGCACTTTATGTAAATGATCTAATTTGACCTGCCCTTTGATGTAGGTACTGTTATAAGCCTCATTTTGCAGATGAAGAAATGAAAAGTAATATGTTCAGGGTCATTCAGCTAAGGAGACAGGATTTGAACTCAGGTCTTTTTCACTTCAAGCCTTTGAACTCTGTCCATTAGGTCACACAGCTAGGTGAACTAGTGGGTTTTATTTCCTATCCTCTCCACACCTACTACAAAAGGTCTACTTTAAAAGTCTCAAGTAGATGATCTAAGACAATTTCAGAAGACTTGTGATGGAAAATGCTGTCTACATCCAGAGAAAGAACTATGGTGTCTAAATGCAGACCAAAACAGACTATTTACTCTTTTGTTTTGTTTTGTTTTATATCTCATTTATCCCTTTTATTCTGATTCTTCTTTCACAACATGACTCATGTGGAAAGATGTTTAATATGATCATACATGTACAGCCTATTCAGACTGCTTACCATCTTAGACAAGGGGGAGGGGAGGGAGAAAAAGAAGAAGGAAAAAATGGATTCAAAATCTTATAAAAGTAAATGTTGAAAACTATCTTTACATGTAATTGGAAAAAAAAGATGCTATTAAGGTGGGTGGGGTGTGTCTCAAGTAGGACATCTAACTCCATTCCCATGCTTTGTCACTGGTTTTGTGTGTTTTATTCTTTGTTTGAATAAGCTACCATTTTCTGGCACTGTCCTGGGCTACATCCTTTTCAGCCCCTTTCTGCAAACCACCTCTTAGCTACCATCCAAATTTTCCAACTGATCCATAATCAGCTAGTCCAAAGTAGGCTCACAGCAGGGCAGTTATCTGATAGAGGTTGGACACATTTTGCTTTCCCTGTGCCCTAAGGCCAGCCTCTGTGGTTTCAGGAAAAGGCAGAAAAATATGGGAGTGGTAGAAAAAGGTAGGAAAAAACCTATTTTAGTCAAGTTGGGATGATGATCAGGGAGGTGTTCATTAGGGCACATTTGGGGATCCCTGGAAAGCCAGCCCCTTTCACCAAGAACAAAAACATGAGGACACAGATTAATTGGTGTATTTTTCTCTTCATTAATAAGGACTCTAGCAGGATTTATTCCCCCTTTCTTGGATTCTTTCCATCCCCTCTTCCATATTGTCCACAGTAGGAGTTCTGATAAGCTAGACATGGCCCTGATGACCTGGGAGGGGCACCATGTTTGCCTGAGGTAACTGGTTGCTCTCTTTTCCTTCCTCTGATACAGCTTCCTGATGTAGAGAGGTGTGGAGTCAGATAGGGTACATGGGTTTGATACTTCTCTCTCTCTCTCTCTCTCTCTCTCTCTCTCTCTCTCTCTCTCTCTCTCTCTCTCTCATTCTCTCTCTGTCTCTCTCTCTTTTTACAATAATGTCTGGAACATGCAGCTACAGAGACTAGACCAGTAACAGTTGGTGCATTTCCACAGAGGGAAATGTAATGAAAATGTGGTAAAAGGATGGATTTCACCTTTGTTAAAGTCCTTGAACCTCTTACTTACATGGGTACATTTTCCCCCCCTGAACTTCATGGTTCAATCAAAATGTTCTTCACACATGCTACTCTCTCTCCTGTCTCAATGCCTTTGAACTGGCTGTCACCTACGCCTGGAATGCATTGCCTCCATCTCACATCTGCCTTTAAGAATCACTTGTTTCCTTTAAAATTCTGCTCAAAAGACCTACATGAAACATTTCTTGATACCTCCAATTCCCAACAGATGCTATTGCCTTCTCCCTCTAAATTTTCCTTGCATTTTGTTGGTAGTTACTTTTGTATCTATTTATATATTTACATGTTTTCTCTCTTGATAGAATGTAAGCTTCTTGAGGGGCTTGTCTTTGTATCTCCAGTTCCTAGTACAATGCCTGACACAGAGTAGATGTTTGGTGATTGAGTGCTGCTGATATTTGTTTGATTTTTAAGATATGGTTATAACATCCATTAGCTGTATATTTTCATTACATCTTCCCTGGGTGCAAACCTGCTGACTTGCAAAGCCCCAGAGTGTAATGGCCAGCTTTGTCCAAAATCCACCCACTGTATTCATTCTGTTCTCTTTAAATCCCCCACAGTTTGTCATTGAAGTGCTGGAGCAATCAGTGACTTTCCCTTGGCCACTATCAGTAGCCCAAGTTCAGTGAGAAGCCTCTATGAGCAGTAGCCAACCCATTTCCAGGCACAGTGATGCCTGTGTTCTCTGGTTCTCTGCCTCCTCCACTCCCTGCTGTGCTTCTGTCTCACCTGCATCCTGTCTGTCCCCTGTGATGAAAGAGGCTAGGGGGTTCCCAAAGAACTGCCTCCCCAGCTTGGCTCACTTTCTACTATTATTAACATCATCATGGACTAGGAGGGTTTCCCCCTTCCAACGGCCTGGGAATTGTAGTCTTTCTCTTTTTTTTTCTCTCTAGTCTATTCCTTCCACATCAGATTAATTGCAGATTGCATATTCAGGCAATCATCTAGCATATGTTTTTTTTTAATTATTGAAATGTGAGGAAGAGGGGTGGCTAGGTGGCACAGTGAATAGAGCACAGGCCCTGGAGTCAGGAGGACCTGAGTTCAAATCTGACCTCAGACACTTAACACAAAATAAAACTAGCCATGTGACCTTGGGCAAGTCATTTAATCCCAATTGCCCTCCAAAAAGAAAAAGAAAAAAGAAAGAAAGAAAATGGAAAAAAAAGAAAAAAAATGTGAGGAAGAGATCTCAGGTTACCAGTAAAACATTGCACAAATAGTAACCCAAGTATATCTAGGACTCTCACATTCTGAAAGCATATCTCTCAAAATAATCTCATGAGGTAGTGCAATCATGCTCACCATTTTACATGTGAGGAAGCTGAGACTTAAAAAAGTGAATTGACTTTCCCAAGTTCACATGGACAGTAAATGTCAGAGCCAGGAATCATACTCAAAGTATTTGTATAAACTTTTTATGGTGTTCAAAGCATATCCATAGACATTCTCTCATGTGGGTATTTGAACTCTAAACAAATAAATAAATTACAGATACAGGCAGGCAGCAGGCGTCAGTAGGAAGAGAGCATTGAATTACGAGTCACAACATCTGGATCCTGGTCCCATCTCTACCATGTGTTAGCCACACATGACTATGGGAAAATTTCTTTATCTGTTTTGCCATAGTGAGATGGCAACCACCACATGATCCCTACAAAGACTTTCCATGAGATGATATGATGTCAGGAGCAGTGGCCAGACTGCTGGGCATGGAGTTGGAAAAAGCTTGGTTTGAATCCTACTTAGTACACAGATTGGCTATGTGACCTTGGACAAGTCACTCACCCTCTAGGAGTTCGTTTCCTCCTTCTGCACTATGGGAATGCTAACAACATCCACCTCAGAGAGATTTTGCCAGTGTCTAATGAGACAATGTATATCAAGTACTTTGAGTACCTTAAAGTGATATATAATGTGAAGTGCCCCCAAAAGTCTTAGTGCGGAGTTAAGCTTTAACAGCTTAAACAAGCTTTAACGGCATGTATTCATAAGCTGTAATAGCTTTAAAACTGCACTGAGACTTTGGGGACAACCTGTAATATACTATTAAGGTAGGCAGAGCAATTGACGTCCATTGTCTCACTAGGTCCTCACAAAAACCATGTGGGGTAGTTGCGATTAAAGCTTAAAACTGCACTAAGACTTTTAGGACACTGTGTGTATGTATAATATACATATACACAAGGCGTCCTAAAATATATAGATGTACATACATACATATACAGACAAATCTATTACCATTGTTAGTGTTACTAGTATTATTGTTGTTATTAACATTGTAGGATCCACAGGTCTATCAATCAATCAATAAGTATTTATTAAGATCTCTTATGGGAGACACAAAGACAAAAATGAAATCAATCCTGTCCTCAAAGACCTTACATTATAAGGTGGGGGAGGGGAGGAAAATGTATGCGTGTACGTGTGTGTGTGTGTGTACACAAAATGAATACACTATACACCTAGGTATTATTTAGTGAGAAAAATGAATTCCCCTTATGTATTCACATGTCTTTGAATTAACATTATTTAAAGCTATAATTACATAAAATATGGTCATTGGTTCTAGCCCAATGGAAATATACAGTACAATTCAAATAATGGGGCCACTTCAGGGAATTCATTATCCCTACTCATCAGTCCTAGTTTGTAGTATGGGGACAGAAAGTATCTGGGGAAATTAGGACATGTTCTATGTAGAAGGTGATACTTTAGTTGCGTTTTGAAGAAAACCAGAAATTTTCACAGGCAGAGGAGAGTCTTCCAGAAATGAGATCCAACCAGCATAAAGGCAAAAATACGAGAGATAGATAGAATGTTGCATGTGAAACAAAACAAACAGGTCAAGAGGTACATGAAGGAGAAAAATATATAAAATAACTTGGAAAACTAGAAAGAACCTAAGTATTAAAGAGCTTTAAACCAAGAGAGAGACCCAGGATCTTACGGATCATCTAATTGAATTCTTCTTTGACAGAAGAAGAAACTGAGTTCCAGAGAGGTTAACCCACACACAGTAAGTGACTGAACCAGGTCTTAAACATAGATCCTTTCTCCCATTCCAGTATTCTTTACACTGTTATGCTTCATCCAATATGTAAAAGGTAAGATGGATAGTGCCTCCCAAACAATGAAAATCATCCCTAGCATCTCAAGATAGTATCAACGATCCATCCCAGGCATGCCCCTCCTTCCAGATGTCAGAGCAGTTGGCAGGTTGTATTCACCCTCACTCCCCAGTGCAAAAGAACTCCAGGGAGGAATCTGTCAAAACACGCCAGTTCAGAGACAACACAAACATGCGCATGTTTATGGGAAGGGAAAAAAGAAAACTATGTGAAGGCATGCAGCTACTCAGGCAGCCGATACATCCCCCTCCTCATCAAAGCTATGTCAGGGAGAAGAGGTTCTTTTGAGTCAAAGAATCCAATCAGCGCAGCTCATTTAAAGGAATAGACAAGATGGAAGCCCTCATACCTCTATCAGGTGAGAACACCTCCAGTGAGAGAGAAGTCCATCAATTAGAGTTGTAAATTAGGTTTACAACTAGAAGCTAGAGTGAGTAACAATGCTAGACTTGGAGTCAGGAAACCTGGATCTAAATCTCATCTCAAACATCTATTAGCTATGTAACCTTGAGCAAGTCACTTAACCTCCCTCAGACTTAGTTTTGTCATCTGTAAAATAGAAATAATTATAGCATCTACCTTACAGGGCTGTTGTAAGGATCAAATAAGACATATGCAGTACTCTGCAAACCTTAAGGCTTTATATAAATGTTAGCTATTGGTTATTATTATTATTATTATTAAGACCTAAGTAACGCTGCTGAATCAATCAAAGACTCTAGGCTAGGTGTGAAAGTCCTTTAAAATCACTGGATGAAACGGAAGGAAACAAAAAAAGAACTTTCTGAACTTCAGAAGGTGGAGAAATGGTACTTTTCACCATAGCCCCAGTACAGTGGACAGAACAGCAGTGACAGGTGGCATTGCCTGAATCAGGACCCTAGGACAGGCTAAATAAGCTAAGGGAATAAACTTCAGGAATTGGAAGTTCAGCAGAATGGGCTAAAGGGAACAACGTGAACTGCCCATAAAGGGGAGATAAGGATTTATCAAAGGAGATGACATGTGGATAATACCTTGCAACCCTTAAAGTGCTATACAAATGGAAGTTATATATCATATATATATCATATATAACATATATAACAAACATATATATAAAACAATCAAAAGCTGTGAATTGCCCCTTTGCCTCATGTGTTACTTAAGCTTGAGCCCACTGTGCCTTGGACGCCATGTACATGGTAAGAGAATGTGTATCATAGACTTTTGGAGGACCATTCTGTACTAATTGCCCTTACTATACCCCCTTTCTGAAAGGTTATTAAGTCTCTTCTGCCTCTCTTCTAACTCTACAATTCTATAATTCCCTGACCTTACTGTTCTCCTCAACAGGAACATTCAACCTTTTGTCCCACAGTGTTACAATTCCCCTACTCATAGGTCTCTCAGAGGCAGTTCGCATGGGATGGACCCTGGAAGCAGTATTTCCTCTCTGTATTTCCCAGGAGAGCACAAATCTCTGGCAGCCAGTCAGACACTAAGCATTTATCAAGTACCTACTTTGAGTCAGGCACTGTGCTAAGCACTGGAGGTACAAAGAAAGGTAAAAGACAGCCCCTCCTCTCAAGGAGTTCACAGTCTAATGGTGGAGAAAGAATGAAAACAATTGGGTACAAAAAAGAAATTTGTCTGAAATATATGTGTGTGATAAATTAGAGGAAAAGCATTAGCATGTCTGTGCCTATCTGTAACTAGAAAACGGGACCTGAGAAGTGGCTGTAGTTACCCAAAGGAGGAAAAGAAGTCCTTGCTGATGAGAACTGGTCACAGACCTGTCTGGGATACTCTTACCTAAGATTTTAGCTCTGAAGCTCCCCTTATCACTACTCCCTTACTAGCATACCAGGGGCAGAAAGAAGGATCCAATAGAAAGTTAAACAATCGTCCCATCAGTCACTTTCCTTTAGTAAATAAACTATATCTCTATGTGCAGTATATTGTCCTGGATCATAACATTGTCAAGGGAGGGTTGGAAGAGACCTTGGAGATTATTTCATCCAAGTCCCTCATTATACCAGGTTTTAAAGATGGAGGTTTGGAGAAACTGACTAACTTGCCCAATGTCACACTGATAGAAGACGCTTTACTGATGTGTCCGACTAAAGACAGGGAATAACCCTTCATTTTATTCCTGGGCAGCTGGGTGGCACAGTGGATAGAGCACCAGGGCCTGGAGCCAAGATGACCTGAGCTCAAATCTGGTCTCAGATGCTTACTAGCTGTGCAACCCTGAGCAAGTCTACTAATCCTGTTTGCCTTAGTTCCCTCATCTATAAAATGAGCTGGAGAAGAAAATGCCAAACCACTCCAGTATCTTTGCCAAGAAAATCCCAAATGAGGTCACAAAGAGTCAGATACAAGTAAAACAACTCAACAACAACAACAAAACCACCAAGCTATGGAAGGGCCCAAATAGTTCTACTCCCCTGAAGGATCAACACTAACTGCTGACAGAAGGCCTTCATGGGAAGAAGAGCGCTATGCCCAGCTGCCCAATATTTCACAGACCTTGAGCATGACCCAGAGAATACTCCTAAGCACACACAGGTGGACTTTGGAGCTGGCTTTTCAACCAACCATCATTTACATGCAGTCTGACAACTTTAACAAATTATCTAGGACTTTAAAGTTTACAAAACACTTTACAGACATTACCTCATTTAAGCCTCACAACAACCCAGTGAGATAGTTTAGTCTAGACATTATTATGTTCATTTTACAGATGGAGAAACTGAGATTCAAGTTAAGTGACTTGCCTTTAGCTACACAAAAGGATTATAGGAAAGGTACAATCCCCAATCTTCTTAATTCATACAAGGCTGTCCACTATAAAGTTGCCTTTGAAAAATGGCTCATCAGTCATAGGATTCTAGAATTAAAGCTAGAAATAGTAAAAAAGAAAAATGGGGGGGGGGGGAGCAGGACATTTGATCTAATTCTTTCATTTTGTAAATTAGGAAATTAGGGCACAGAAAAAAAAGGAATTCCCATGGTCATATCAATCAAATTTCAAACCCAAGCCTTCAGACTCTGAATCCAGTACTTGTCCCAATGTACTCTGCTACCTCTACATGGTTTAGCCTCACATGCTATTTCTTGGTCAAATATTAAAAGGTATTTGGCTCCAAGGAAACAACAGTCACACTGAACCACAGTGGAGTAGAGTAAACCCAAGTGGATTGTAACATCAGTTACAGAATTAAAGTCAGGAATGAAATCAAGAATTGACCTCAACATTTATTTATGGCTTCCTTGGAGACATTGTTATAAACTCTAGGGAGGAAAAGCAGAGTCAAGTTTGACAGCAAATAACTCACAGACCGATTACATTTCAGCCAACCATGCCAGTCCAGAACTCAAGGCTTCCCTTGAGCCATCAGTCGCAGAGAGTACCAGCCTGAACAGTCTAGAAAAGTAAATGTGAAAGATTGCAGCCACAAGCAAAAAACATGTATTAAGCACCTACACCATACTAAGGACTGGGGAAGCCAAAAGAGGTGAAAGACAATCCTTGCCCTCAAAGAGCTTATAATCTGATTAGGGAGACAGGAAGCAACTATGTATAAACAATGCTCAGCATGTGGAGATGTGCTGAAGACCAAGGTGGGATTCAAAAGTGCTTACATCAGCTGCCAGTCCTAACATAAAGATACAATGTAAATTAGAGTCAATTTTTAATTTGTTTCAAAACTGTGAACTAGAAAATCATCCACAAAATTAACATTTCCACATATAAAACATACTAGAAAAAGAGGATGGTTTGTGAAATCATTCATCTATTTAGATTATATAATATATATAATATACATGTTTTTATTATAAATTATTTCATATACAGCACAAGTATATATGTGTGCATATATGCATTGTATATATACACATACACATATACACACATATATACACATATATACACATACCTATACCTATACCTATACATGTACATATACATATACATATATAAAATGTGTTAGTACCTTTCTTACTCTGTGTCCCCTTCTGAATTTTCTTCTATTTTCTTCTGGGTACTTTTTTTTTTTATATTTCCAATGAAACCCATTTCTTTCCCTAGGTTACTTTTGATCACATTCACACAAGGTTAACTGCCTACTGAGGTACCCATGAAGGCCAGAGAAGAACAGATTCACTCCATAGGGCCATGCCTGATGATCTATGAATGAGAATGTGGAGCCACAACAAAGGCCCCACATACACTAGAAAACAAAACAACGTACAGATTTTTCTAAGTCAAGACACAGCAAATTTACTCTTCCCTCCTGCTTTTGGCAAAACATCAAGGTGTGGAAAGTTAGGGGAGGGGGAAGAATAAAGGAAGAGGGAAGGTGATTCTATGTATTGGAGACATTAGACAGATCCCATAGCTAGAATGATAGGTAATTGTGGGGGAGAATGTCTGTATCTATCCCCTTTGATTTTGAGCCTACTCTCCTCAGGGACCAAAGTTTAGAAGGAAGATTATTCTCTAGTTTGGGTGAACATTCAAATATCAGTCAGTAAAAGTTTATTAAGCAAGTGCTTAGTGCTTGAGTGCACTAAGAAAGACAAAAGATACAAAGAAAGACAAAAGATACGTGTAACTCTTAGGCGTAAGGACATGAGACTATAACAATTCTGATGATTGATTAAGAAACTGCATATTTTTCAGCCCAGAAAAGCAAAATGATTCCAGAAGGAATTCCATGCATAGAAATGCAATGGGCTCCCTTGTGAGTTCCTTTGTCAACAATCAGTCCACACAAATTTAGTAAGCACTTAGGAGGTGGTAGAAGGGATTCATGGAACAGAGAGAGGATTGACTAGACAACCTCTCAGATTTCCTCCAACTCTCTGATTCCAGGAATATTTTTCCATTTCATGAACTTTTGTTCATGATCAATCAATCAGTCAACCAATAAGCACTAAATAAATGCTTACTATGAGTCAAAAATTGTGCTAAATGCCAGGCATACAAAGATGAAAACAAAACAATGCCTGCCTACAAGACACTTGGTCTAAAGGGAAAGTGGCATGTACACATCTAAATGTATATGGAATAGATACAAGATGGGTTGGGCAATGAATATACTAGCAGTTCTGGGGATCAGAAATTGCTTCATGGAAAAGGTGATGCTTAAACTGAGTTTTGAAGGAAACCAGAGATTGCAAGAAAGGGAGATGATAAGAGAGAACATACCAGGAAGAGGAGGCTTCTAGCAAGGGTAACCACAGAGCTAGGAAATGTGGGGTGGGGTGGGGCGGTAGGTCTGTGTGTGTGTGTGTGTGTGTGTGTGTGTGTGTCTGTGTCTGTGTGTGTGTGTGTGTGTGTGTTTGTAACAGAAAAGAGGCAAATATTACTAGATTGTTGAGCAGGAGGAGAAAAAAAGTGTAAGAAGACTGGAGATGTAGGAAAGACCAAGATTGTGAAGATATTTAAAAGTTAAATGAAAGAGTTTGCATTTGATCCTAAAGGTAATAGGAAATCCTTTAGAGTTAATTGAGCAGGAGACTGACATGATTATTTTGCTGACTGGCTGAAGGCTGGTTTGGAGAAAGGAAAGGATTGAGGCAGGAAGGCCAAACAGAATTCTTTTGCAATATGCTTGTGAGAAGTAATGAGAACCTGAACAAGGATAGAGGCTGAGCAGAGAGGAGTGGATCTATCCCAACTAGTAGATGGCTATTTCAGCTGCTTGACTGTTTTCAGGAGAATGATGCTCTTGAAATCTCATTGAATTTAGAGTTTAGATCTTGTTTAGATCTTAAAGACCATTTATTCCAACCCTCATTTTATAGATGAAGTCTTTTCATATCTGAAGCAATATTCATACTCCAAGACCAACAAGTTATTTCATGACTGAAACTCACTAAAATTATGTTATTTGCAAAGATGCACTGGCAGTCATTCAGTGTGACTAGAGCCTCCAACCTTGCTACTAATTAGCTGAATAAGACCTTAAGTAAGTCATTTCCTCCCTCTAGGACTGTTTCCTTCCACAATGAAATGAGAGGATTAGGTCAGGTGACTTCTAAGTGCCTTCTGGTTCTAGGAATCTAAGACTATAACTATGATGTCATGAACTTGACCTGTTCTTTAGGCAAATATGTTTGCCTTTGCAAACTTCACATTAAGCTGGATAGGATTTTACTGCTAATTACCACTTTGGGGTTTGGTTTTTCTTTTTTCCTAAGATGAGAAATGTCAGTGTAACAAAGAAAGTCATGAGATATATGAGGACTGATAGAAAACATGAAAGAAAATGAGAGTAAACGGGGCTGCTAGGTGGCGCAGTGAGTAGAGCACCGGCCCTAGAGTCAGGAGGACCTGAGTTCAAATCCGGCCTCAGACACTTGACACACTAACTAGCCGTGTGACTTTGGGCGAGTCACTTAACCCCAACTGCCCTCCAAAAAAAAAAAAAGAGAGAGAGTAAACTCTGAAGGCAGAAAGCTTAATTCTCACTGTAGAGAAATACAGGAAGCCATATAAAACTCTTTATATGAAGTAAAGGATGGAATAGAGCCTGGTACTATCATGCATTTGGAAGTTGCCCTGATACCCCTACCATAGCTCAACATGCCATCCATAAAATGTCCCTAATGATGCTATGGTACCTGCTCACCCTTCAGTAATGTGACAATTACCAACACGTGTGAAGTTCTGCTGTTGACATGACTGAAACCACCTCCTAAAGAGAGTAATTACTGGTCGCTGATTCCAGGCTGTGTACTTTTGTACCCATTAGCCCTGTTGGCAGCCATTTGAAAACATATATCTAGTGTGGTCTCTAGCTCTGCTGACTGGCATCTCAAACTTCTAGACTAGGAAAGAAGGGATTGATTGGATTGTCCATCTCCAAAGCGCAGCCGTAAATAACCTCAGGTTGAGGCTGGTATGATAGGCCATCCTGTGTGATGTAACAAGCTTAGAATACTGGGATAGCCATCCCATCAGTTTCCCCTGCCTCTACCACCTCTCCAAACCTCTTGAGTTGAGACCTGTAATCAGAACCTGCATGAATGGTCTTTGTCCCTTAACACTGTCCCAAACAAAGAATGGCCTAGTTCTAGAAGATGCCTTCCTGCCTCATCAAAAATCCAATGTCAAACAGACATGATTCACTTTTTCCCATTCCCCAAAGGCAGGGAAGGTTTGAAAAACTCTAAAAGTAAACAGCACACCCTATCCAAAGAAAAGCAGATCCTCCCTTCCCCCCAGGGGAATTTCACTCAGTGGGTCCTCATACCCCAGGACCTTCCAAAACAAAAATGGACCATCCGGTCACAGAGGGCACTTCCTGTTTTGAGCAGCAATGTGATGCTTTCCCTCCTGCATGTCCTCAGCTCCAGGAATCCACATAACTGGGAAAGATGGGTCTCAGATTTTTTCAATTTTCCACAGGAGGGAAGTCCCCAGGGGGTTCCTTGCAGATACTTCTCACAGCTTATACAGTCTTCTTGGCCACTCAATGAATCAAATATTTATTAAGCCCCTACTATGTGCCAGGTATTTTCTAGATCCTAGGAATACAAGTACAAAGAGGATGAAATAATCCCTGCTTATCATAGGCTTTCATCCTAATGTGGGGGAAAAACAGAAGAAGAGAAGAAGAACAAGAACAAGAAGAAGGAGAAGGAGAAGAAGAAGAAGAAGAAGAACAAGAACAAGAAGAACAAGAACGAGAAGAAGGAGAAGAAGAACAAGAACAAGAAGAAGAAGAACAAGAAGAAGAAGAAGGAGAAGGAGAAGAAGAACAAGAACAAGAACAAGAAGAACAAGAACGAGAAGAACAAGAAGAAGGAGAAGAAGAACAAGAACAAGAAGAACAAGAACGAGAAGGAGAAGAAGAACAAGAACAAGAACAAGAAGAACAAGAAGAACAAGAAGGAGGAGAAGAAGAAGAAGAAGAGAACAAGAACAAGAACAAGAAGAACAAGAAGAAGGAAAAGAAGAAGAAGAAGAAGAAGCTTTGAAAAATAAGCATTTATACTGTGCTTAAGATTTGTGAAGAACTTTACAAAAGCTATCTATTTTATTATCACAACAACCCTGGGAGGTAATTTTTATTATATTCTTCACTTTACAAATGAGAAAATGGAGGCAGATAGATGTTAAGTGACTTACCCACAATCACATGGTAAGTGTGCCTGAGGGTAAATTTGAATTCAGCTCTTTCTGACTCAGGATCTATGCACAGTGACCACATATATATGCATGCACAATTGTGCTTTATAAAGACAAGTGTGCATACATTATATATACAGTATATGTAATATATTATCTATGAACATGTACACACATCATATGTACACACACGTATGTGCATATGTGCATTGTATGCATATGTTATACACGTTTAAGTGTGAGAATATATGCACATTTATATATGTATGCTGCATAAATATAAAGTAAATAAATGAAATATGGTTAAATACAAAAGAATTCAGAAAGAAATATACTACTAGTAATCTTCCTTACCCCAGCTTTGGCTCCAAGCTACCTAGTTATACATTTCACCCTGGGGTTCATAGATCCCCAAGGAGTCAGAAGAGAGATGCCAAGGAGGTCTGTGAATCTATATCCCTTAAAATATTTTGATAAGTATATTTCAGTAAAACTGATTTACGTTATAATCCTTAGTATTTTATTTTATGCTTTTAAAAACATTCTTCTGAGAAGGGGCCTATAGGCTTCACCATACTGTCAAAAGTTTCCTGACCCAGCCCCCCCCCACCAAAAAAGGTAAAGAACTCCTGATTTAGACTCAGTTTTCGTCCACTCACTCTCTGCTTCATCACTTTATCACTCAATTGCCCTTGACTTAGAATCGCAGACTTACAGATGCCTGGTGCGTCAGAGCTAGAAAGGACTTCAGAGTTCATCTCTCTTGTCTAGCCCTCCCACATAGTAAATGAAGAATGAAGGTGAAGAATGATTTTGAGACTTGCCATAGGTCACAGAGCTATTCATCTTAATCAAACCAGAGTAGATTCTATGTGATTCCACAAGATGGTTGGTGGGATTACATCACCTTAATTGGGGCAGAGCAGCCCCTTTGGCACTAGATGGGAGAAATTGCAGGGCAATATATGGCATTTCTGGATCCCAAACTTATGACCCTAGGTTCAGGATGTCTCAAAAAGCTGGGTCTTGAGTCTTTTGTACTTTTCTATGGGCTTCATAAGATGGCATTCTTGGTCTCTTTTCAAAGTGCTCTGTGAGGTTTTGTAACTTATATCTTTAAATTCTTCTATATTTGTTCTTTAGGGAAAGTCTTCCTTCAAAGCTTCCCGACTGTCAACTCTCATTGAGTCAGATGCCCACCCAGTCTTATCCTTACCACTCTCTATAGAGAATGGGGGAAGGGGAGAGAGGAAGAGGAACACAGAAACAGCAGACTGTGGTCTTGAAGCCTGGTCTGTGCAGACCAGTCCAGAGAGCACACATGCTTTTATTTTGCCAAAACAAAAGCAATAAATGACTGTCTAAATAGGAAAACCATGAAAAGAAAAACACAAAGCACTGGGAAAGGAGGGAAGAGAACAGGAAGACAAATAATTTTCCCTACAAACTGAGAGGGATAAAAAGATATGTCCTGACTGAGAGCATGTGATCTAAGGTCTTTCTCTGCATGTGTTGCCTTTCCATTGCAGGGATTTTTTATTTTAGCTTTTTAATACTCTGGAAAGTCTCTGAATATGTCAAGAAAAGTTTCAAGGTGAAAAAAATTCTAATTTGAAAAAAAATAACAATCTCAAAAGATTAGGTAGTAGGACTCACAGCTTCAAGACTATCTGATCTAAACACCTCATTTTACAGGGAGGTAAAGTTTTATAAACAGTTATGACAAGATTCAAACTCAGGTCCTCTGACTCCAAATCCAGCACTCTTTCCATTATACTATGCTGCTGCCATAGTATCAGGAATTTTTTTTGTGTCAGACTGAGTCTTAAGGCAATCAGCACGATATAGAGAGAAATCATGGGACATCATGGAAATCATGAGTTATAAGGACTAGACAAGTTACTCTATATTTGTGAGCTTCAGTTTTTTCATCTATGACACAAGGATGAAAATACCTATATAACCAACCTCCCACAGTTGTTGTGAGGAAAGTCCTTTACAGAAACGCACATAACTATGCATCAAAGGAGAGTATCCAACTATGTATTGTGGTTGTGGTCGTAAATAACAAAGTGTTGAAAAGTATCTTTCATAAATTACAGGGGGAAGTAGTCAGGACCTCAACTTTCCCCTCTCAGAGCTAGATAAATCTAAGCATAAAACAAATAAGAAAGAAGTTAAGGAGGTAAATATAACCTTAGGAAGATGAACTATGATAGATCTCTGGGAAAAACTGAATGGTAATGGAAAGGAATGTTTTTTCTCAGCTGCACATGGCACCTTCATAAAAATTGACTATGTATTTGTGCGTGGAAATCTCACAATCAAATGCAGAAAAGGAGAAATGCTTAATGCATTCTTTTTAGACCATAATGCAATAAAAAATAAATTCAATAAAGAACCATAGAATTATAGATGAAAATTAATTGGAAACTAAATAATAAAATCCTAAAGAATGAATTAGGTAAAAAAAATAATAAGAATAATTAATATTTTTATTAAAGAGAATTATTAACAGCAAAATATAATACCAAAAATTTGTGGGATGCAGCCAAAGTAGTACTTATGGGAAAATTTATATCTCTAAATGTGTATGCAAATAAAAGAAGGAAAGACCAGATCGATGAATTGGACATGCAACTAAAAAGAATCCAAAAAAGAACATTAAAAAATCCCCATGAAACACCAAGATAAAAATGCTGAATAATAAAAGGAGGGAATAATAAAACTGAAAGTAGAGGAAAAATTGAAGTAATAAATAAAACCAAAAAACAATTCTAGGAAAATCCCAATAAAATAAACTATTAGTTAATTTGACTCTAAAAAAGAAAGAGGAAAACCTAATTCGTAGCAGCAAAAATGAAAAAGATGAATGCATCATCAATGAAGATGAAATTAAAGCAATTATTGCATGTTATTTTACCAGTTATATACCGGAAGAACTGACAAAGTAAAATTGATGAATATTTACAAAAATGTAAACTGTTCAGATTAACAGAAGAGAAAATAGAATACTTAAATAACCCTATCTTAAAAAATAAATTGAACCAATGAGCTCCCTAAGAAAAGAAATCCCCAGTATCAGATGGATTTACAAGTGAATTCTACCAAGCATTTAAGGAACAATGGATTCTAATACTATATAAACTATTTGAAAAAAAAATGTAGAGGAGTCCTACCAAATCCCTTTTATGACACAATTATGGTTTCATTACCTAAACCAAGGAGAACGAAAGTGAAGAAAGTTACAAGCCAATTTCCTTAATGAATATCAATGCAAAAAAAATTTAAATAAAACACTAGCAAGGAGATTACAATAATATATCACAAAAATCTACACTGACCAGATGGGATTTATACCAGAAATGCAGGGCTGGTTCAACAGTAGGAAAATTATAATCATAATTGACCATATAAATAACAAATACAACAAAAATTGATTCTATCAATAGATGCAAAAAAAGCTTTTGACAAAAGACAACACACAATTCTATTAAAAACACTAGAAAGAATAAGAGTCAATGAGGCATTTCTAGAAATGAAAAGTGCTGTTATGTCTGACTCGTCATGACCCCATTTGGTGTTTTCTTGGCAAGAATACTGGAGTGGCTCACCATTTTTTTCCAGCTCATTTTACAGATGAGGAAACTGAGGCAAACAAAGTTAAGTGAGTTGCACAGGGTCATATAGCTACTAAGTGTCTGAGGCTGGAGATGAATTTAAACCTTCCTGATTCTGGTCCAGGAGCTCTCACCTAGCTGCCCCAAAATGAAAAGTCACATCTATCTAAAACCAAGAGCAAATATTATCTCCTGAAACCTTCTTAAGAAAATGAGAAGTGAATCAAGGATGTCAATTATCCCCAATATCATAGTAGAAATGCTAGTTACAGTAGTAAGACAAGAAAAAAAATAAAGGAATAAAAATAGACAGTTGAGAAAACCAAACTATCATTATTTGCAGATGATATGATAGTATAGAGAACCCTAGAAAAATCAACTAAAAAACTAGCTGAAACAATTAACTACTTTAGCAAAGTTGTAGGATATAAAATAAGCCCACAAAGATCATCAGTATTTCAATATACTGCCCAAGAAAACCCAGCAAGAAAAGACAGAAAGAGAAATTCCATTAGTATTCTAAGCCAGAAAAAGAAAAATCACAATTCTTCTCAAGTTAATTTACTTATTCAATTCCATACCAATCCAAATACCCAGAAGACATTATTTTATAAAGTCAGAAAAAATATTTTTAATAATCATCTGGAAAAACAAAAGGTCAAGAATATCAAAGGAATCAGTCAAAAAATGTGAAGGAAGGCAGCCTAGCAGTACTTGATTTCAATATTACAAAATGATAATACTCAAAACCATCTGGTACTGGTCAAGAAACAGCAGTGGATCATTAGAATAGATTAGATGCACAATACATAGCAGTAAATTACCATGGTAATCTAGAATTTGATGAACCTGAAGATCCAAGAAAAAACACAGATACGTAAACTCGGAAATTCCACTATTAGGCTACCATTTTAAAATTTTAAAACTGCTAGGAGGGAATAAAAAAAAGTTATAAAATGTTGGTGCTTGAAGTGTCTTTAGATAGTTGCATAAGTCAATCCCTTAATTTTATTTTAGATCCAGAGAGGGGAAGTCTGTTTCCCAAGGTCATTAACAATGGCAGGACTCAATCAACCTCAGTTACCCCATTAACAGTCTAACGCTGTTTTTACCAAAGTACAGATTAAGTAAATTTTCCCACTGTTTTCAGCTGCTTCCAAATATGACCTATGGGTTTTTTTCCTTGTTCATAATGTTCTGGGAATGAAAAAGGCTAAGGATCCTGGCTTTTTAAAAGACCACTGGACTTGTATAGTTTTAATGAAGAGCCATGTCACTGAATAATCTTACTCATAGTGCCAGCTAGGGCTCAGCTCTTTCTAACTAACTCCTCATTCTACAGAGGAAATGACTTTTCTCCGATAACCACAGAGAATGCCTTGAGGCACTTTGACTGGCACTGTATCCTTCCTTTCAGATAAACAAAACAACAACAACAAAATGAAGAAAATGAAGGTAGCTCAAGCATTAGGAATTCCCCCAGGTCTCAGTAAAACCACAGGATCATCTTCTTTTTTTTTCCAGTGTGAGATCTCACTTGAGTTAGCCTGTCATTATAACTAATATTTTCCTTCCAGCTAATTCTTTGAAGTTAACCACAGATATAAAAGCTAATTTACCTAAAATTCTGAAGATTATTTATTTACACCTTCACCCTTTCCTTCCTTCTTCTTAAAGGGTCTTTCTTCACTTTTTTCCCTCCTAACAAAAGATAGTTAAGAGATCATTAATAGGCATCAAAGATAGTTAAGAGATCGCTAATAGGCATTAATAGACTACAGCATATTACTAACTTTTGTACAAAGTTTTATACAAAACCTTTGTACAAAAAGTGGCATAAAAGACATTACACAGGATATATATGACCAGGAAAAGAGGTGAACTGGTCACATGAGAGAAGCATGGGATAATAGACGGTCTGTATGTTGTAATAATGTCCACAAAATATTTTTTTTTAATTTTAGAAGCAACCAGGTGGTGCAGCAAATAGAATACTGGACCTGGAATGAAGAAGACTTGAGTTCAAATCTGCCTCAGAGACTTACTAGCTGTGTGACCCTGGACAAGTCATTTAATCTTTGTCTGCCTCAGGTTCCTTAACTGTATAATAGGAATAATGATAGCACCTACCTCTCAGGGCTGTTGAGATATGAGATAATATTTTTAAATGCCTTTACATAGTGCTTGGCACACAGAAGATAATAAATGCTTGTTTCCTTTTTCATCTCTCCTTTTCTTCCTTCTTTTTCTCCTTCCCTCTTTCCCTGCCTCCCTTCTTTCCTATGTTTCTCCCTACTTTCCTTCCTTCCTTCCTTCCACTTTTCTTTCCTTTTTCCCTTCCTTCCACCTTTCTTTCCTTTTTCCTTAAATCTATCTTTCCTTCCTCTCTTTCTTCCTTTGTTCCTAAAAGACAGAGTTCTTCCTTCCTAAATGATGCAGCAAAGGTATCAGACTGCCAGACTTTGGTTACATCTCCCACAGAAAGAGCACTCACTGTCCCTGGAGTGAGAAGGGCTGGTTAAAATCCCATCTCTGAGGTTTCCCACTCATTTGCCCTTGGACAAAGCATTTAACTTCCCTGGGTCGCATTTCCTCATCTGTAAAACAATCTAAATTGAACTAGATAGTTTCTAAGGATGCTTATACTTCCGGATTTATGATTTATGAATTGGAGAAGATAGGGTAATATAGATGGACTTCAGGCCAAAGGAAGGAATAGAGAGGCAGTTGTGGAGAGGATAGTGTGCCCCATTTATAGTCACTAAGGTCTAGGTTCTAATCCTGCTTCTGATGTGTTAATATGCTACTCACTTAGCTTCTTTATTCTCATTTAAAAATGGTTTTAATAATGTCTGTTTCATAACATTGTTGTGAATGTCAAGCAAGGGAATTTATACAAAGGATTTTGCAACCTTTGTTGTTGTTCATCTTCGTTTTTTCAAAGAGGACATATGACACCACGGGCTGATGCCTTGACTTTGGAGTGAATTCTATTTAAATGAGGCAGAGTTGCACAAAGTAGACAGACAGCCTCACTTTCTCTTACAGATTCATCAAAGTCCAGTCATGCAAATGCCAAGAATGGGTATAACCCTCTTATTTGAAATCTAGATCTACTGACATTTCAAAAAGACTCTTTTAAAGCATATCTAAATTAAACAGGACAATTTCCAACAATAAAATTCAACAATTTCCTTACAATACATAACTAAAAAGTTGGTTTTTCTTTTGTTTAAGGTGAAGAAATAGAGAAGAGAAATCTTCCCTTTTCATCTTGTCATGCAGCATTTGTGGCTTCCCACAAGAACAAAGTAATAACATCCTGTTAGTGTCAATGGCAGGGACCATCTACCATTTAGAGTTTATTGTCACTTTGGGAATCGATGCTCATAGAAAGACTGCTAGAATGTTCATAGCTCAGGGAGGGAATCTGATATAACAAGACAAGTGCAGGACAAGTTAAAAGATGTTAGTTTCAGCTCCAAATTTGATACTTACTAACTGTATGACCTTGGGCAAGTCACTTAACCTCTCCTGTCCTCAGTTTTCTCATCTGTAGAAATAGACACAAAAGCATTTGCACTGCTTACTTTAGTTTTTTTAGGGGAGAAATACTTTACAAACCTTAGAGAAATGTATAATTCAATAAACTCCAGCACTATCTTCTACCTCCAGGATCAAATATAAAACCTTTTCTGTGGCTTTGAAAGCTCTTCATAACCTTTCCAGTTTTCTTACCTTTACTTCTCTCCACATAACCTGTGATCTAGGCACCCTGGCTTCTATGATGTTCTTCACACAAGGTACTCCATGCTCCACAATTGGTGGATTTGCACCAGCAGTACTCTGCTCCTGGAATGCTCTCCCTACTCACTTCTCCCCATCCTAGCTTCCCTGACTTCCTTCAAATCCCAATTAAAATCCCATTTTATACAAGAAGCCTTTTTTGATTCACCTTAATGCTAGTGACTTCCCTTAGGTGGTATCTCCAATTCATCAGGTATACATCTTGCTTCTATATAGTGGGCTACGTGTTGTCTCCTCTCTTAGACTGTGAACTCCATGAGAACAAGGACTGTTTTTGCTCCCATATTTTTTTAGTATTCTCAGAATGTAGCAGAGCTCTTGGCACATTTATTGTTGCTGTTCAGTCATTTCAGTCATCTCTAACTCTTCATGACCCTTTTTGAGCTTTTCTTGGCAAAGATACTGGAGTGATTTGCCATTTCCTTCTCCAATTCGTTTTACAGATGAGGAAACTGAGGCAAACAGGAAGAGATTTGCCCACAGTCACACCATCACTAAGTATCTGAGGTCCTCAGGTCCTCCTGATTCCAAGCCAGGCACTCTATCCACTGTTCCACCTAGCTGCCCCTTGGCACATAGTTGGAACTTAATAAATAATTGTTGACTTGGCTAATGTATGTAAAGTGCTCTGTAAACCATAAAGTATTGTAAAATACTATTTTGGGGAGAACCAAACCTGTGATTTTATTGACTTAGGGAATTCTGGATGAAAAAATATCTCATCTTATTCATGTCCCTTAGGACCTTCTCTACTACTTATACCTCTCAGAGAATTGCCTGTGGAAGTGAGAGGTTAAGTAATTTTCCCAGTCTCAAATCCCACAATTCTCAAACCAGAAGGTTTCAGAGGCAGGACTGCCTCTGTGTGTTTCCTTTATCTGGTGGAAGAAGAGAGGGGGGGGAGCAAGGCCACATCTGTAATTTCACTGGTGTAACAAAAAAACTCAGTGAGGAAATCTCCCTCTCCCACTGCAGACTAGAATCTGATCTACAAGAAGTTTCCTTAGAGAGTTGCCTGGGGAATTGATAGATTAAGCGACTTACCCAGGATGGACAACCAGTACGTGGAAGAGGCAAGACTCTAGTTTAGTAACCTTGACTAGAAGGAAATAAGATTTGTCTGGCATTCTTTGTTGCAGATAAGCAATCTTGTCTCTTTGTAATTACTCTTCCTTTTCTAAATGTTCACTAACCATCTCTTAATGATCTGTTCTAGAATTTTCCCAGGAAATTTATCCCTTAACCCTCTCCAAACTACCTCAGACTGATGCCATAATTTAATTGACTGATAAAGGTTGTTTTAGCTACCAGGGCCTTCAGCTAAAATCAAAGAAACTAAAAGAGAACCTGAGAAATCATCTAGCTTGCATCTATCAGGGAAATAACTCTGCTTGTGTCTTTTCAATAGCTTTCATCCCTATTGAATAACAAGTCACTTATTTGCAGATAATACCTAGGGTGCTTTAGGAGGGTTTGATTGGATGTCACTGATGCTATTTGTGACCCAATGTGAGTGTGCTTCTGTCTTCAGAACCATCCTAAAACCACAGAAAAAATGAGATCTCACTAAGATTCCTTCTAGGCATTCCTTTGTCTTCTTCAGGATCCCAGTTCTTCAAAAATATCTCATCAGTGTGGTTGATTTCACCAACTGTAACATATCATCATCTTCTCTCTTCTATGCAATTCTTGTCTGTTTCTTTCTCCATAGAAAGTCCTCACAAAGGGTTAGGAGACTTCCTCTAGGTTTCTTAATACTGCTCAGGTACCACTCCAACACTTGGCTTATCATATGTTTATCATGCCTCCATTTCCAGTAATACATTTCTTTGATAATATCTTACACAGTACTTTTTCTTCTTGTAACTTGTGGCCTACAACCAAAACCCTGGGCTTATAAAAACTGGGTTTAGTCTTGGGAGTTTCCAAAAAAAAATATTATTTTCATAGTTTGTTCCTCCATCCCAGGTCTCCCTGCCCCAGAAGCATAAAAATTTAGCTCATTTTGCCCCTAACATGGTTTCCTCCAGAAAAAAATAATAATGTCTAAGACTATACAACAACAACAAAAACTCTGAGGTACAAGTTAAATATCCAGGCTAATGATAGAGCAAACATAGGAGAGGTTTAATGTAACCTGCCAAAAATGCCAAGTCTCACACTCAAGCCCATAAATGGTAGTGATAATGCTTATTCCTTCTCTGAACAATGTCTGATAGGTCCCCAAGATAGTTCTCTCAACTCAGTGCTACTCTAAATTGGCGGTACCTGTCTAAGAGAATACACTTGAGTCAACCTCTTTTACCAGACCTGTACAATCCATATAATTCACAGTGCTAATGAAGGACAAGGTCCAGATTTGCTTCCCCACATTGTGTCTATCTCCCTTGTTCTCTGGCTCTCATTCTAGCCTGGTTCAAAAACTCCTTCCCTACATCTACTAGACCTGGTGAAAGATTCCCATTGTTCCTTTTCCACTATCTGTTGTCTTGTAGTACCCTAACATAAAATTTATTGGAGTTCTAATACTTCTTTTATCCCTACCATCTGTACAGACTTCCCCTCTAAGGAACAAAGTCCATGCTTCTGCGGGCAACTAACTCTCTGTCTCCAATTCTAGTTCTCACAACCTATTTGTATTTTCCCCTTAAAATTCCAAGTCCAAAGAGATACTCCAGGACTGTGAACTGGTTCTGAATCAATTGAATTTAATGTGATTCAAAAGAGGCAAAGATAGTTCTCCCCAGGCCTCCACAAAGTAAGTTCATACCTTACCAAAGAGCTAAACTTGTCATGAAAATTTTTGTAGTTGTTCAGTCATTTTTCAGACATGTCCAACTCTTCATGACCTCGTTTGGGGTTTTTTTTCTGGCAAAGATACTGGAGTGGTTCTCCAGCTCATTTTATAGAAGAGGAAACTGTGGCAAACTGGTTTAAGTAACTTGCCCAGGGTCACACAGCTAATAAGAACTTGAGGCTGGATTTGAACTGAAGTCTTCCTGATTCCAGGCCCACTGTTCCATCCACTGCACCACCTAGCTACCCACCATAAGATTAATCCTTCATTATATACACACAAGTGGGATACCTTCTACATATGCAATTTTTTTTTGTTGCCAAAAAGCTGCAGCCCCTTTGTGTCTTCCATCCACCTCACTATTGTGTTTGGGTGGCTCACATTTATTTGTTCTTCAAATATTCATGAACCACAGCCATATAATATCATTGGAAGAAAGCTTGTGTTGAAAAAAATGTCATGGAGTACCTCAGGACTTTTAATAGCATAAGAAATTTCTCAAATATATTATACCTTGCTTTCTTCACTTTATTCAGTTCTAGATCCAACTCATTAATCCATTTTCAACATCTGTCAAGAAGAGATGAACCAGTTCTATAGACTGTTCATTCAAATGGGAATAACATTCTGGACAATAGGCATTTTTCATTCATTTATTTTTCCATTGTGTATGTAGTTAAGCCAATCTATTATGAGAAATGATGGGTCTCATGGAGAAGACTGCAGTGTTCCAGGGCCTGGAAGAGTCAAGATAATACCATCATTCAGAAACCCATATAGTGAATAATGACCAACTGTTGGGAGCGGGAATCTAAATTTACAATGCAGACAAACTGCATGGTGTCAGTGGATTATTACCTTCATGAAAGGTTTCTTCATTTTCCTTTTTCTGAATTCTTTTTTATAGCCAGTTCTTAATACATTTTAAAGGAGTCAGTTTTTTATAATTAATGTGTATGAAACATTTTAGGGAACGCCTCTCTCATTAAAACTTGGGTGAGTATCCATTGGACAGGGGCTCCGCAACAATATGGGAAACTCTTTTTTCGTTGGATTCAGCATCCACTCTAACCTTAAGCCCCCCAATTGAAACTTTCTTGAATAAATACCTTCTTTCAATGCCTGAAATGCTCCATGAGTCAAGTGCAAAAATACTTTTATACCTGGATCATGTGTTTAACATTTTTAATCCTCTAGCATTGCTTTTCCTATTCATTTTAAAGTAATATAGAAAAAAATTTTAAACTGAATTTGCAAAGAATTTTTATTGGCAATGTATACCATTTACCTTGGCTCCATAAATCAAAGTACAGACATACTGCAAAGCATGGGGAGTCCATTAAGAAATATTCCATCAGCATGTATAGAGGGCACACTGTATTATACTGACTGTATTCAATGAAGACTATGCATAATTTCTTTTCCTCTGAAGGAGATAACTTTTATTGCATGTGGTGCTTTCCACTGAGTTCATTCACTGAACTACCTACAACTGAAGAGGAAACTGATCAGCAGAACTCCAAGACAAGGTATCTTTTATCTGAAAGACATTTAAACTTTTCACCCATAAGTTTAGGCTATTTTTAAATGGATTTTTCCAGAGAAATTATGGTATGAGAAGGTGCTCTCCATAGGGAAGAGCAACTTAGAGCTAGTCTTACCTCAATAAGTATGGATTTATAGCAAGAAAAATAAACTGCATTGTGATTATCCCTAACGGTGTTATTTGGGTAATTCTTTCTATTGTTAAATTTCATTCAGCTTTATCAGTAGATTGAAATGGTGATGCAGTTAGCTTTTTAAGTGTTTCATTGATGTTCTTTTCTTTTTTTTATGTAATTTCTCTATGACTGAATATATTACCTCCACCAAGAACCTTCCCTTATAACAAGTAAGGGTAGTTAGAACAAAACACACAGGGAAAGCCTGACAACTTTGTTGCACATCTATAACTTACCACCTTTCAACAATGAGGTAGAGCTACACTTCGCCATCAGTCATCTGAAGTCATAATTGGTTTGTCCATCGACCAGAGTTCTGAAATTTTTCCATGTTGTTTTTCTTTACATTTTTCTTGGTTTCATCATGTAAGCTATTCTGCTTCTATGTTCTTCATTCTATATCAGTTGAGACAACTTTTTGAAAATTTCTCTTAATTCTTGATGCTGGTCTTTTCTTATGGCACAACAACCAGCACTGTGATAAGTGCTATTGATAGAAATACTAGCAAGTTCCTGGTCTCTAGGAACTCATGTTCTAATGAGGGAAGACAACACGTAAAAGGGATTTTTGAAAAAGCAAGGAAGTGGGAAGAAGTCAGAGGCATGGTGGTAACATTTGGAGAATGAAATGTGGCTAGTCTGGGTTCTTCCCCAAAACAGAGGCACCAGGGAGAACTCTGTAATGATACTGCAGGGGCAGAGGGAAGAGGAAACTGAGGCACAGCAGCTAGGTCCAGAAAAAATATTGTATTGCATTTATATATCTTGATTTCTGCAACCATGTAAGTGTTACTGTAAATATGTTTTGCCTGTATACGATCTTTCCTTTGTCTTTAACATCTCTGGGCTATATGCCTACTTAGGACATATGTCTAGTTGTAGCATTCTTGCCAAAGGGTATGTGATACATTTAGTTTAAATTTTTTTTATATATTTGTCTTGTTGGAGAGCTTCAAGCAGCAACTTTATCTTTTTAATGATTTCTTATTTCTCAAGACAATGAGACTTGGCACTAGTGAGAATACAAGAAAAAAGATGTCATTTTAAAATATTCATATAATTTTATTTGACTGGAAGATGTGTGTGGGAAAGGCAGGAATATAGGCCAGGAGGGTAGAGGCTGATGACTTAACTTCTTCACTTTTGTGAAGAAGCTCAGCTTCCATTCTTGCTCAATTGGATTTATATGCCAAACTAGAGAGGACCTAGTAAATAAAGAAAGTGAACTTTATGTTCCTACCTTCTGTGCAGTTCCTGTGTAATTTTCTTATCAAATCCTCTGAAATTGGTTGTTTGGGATAACAGAGGATCTTGATAAGAGGTTATTGGATTTGCAGGAACTTCTAACTCTAAGTCAGTTATTTGTCTGGAACAATGGACTTTAAGTTAACATCAGAGAGTCAAAAGAATACATGTATATATGCACATAAATTCATTTATCTATAGATCTATACATATCTACATAGTGAGATATGTATATATAAGCATATTCAGATATATATGCATGTTTACATAGATTTGCATATATCTATATATAGAGAGATGTATGTATATGCATATGTGAAGATGTGACATAGTCTCTCATAGTCTAAACAGCTAAAAGTTTCTAGTCTCTGTGCCTGAACAGATTAGGAGCCAAGACAGTCAGCATCTGGCTCTGAAGAGATGAATCCAAGAAACTCTTAGCAGAAAGAAAGAGCAACCAGTACACTTTATGTCAATGGACTCCCAAAAGGTCTTAAGGGAAGGAGTTCATGAATTTGAATGGGAAAAAAATTACATCTTTATTTTTACTAACTTCTAACTAAATTTATATAATTTCAATAATATTCATTATTATTCAATAATCTTTATATATTCTTAAATAATCTAAAAATATTATTCTAAAAGAGATCCACAGTCTTTACCAGACTAACATAAAGGTTAAGAATTCCTGCACTGGACCAAGAAGAGTTACAGCACAGAACAGTATAAAGATATCACCAGAGGATATAAGTAATTCTACAGAATCAAAGTGTGTTTTCCCTTTTCCACATATATGGTCTGACCACATGAATCTTTCATAGGTGCTCTCAATGTGTGTGCTCTAACCACATGGTTTTCTAGTATGTATATCTTCACATATGTTTCCTGGCTACACATATTAGCTATGTACACACTGAAAGTGTTTTCCCTCGGGAAGTGTGTTCCCTACATGTGTGTCCTTCCCCACTGATGACAATTTGTGGGAGATTGTATCCTATGTGTGGACAGAGAAATGTTTTCTTGTTTCATTATTTTAGATCCCATTTGACTAAATGTTTTGTTTTTTGTTTTTTTTTTTTGCTTTGAGCTGGTTGGTGCTGACACGCTTACTGTCTTGAACCTGGGACCACTTTCTGAGTGTCTACACATGAGTCCCCCAGGTTCTATACCTATTTATATTTATGTCTGCATGAGATCACAGAATGACCTATGTTGAGCACTGAAGATTAAAAAATTAGATTATCAGGATCTAGTCCAGGCCCTTTATTTTGTAGATGAGAACACTAAGACTCAAAGAATGGAATTTGTCCAAAGTTTACTTAGTAGCAGAGACTGGATTAGAACTATATCTCTTTGGGGTAGGCTAAGTGGCTCAGTGAATAGGGCACCAGCCCTGGAGTCAGAAAGTCAAATTGGGCCTCAGACACTTAACACTTACTAGCTGTGTGACCTTGGGCAAGTCACTTAACCTCAATTGCCGTATCTTCTCCCCTCCAAAAAACAAAGAACTATATTTCTTCCCCAGTGGTATAAAGGTTTTCTTACTTCTATTGTATTTCTGATCCAATCTGCCCTCCACAAAGATGCCAAAATTGCATTCCTAAAGCTCAGGTCTGACCAAGTAATCACCTTCTGGGGACTCAATTCATCAATAAGAATGGGAGTTGGGGCTATGGTCTGAGTATGAGGCGTAGTTAAAGCTATATATGCACCACTCCAAAGGGAGAAAAATCATGAGAACTCCATTAAAAGGGTTGTGAGTTACCCCTTTGACAGACATACTCTCTAAGCTTGAGCCCACTTTCCCCTGAATTCTACATGACTGGTGGGAGAGCGTGTCACAGATTTTTGGAAGTGTGTTTGTTCTTATACCATCTTAGTAAGTACCCTTTAATAAAGACTGGATAACTAATTCATGTCAACCAATAATCAGTGGGAAGCACACTATGGGGTGCTTATGAGTTATAACATTAGAAAAGCACTCCTCTATTTTTAGGTCTTCAGAGCTAACCCTGAAGCTTTGAAAAGACATAATAATCTTACTCTTGGGACATGATTCATAAGTGCAGATTGTAGGTGAGATACATGCCTCAGTGGACACATCACAATATGAAGACTCTGTGACTTCGGATTTAGGGTATCTCACAACACAAGGTCTTACTCCTTGTAGAGGGACTCTGGGTCTCGTAGAGAATGCCACTCCTGAAAATATTTTCCTTTTAGTGTCCTTTTACTGGTGAGGACTTCACACTGCTTCTCAGCACAACCAGCTCATTCTCCTGAGGCAGGCGTGTAGGTAAGAGCAGACCAGACCCTAACAGAAATCTCAATTCTATTTTTTCTATTGCCTCCTCTGTCTCTTCAGTTCAAGGTTCCAGGGGCCACTAAAGGTTTCTTTCCCAGTCTCATCTCATCTCTTCATTTTCATTCCTCTCTCTCCTTCCCCACACCAGATGATCAAAGTCACACCACTCTCTTTAACAGAGAAGAAGCGGATGTAGAGAGTCATTGTAGATAAAATGCAAACTCAGCCTATGCTTAAAACACTGCACAGTCTACCTTTCCAGAATTATGCTACATATTCTCTTTTGTTATTGTTTGTTGTTGTTGTTCAGTCTTTTTTTCAGTCATGCCTGACTCTTCATGACCCTGTTTTGGGTTTTCTTGCCAAACACACTGGAGTGGTTTTACCATTTCCTTCTCCAGCTCATTTTACAGATAAGGTGAAGTGACCTGGCCAAGGTCACATAGCTAGTAAGTGTCTGAAGCCAGATTGGAACTCAGGAAGATGAGTGTTCCTGACTCCAGGCCCCCAAACTCTATCCACTGCTGTCCCCACATACTTCCAACCAAACTGGACTATTTAAGTCTTGGCATTCTATTTCCACCTTCCACACAACAGCACAACCAAGCCCCATGCGTAGAATGAGCTCCTTTATGTCTACCTCTCAGAATTCGTAAATTCCTTCAAAACTCAACTCAATGGACACTCCAATGGAACATGAGCTACTTCAGAGCAGAAATCATCTTTTCTTCATCATTGTATCCCTAGTGCAGGTGGCATATATCATGGGTGCCTAAGAACTCTTTATTGAATTGAATTGGCCTTAACAATCCAATCTAGCTCCCTCTTTTCACAGATTGGGGAAACTAGAGCCCTAAGTGGAAAAGCGACTTTCTATCCACACCCGTCTTATGCACTGTACACCCAAGGGCCAGTTTCCTATCCACCTCTTCTATACGGATTATTAGAGGCAAGAGGATGCCCTAAATACTTATTCACAGATGGATGAGTAACTAACAATTTTAGGCAGTTTTTAGATCTGTTCAACTAAGGTTGCCTCTCCTGTCAAACTTTACCACTTACTTGGGTGCATATACTATTTCCTGCATTGTTATTAAATGGATAGACAGATATAGCATTTACCAAGTGCTTACTGTGTGCCAGACATTTGTATTAACCTTGGGGATAAACCTACAAATCAGTCAAATCAAGACAACAAGTATTTGCTGAGTACTAGTCACTATGTGCCAGGTGCTTTTAGGCAAGTAAGACAGTCTCTCCCCTCAAGGAGCTTACATTCTAACGGGGGAAGAAAACATATTAAGGAGAGGTTGGCTGGGGAGGGGAAAGAGGAACAGGAAGGAAGAGGAAGGGAGCAAGGAAATGGAAGAGAACTTCAGAGACAGTCCAAGCATGAATAAGTGACCCCAAGCATGACTGGGGTCTTTCCTAAAATGGTAGTACTGAGGAGGGGAGTGTTTTTTTGGTTTTGGCTTTGGATTTGATTTTTAGGGTGGCAATGTGGCAGGTGAGAAGGAAGAAGACGGTGGAGAGAGGCCAGGCCTTGCTGTTACCTTGGCCACATCACTTAAGGTCTCTGAGTTTCAGTTTCCTCATCTGGAAAATATGGGTGTTCCTACACACCCCCATTCCCCTCCCATCTCCCCCTCCTCCAGCAGGGGGAAGACCAGAGAAAATAACAGTCCCTGACCTGTCTGTACTACAGGTTTTTGTAAGGATGAGATAAAATAATGGTTAGAAAAGCATTTTGTAAGTTAAAAAGCCTATAACCACAGGAGAGATTGTTTTTATCATTATCATGATAATTATTATTATTACTATTATTCTATATATGAGACATCACAAAGCACGGAACAAGCCAAATCCCCTCAGGGTCTGGTAGAAGGGGATGGAAGAATGGGAGAAGATGTGAACGATGGGAAGGGAGGAGAGGGTTAGGAGGCCCATTCTTTTTATGCTACCCAAGCATAAGACAATGAAGGAAGTCATTTATCTTTACTTGAATTTGTTTTTAATTTTAGACCTCAGAGAACAAGACAGAGACTAGGCAAGGCTCTTGATCTGAAGACCAGCCTGCTGTTCTCTGACATTGGGAAATAATGCCAGTAATTTGCTGACTGTTCCACCCAGAGACACAGGATCCTGGTTCCTCAGTCCCACGCCCACCCCACCTCCACCCCAGACACCCTAACTTGAATCGGTGGAGGTGCCCTTCCTCCCTAGGGCCCAGCTGAGCTGCTCCTCCAATATGATCCCCTCTGGAAACGGTTAGCCACATGCTATTTTGGGGACAGACACTCCCTCCCTCTCGATTGGAAACGATGGGTGATTTTGGAGAGGAAGGAGTTAATTTAAGAGCGTAAATCCCTAAGCAGCCCCTGCAAAGAAAAGACTTTGAAGCCGCTCTGTGCCCTCCCCACTTCCCCCCCAGCCCCAGCCACTGTGTCTGTGGGTGGATTTTGTAATGGTCAGCGCCCTGAATGATGAAAGCTGAGAGCACACATATAAAAAGAAAACTAGTATTAAACGTCCCTTTGTTTTTGTGCATTTCCCAGACACTCCTTCAGTACACACCAAAGGACGGCTACCGAGAGCGGAAACAAGCCACATCGGGTCTGTGACGGCCTTTGTTATGCTATAATAGTTGGACCCTATTAAACTATAAAAAACCGAACGACGCACATAAAACTGTGCGCTGCCCACCCTCCCACTAGGCTCCTGCATGCCTCTTTACTAGCCCCAGCCATTCTCGGCTCCAGGACACAGCGGCACCAAGGCTGGGGCTGCCTCCTGAATGCTGGCAGCACAAAGCAGCAGGAGCTTGAAGGCCTTTCTATACCTTTTTCTTGTTATGATTGTTATTATTCATAGATTTTATGGTGTGCAGTCGCCGTCCAGGCTCTGCCTGGGTCCTAACGGCAGATCCCCTGTCTCACGTCCCAGGTCTCACGTCTCCCTCTCCCCTAACTCTGGAAACTGGATGGGCTGCAGAATGCATCACAGACTAAATACCTCAGCCATCCTCCATCAAAGCCCCAACTTGAGATGGAGATCGCTCGCCTCTCTGTCAATGCCCTGAAAAATTTTTACCTCCAAGATTTTGGAGGTTAACCTGAGGTAGCCCTGCATAATGAGGGAGGAAAATGGAGAACCTACAGGAACACAGAGCTTGAAATTCCTCTCCTGCAGTTATGAACACATGGTCTTTCAATTCCTATGTGAGTGGAGAAGGGACCTCTTCTTTCTCTTCCAGATCCTCATGTAATTTCTCCAAGATGAGACTTTGCCCTATCTGTCATCCATGGCCATCAGCAGTGACATGACTGGGAATCCTGATACCTGGAGCAAAATCTGTTTAGCAAGGAAAAGGATGAGAGGGAGGGAAGGAAAAAGGGAGTAAAAGAGATAGAGACTGAGGAAGAGAGACAGAGACTGAGACACAGAGACAAAGACAGAGACACAGAAACAAAGAGAGGGACATAGAGACTAGGATACCCTAAGGCTAACCTGCAACACCATCGCCACTACCCCTAGACTTAGTTTATGGCACAAGTCCCCAAGTCAGGCAGAGAGTAGACAGCCTGTCCCAGCTGCATGAAATGCAGCAGTTGTAAAAAGACAGCTCCAGGAGAGAGGCATGACACTGACGGATTTCTCTCAGGAACTGATATATTTCCTCCACCAGGGCACTAGGATGGGGAGCCAGGGGCACTTCTTCCCAGCAGCTATCTTCCATGCCCCATTAGCCCCAACCCCATTGGCATGACTACTGCAGCCAGGAAACTCACTCCTCTTGTGTTGACATCATGGGAAGGAAGAAGAGGATATGATGTGGTCCTTATATCAGAATCCTTAGGCAAAGCCCTAAGAACCTCATGCTATATACTAGTCTGGTTACCAGAGCATTACTCTATTCTGATGTGGAAGGCATGAGAAAAGCTTTCCCACCCACTCCCAACTATGTAAACCTGTCGAGAGTGGCACTCTATAGACTTATGGGACCCTGAATTCCATCCCATACTTTAGAAAATAGGAGGAGGAGGAGGAAAAGGAAGAAGAGGAAGAGGAGGAGTAGAAAGAAATGAGTTCTCATTCAAGAAGCTGATATCCAACTGTCAGCTACCTCTTTGTGTATCAATGTTCTCCTGGTGAAATTATGTAGTTGAGAATCTTGGGAAATCATGGTCTCTGAAAAATCGAAAGTATAAATTAACCAAAGGGAAATGGAAAGATACATGGTAAGGCAGATGACCACAAGTTAAAAACAATGATTTGCATGAGAGAAGTGACAAAACATATGAGAAATATTTTTTTTAAAATTAGGTATGACCAGAAAAGGGGGTGTGCTGGTCATGGAAACACCAAGTGCTACATAGATGTTCCAAAGATATTAAAAGACTTAAATGAAGGCCTCTATTCCTCTGCCTAGATCCTCTATGGGAGAAAAAATCATGGGGAAAGAGGAATGAGAATTGCACAGAATGAGGAGAGATTCCAATCTGTATCAGAGAATGGATTACCACATGAAGACCATAAATCTAAGTAAGCTTATCAAAATCATGTTCTTTGCTAGAAGGACCTACCATTCTGATGAAAACAGGTCTATCATCCTCAGAGAGAGAAATGAGACCCAAGACCAGAAGGAGATAGTACCTTTTTATTCTCACACTCTGTAGTCAACTACTGGTTTCATAGTCATGGTCACAATCATAGACATAGTCAAATTATCCTTATTGCTGCACTCCTGCCTTCCAATATCACAAGCATCTCACCATGTGCCTCTTTTTAGTAGTTACAGTAAAATTACTTTATTGATTCACTTGCTAGTAAACCCTGTATCCCTCTCTTTTGTTCTCAGTAAGCTCCCAAACCCTGTTAAAAAATACTTTGATTCATGGATGATCTGTTTTCAACTGTCTTCAAAGAGTAAGAGGTGATCCTATGGTAGAAAAGAGAAGAGCCCATAGTACTCTACATGTGGTACTTCATTTGTTCCTAAAAAAAAATAACTAGTGAGGTTGAAGCTAGTATTAGTCCCAGTTTGCAGATGAGGATACTGAGGTTAAGAGAAGTTAATTGAATTTACTGGGAGTCATACAGCTAGGAAGTAAATGAAACAGGATTTGAACACAAGTCTTTCTGATTCCAAACACAACACTTTGTGCATTACACCACCTAGCTACCTCAAAGAAAATGTTAAAAAGCAAGGAAAGAAACCCTTCTCTGCCAACAGATTGGTGCTTCGTATAGCTTACAGTCAGTCCCATTCTATCAATCTGATCCAATCCAAGAAGCATTTGTTAAGTCGCTACTATGTGCCAGGCATTGTGCTAAGCACTGGGGATTGGTTAATTAATTAATCAACTAGTTAATTAATTAAAAGGAAAGACAGTCCCCATGATTAATGAGCTTACAATCTAAAGGTAGAAATAACACACAAAAAGAGGCAAGAAAGGGCATGGGGAAAGAATGGAGAACCCCAGGGGGGTACCCCTATCTTGTGCCATAGAGTTAAATCCAGACAGGGCAGCAGATGCAAAGTGGAGTGATCTGAGGGTCCAGTTTATGCCCTCTATAAAAGGAGGCATTGTGAAGAGTCTGTTACTCTGCCCCTCCAAACACAGGAGAGAAGAGACTGAGAGAGGTGGTGCCAATCAAGGCACTGAGTTAACTGCATGGTAGTGAGTTTAGAAAATGATGAGTTTATCCTGGGAGAGGCATCTGATTCCATGGAGTTGAAACCAGGCAGGACAGCAGATGTAAAATGGAGTTATCAGACCTTGAAAATCCAAATGCTTTTTTCTCTGATTCTCTGTTTCAAAGTCAGACACATAAACTTCATTTCTCAGTGGTCTCATAGAGAGTGGGAGATTATTTCTAGTTATGTCTTCTCCTTTATTATATTAGGCCCTTTTTGTAATTATAGTTTGTTTCATAGTATAACCTTCCCCTCTTCCTTCTCTTTGAATAAATCTTCCCTTTTAACAAAAAAAAATAGTTGAGCAAAATGGATTGACATAACAACTATATCTTAAGTGTATGCAAAATCCCAGTCCTCTAGTTCTCCAACTCTCCAATGGAAGGAGACAATTGTATATCTTCATTTCTTCCTTGATAACAATATTGGCTATAAATTTGTTTTTTCTTTCAATTATATCTTTCGAATTTATTTTCCCTATCCCTCTTTAAAGTAAACAAATTGCTCCTGCAATTACTTTTGCATGTACTAATTTGAAATTAGTTTATTCCCATAGCCTCTCTCTCCCATCCTATCTACCTGCATTATCCCAAGTTCTTTGAATTTACTTAAATTGTTCATTTCTCTTCTTTTTAGTAAAGTCTACTTATCTGCAAATTAAAACAACTCTGATGTGCCACCTCACATCTATCAGATTGGATAATATGATAGAAAAGGAAAATGATAAATGGTGGAGTGGATGTGGGCAAATTAGGACACTAGTGCACTATTGGTAGAGTTGTGAACTAATCCAACCTTTCTGGAGAGTAGTTTGGAACTACACCCAAAAGGCTATAAAAACAGTGTATAACCTTTGACTCAGAAATAGCACTCCTAGATCTGTATCCAAAAGAGATCCTCCAAAAGGGAAAAGAACCTACTTGTACAAAAATATTTATAGTAACTTTTTGTGTGGGCAAAAAATTGGAAACTGAGGTGATGTCCATCAATTAGGAAAAATTGTGGTATATGACTGTGATGGAATACTATTGTGCTTTAAGAAATTATGAGCAGTATGCTTTCAGAAAAACCCAAAAAGACTTACATGAACTGATGCAAAATAAAGTGAGCAGAAGAAGCACAACATTATATACATTAATAGCAATATTGTAACTCTAACTTAGCTATCCTTAGTAAAATAATAATCCAAGACAATTCCAAAGGATTCATGATGAAAAATGTTATACACCTCCAGAGAAAAAACTGATAGAGTCTGAATGCAGATCAAAGCATATTGTTTTTCATTTTTGTTGCGGGGAGGGGGTTTGTCTGTGTTTTCTTACACAACATGACTTATATGGAAATATGTTTTGCATGATAGCACATGTATAACCTATATCAAATTGCTTACTATCTCAGGTAGAAGGTGGGGAAGGAAATGAAGGAGTAGAGAATTTTGAACTCAAAATTTCCAAAACAAATGTTAAAAATTTGTTTTTTTACATATAATTAAGGGAAAATAAAACTTCTTTTTTTGCTTTTTGGAGGTCAGGGCAATTGGGGTTAAGTGACTTGCCCAAAGTCACACAGCTAGTAACTGGTAAGTGTCTGAGATCAGATTAGAACTCAGGTCCTCCTGACTCCAGGGCTGGTTCTCTATTCACTGCACTACCTAGTCACTCCATAAAACATTATTTTTTTAAAAAAACTTTTCTAAAAAGTCTACTTGTTGATTCATTCCTAACCACCATTTTGAACTGTACTTTTCCCAAGATGACCTCTTATTTTTAATAATTTTCTTTTCCAGTATACTTTTTAAAGTGCTAATTTACTTTGTCATACTCCTCATTTCTTCCTTTTATCTAAAAGAAATGCTTTAATTTTATTTTTTCAATTAATAAAATCTATTCTCTCTCCCTCCTATTTCTCTTCTCATTGGAAAAAGAAAAGTAAAACAAAACGCTGTAACCATATAGCCCCATAACCATGAAAACACAAATTCCTTCATTGGCTACATCAAAGAAACACGTACCCCAGTCTTCGCCTTGGGTCTCTCACTCTTCTCTCAAGAGGTGAGTGGCATCTCTCCCCCACAAGAACTAATTCACTTGTGCAAATAGGTGAATATTCTCAGTGATACTACACTTGTGATCCGTCTCATCTGCTGAAAAGAAGCCTGACCATAAAATACAAGTTTTTAAAAGCGCTGCCCAAGAAATGGAGAAACACTACCTGTTATCCAGATGGCAGCCTGCAAACAATTAGGCAAACTAGTTGGCTTTGCTAAGTCACATGGGGAAAGGTGGCAGAAGAACCCTGTTTCCCCAATAATCACATTCAATTCACAAAATTAAAGTTATCTTGGATATCCATCTTTGTTAGACTTTTAAAATCTCTGTCATGGATCTCTCAACACTCCCCAGATCTAACAGCATGGACATGTAGAACATAATACCTTACTTAGTCAGCTCTTACTAATCTGTGCTATTGAAAATACATAGAATTCAAAAGTATGTATGCAGTTCTGTATGTATGTATATAAAAAGTATGCATAATCTAATAAAAATGTTTTAGAATTAAAAAAAAGAAGTAGGTGGCATGCTTCAGCAGTCCTCTGTAATAATGTTGGGTGATTGTGTTCATCAGAGTTATTAAATCTTTGAAAGTTATTTACTTGATCTAGCATTTATTGTATATACCCATATATTCTTTATTCTACATTCTTTTTTGTAGTAAATTATTTCACTTTTTTTCTTTTTCTCTTTTTCTTCTTTCACAAATGTGACTATTATGGAAATACACTTTACATGGTTACACATATATAGCCTATATCAAATTGCTTACTATTTTAGGAAGAGGAGAGGGGAGGGAGGGTGGGAGAAAAATTTAGAACCCAAAATTTAGTAAAAATGAATACTAAAGATTGTCTTTACATATAATTGAAAAAATAAAATGCTATTAAAAAGAATATACACCTGTCTCTTTTCTCAAAATATATAGGGAACTGAGCTAAATATATAAATATAAGAACCATTTCCTGATTGATAAATGCTCAGAGGATATTAACAGGCAGTTTTCAGATAAAAAACAAAGTTATCAATAGTCATATGGGAAAATCCTCTAAATCAAAACTGAATAAAGAAATGCAAATGAAAGTAATTCTTTTTAAATTTTTTTGTTTAATTTATTTTCTTGTTTACACCATTCATTTCCATAACATTTTGAGTTACAAATTTTCTCCTCATCTTTTTATTCTACATTCTTAACTAAAGTTATAAAATGCCAAATGTAAGCTACCTTCTCTAACCCATTTCTATGTTAGTAAATTTATAGACCTCAAGGCAATTCTCCCTTCCTTTTGTTCTTTGGTGGGAACTTCTATTGTGTTTTACTCCTAGTAGTATCAATTCATGAAGGATACAGCAAAGTGTAATAGGAGTCACTCTGATCTGTCCTGGCCCTAAGAAAACCATATGCTCCTCTCCCAAAGAGAAATTTAGGGCATACAAAACTTGCTTCAGTCAAAATTCATCATGAGATCCTTATCTCTCATGAGATCTGCATATAGACATGCATAAGAAAATTACTTAATGGCACCCTTTAATTTTCCCATGGGGAACTTCCCCTTTGCAATTCTTAACTTACTTTCCCACAACCCCACAAGTCTGTGGAATTCCTTTCCTTCCCTACTCACCTCCAGGCTAAGGTAAAAATCCCTAGTTTTCCTCTAACAGTCCCTTCCCTTCTTTCTACTAAAGTGATTTCCTACTATGTTGTGTTGAGATGACACAGAAAGGGTGATAAAAATGATACAGAAGGGGTGATAACTTTTGGAGTTTTTTGATTTGGTTTGGTTTGGTTTGTAACAATTCTTGGATATAACAAAAGATGTTAATCATTTCAAACATTTTAGTTGAATCTTTGGGGTTCTTTAAGCAAACCATTATATCATCTGCAATAAATTTTGTTTCCATTTCACTTATGCTTATTTCCTCAGTTTCTTTTTACTTGTCTTATGAATATAGAGAACATTTCTAAAATACTATCAAATAGGAGTAGTGCCAATAGACATCCTTGCTTTACCCCTGATCTTTTCTGTAAAATCTTTAGCCCTTCATTAAAAATAATGTTAGCTCTTGGTTTTAGATAGATGCCATTTAGCTTATTAAAGAATAGACAATTTATTCTTATACTTTAAAAGATTTTATGGAAAAAAGTTGTATTTTCTAAAAGTTTTTTTTCTGTATCTGTTGATATAATTGAATTTCCAAAAATCAACATGATCCATTATGTTTATAACTTTTATATTAGTGGACCAACCTGAGTTTCCTGATAAAATCAACCAGATCATAATCCATAATATTTTAATTACAGCATAGTGATAATATTTTATTTGGCATTTTGAACCAATATTCATTAAGGACATCAGTAAATAGTTTTCTTTCTCTGATTTATATCTTTCTTGGTTGAGTATAAGAACTATATTTATTTCATAGAAAGAGTCTTGTTTCAATTCAATAAGAAGCTTTCTCTACTTTCCTTTTGTTGCAAAGAATCCACGTAATATTTGAATTAATTATTCTTTGAATGTTTGATGGAATTTTTGGTTTGTTTCCCTTTCCCTGAAGAATTCCTTTATGGTTTGTTCAATCTCTTTTTTCTGAGACTGGATTAAGCTTTCTGTTGCTTGTTCTGTTAATCATCTGTTTTATATTTGTGAAAATATTCATCCATTTCATTTAAAATTTATTAGTTTGTTACCACAGGATTAAGAAAAATAATTTCTAATAATTTATTTTATTTCCACTTCAGATGTGAATTCTTTTTTATTTTTGACATTGGTATTTTGGGTTTCCCCTTTTTTCTCTTTTTTAGTTAAATTTAATTTTTCTTAATGAAACTTTCTTCACTTCCTCCCAGTTCATCTCCTCCCCATCTAGAAAGCAATAAAAAACAAAATCCCAATTAAAAACTTAAATAGTTGAACAACAACAACAACAAAACCAAAACAAAACACTGGTGATGTCCAAAAAAGTATGCCTTACAAGTCCCACCTCTCTATCTAGTTTTCTCTCTTTTTGCTAATAGGTTACCTAACTGTATACCTATTTTATTAGGTGTGGTTGTCATTGCTGTTATTTTTTTTTTCAAAAGAACAAAGCTCACTTTTTTGGTTTAAGTTTTATTTTTTCTTTGATCTCCAGAATTTTTACTGTTTTGCTTATTTTAAAATTTCTTTTCTTTTAGGGTCAACTTAATGATTTGTTCTTTGCTCTTTTGCTGATGTATTTTGAAATATGTATTTCCCCCTACATATTGCTTTTGAAGTATCACAAAAGTTTTGACCTGTCTAATTGTTTTTGGTATCTTCAATGAAATGACCTTTTATTTCTTCGATTTGTTCTCTGACCTACAAATTATTTGGAATTCGAGCATTTAAGCTACATTAAGTTTGAAGCCTTTCTTTAAAAGTCCTTTATTGATTATAATTTTATTATAAGGTGATCACTACTAGATGTAGTTAACATTTGTAGTTTGCTGTATTTTTATAAAAAATTTAAGTTCTAGCACTTGTTCAATTTTAAAGGTGCCATGCACATCTGAAATGTTTGTAAATTTCTTTTTATTCTTATTCAATAATTATCACATCTCACTCTTCTCAAATTTCCTTCAATTCCTTAACTTTTTCAACATTCATCATTCTGTTAGATTTTTTTTCTATCCTTGAAAGGCTGCACTAAGGCCCCCAGTTATTAAAGTTTTACTATTATTTCTCCATTTAATTTAATTTAATTTAATTTTTGTTTTTAAAAAATATGAATGCCACAGACACTTTTCTTTTGTTGAAGGCCAAGCATTTTAATGAGAATTAGACTTGACTGAAGAATATCTGGGAGGTATTTTTGAGTTCTTTGTGTTTAGGAATATTCTTTCAACCTATTCTCTGATTTCTCATGATTGGAAAGGAATACATTAGTTTTCAAACTGAGCTCACTTCATAACTGAAGGTCTTTCTCTTAGATGTCTGCAAATTTTGTGATTTCATGCCAAAATTCTAAAATTTAACCAATATATTCCTTGAAATCTCAACTTTTGAATCTTTTCTCTGTTGGCAATCTTTGAATTCAATCTCTTAGTTCTTTTTCATCAGTATTAAAACATTTTAGTAAGGTTTGTTGTACTATTTTACAGCATTATATTCAGAAGTTTGTTTAATTTATCTTGTTTTTCTAAAATACCTTTGATCTTTAAATTATCTGGCATCCTGTTTTCAAGATCACCTACTTTAGCTTTTGTAGAATTCATGTGAATTTTAATAAATTCTTTTTTTAGCTCCTCATCTGCCTAATGGTCCTTACTTATATATTTTGAGGTCCAAATTTTTCATCCTTCTTTATTTAAAATTTTATTCCAAACTTTAATATGATAAAAACAGCATTTCCATTTTTAAATAAGAATAGAAAAAAGGTGTGTATATGAAACCATGAATCCCCATTTTATAACACTTTTAAATCCTATAATAAATTCCACATTACTTTCAAAACTATACTATTCATATATTCTTTTGTTCTGCACACATTTTTTAAAATGTGTCAACAGCCCTTTTTTGGCATCACAAGAAAAAAACACCTTGTTAAAAAAATAAGCATAGTTAAGCAAAATTGATGCACAAGGTAGCCACGTCCCAAAATTTCTTCACCTCCGAGTTTATCTCCTTCCTGGCATGATATGGATCGCATACTTCATCATAGATCCTCTAGAGACAGATGGCTTCGTCATTGCTTTGATAAGGGTTATTAAGTCTTTCAAAGTAGTTTTTCTTTAAATGATGTTATCCTTCTATAAATTATTCTCCTGGTTCTTCTTGCCTCATTCTGTATCAGTTTCTACTACCCAAGATACTCTGAAATTTTCACCATTTCTTACAGGACAATAATATTCCACTACACTAATATACCATGTTCAGCAAACCAAGCTCCTTAGTTTTCACCTTTTGTATTGTTCACTTGCTTCTGGCTGACTTATTGAGGAGATGGGAAAACAACTACTTACTATAAATCTCTCATTGAATTTCTCAATCATCATAGAGTCTTGTGCAAATTTCAGAGTTTTGCTCCTATAGGTACGTGAGAGGTCTGCTTCCATTTAGGCAGCCATCTTGGCCAGAAGTCTTTTTTTCAGAGTCACTGCTTCTTTAGAGATATTCTTTTTCTTGTGTTCTAATTTATTTACTCCAATGTTTTTCTTGGTTAGTTCTGCTTTGAGAGCTCTGATTTCCAACATAATTCCTATCCTCATATCTTCTTTTAAAATGTTTACTTTCTCTTTCAAGCCACTTTGGAGTTTATCATTCCATCCCATTCCATTAACCTACAGAATTATCTTCTTTCATTGGGATTCTTTTTTCTTCTCTTTTCTTTAAAAAGGTATGGCATCTTTTGTAATTCTTACCCATATATTCATTTTGTCTTATTTGGGAATTGGGCTTATGGTCAATCTTTCTTTCTTAGATTATTTTTTCCAGCCTTTCTTCATGTATTCCTAGTCATTTATCTCTAGCTTACCTCCTCACTATGTGGTCCCTCATCCTTCTGTTTTGAAGTGCACATTTTTTTTCCTAGAAAGACCCCTGAGGCTAGTATCTTTAACCTCCTTGAGTTAGAAGATAGGGGCCTGACCATATCCCTGCCAATCATTGTTGCTGTTTGACCTTCATTCTTAAAAAGGACCAATGACATCAGGAAGGTGATGTCTTATCTTCCAAGTGAATTGGCTTTAAGCAAAGTAGGTCTGGGCAAAGTTGCCAGCCTCACTCTTTCCCCCTTGAGCCATCTGGGTTCAGTGGCAAGACATAGATCAGAACAACTGAAGGTGCCCCCAGATGTAGTGGGTAACCTTGGCCTTTTTAAGCCAAGATCTTTCCCAAGTCTCTGTTTGTCTGAGGTAGTACCCATTCGGTGATTAAGGCTAGGTAAGAAATTAATCAAAGGATGGCTTCTTTTACCTACTCAAAAAAGAAATCAATATGGAAGGGGAGGACACTCCCAGGTTACTGTCCAGAACAGAAATAATTGCTATTTACACTAACTCTGAGCCATCAAAACCCAAATCTTATTGATTCTACTTTAATTGCTGTAGATTTCATTAATAAATTCCTCCTTCTGAGGTTGTTAAGATGGAGGAATTATGCTGAAAACAACTAACTACATCTTGCTGATCATATGATCTAAAGATTTCTCTCCTTAATAGTGTCTGAAGTAAGAAAAATATCAGAGAGTTGAAGTCAGAAGCATGGAAAAGAAAGAGAGAAGGAAGAAGGAGAAGGTTGGGAGAAGAATGGGGGGGAAGGAATAAATAAAGGAGAAGAAAGAGAGAGTGGGAGGGAAAAGTGGAGGAAGGGAAGGAAAGAATGAAGGGAAGAGGAGAAAAAAGGAGCAGAGTATGGAAAGAAGAAGAGGAAGGGAATGGGAAGGGAAGAAAAAAGGAGGTGAGGTGATAGAAAGAATAAAGAAAAGAGGAGCAAAGGAAGGAAAATGAGATTGGAAGAGAATAAAGAGAAGGGAGAGAAGAAATAGAAATGGGAAAGCATGTGTAAACATGTTTTCCAGGATGTTTGGGGGCCACTAAAATGTGAAAGAAAAATTTGGACCATCATGAGAATGGTGCCCATTTCACCTCATCTCCTCCTTACTAAACTTTCATTTGTACCCCTATTAGTCTTCCCTACAGTGAGGGGAAAAAATGAGGGAGCATTTTGCTTTATCATTCTGGGAAATAGGCAGTGATGGTCTCTACATATTCTTTTCTGCCTCCAACATTCAGGTTTAACCATTCCATGAACGTCCTTAGAATCTCTGCGAGAGCCTAAGTGGGACATGCGTTCGTCTTGAAGCTTTTAGCACTTACACACAGCTGATTCTCAGGAAATGTTACCAAATGAAGAAACGAAACACAGGACCAACTAATAAACAATTGCATTGGAAAACTGTATCTCATAGGAAGAGTAGGAATCCTTTCTGCAGAAAGACAAGGAGCTTGACTTTCTCTGGGAAATACAAAGAGATCACAATGATCCCTCAGTACATCAAGATGGGTACATCCCACTAAATCAAAAGTGAGGACAAGGGAAGTGTTAATGAGTTGGTAAATCCAGAAAACATCTTCTCATCCTTCTTCTTTCCTTCACTTCCAATATCTGAAACAGGGTGGCATGCTGCCTACTTTCTTCTACTTCCAACACCAAGTTCAAAGTGCACTTTGCCAAGCCATACTCCTCATGAAACTCTTACTGCATGACATAAGCTTGATGGGGTGTGGAACCTGAACATGCAGGCCAGAGTCAATACCCAGAAAGCCACACTAGACAGGAGGCAGCAAACACAAGCAAAAGCTAGGTACATATTCAGGATTTGGGATCTAGATGGAAACAGGGAGAAAAAGCTGGGGAAAATCCCTTGGGATTTTGTACAATTAGTTCTCCTCCATTCATTCCAGGACAGGAGTTGTCTCCCTTTTGTCCTAATTTTAAGCAGTATTTGGAAGGGAGATTAGAAAAGGTGCCAAGTAGATTCTGCTCCCCAGTCTGCCAGGATGAACTAGAACTCTATAATTGTTTGTGGCTCTGGGTCACACACAATGTCAGCAGAGGACTAAATTGGGGGAGGGGGGTTTATAGTTCTTACATGATACTACCATTCTAGGAGAAAATATCAGCTGAAAGATATATGCAGTTTCATCCGGGATCAATAATGAGGTAGATGGAGCTCACTCAAGCAGGAGCAGAAAGAGGGCATTAAAAGCATAATGAACAAGATCCAAGACAGGAACTCTGAAGGCAGGGAAAACAAAGAATACAAATTTGAGTGAAAAAGAAGAGCCAATTGTGATTTGGCATGAAAGTCAAGATAGTATTGGCTAGGGTCAACATGATGCATCAGGGCCAAAGAGATCTCAAGAGCTTGGGTAGGACCAAAGCCCCTCACAGTGGCTCGGGTTCCATTATATATACTTTCAGCTTCTAGTATGCCAAGGACTGGAACAAGAAGTAAAAACCTCATGATGTTGTGCAACTTAAAACAATTACTAGTAACAAAGGTGTTTTCTTTGTAAACCTATGTGTGTATACTCTGACTGGACAAGACCAAGGAGCCAATGGAGGAGTGAGCTCTGTTTCTTGAGACCATAGCCCTAAATAAACACTTGGGAGAGAAAGTGCAAGGACTACAGAGGAATGAGTTTGGAGATGGGGGTAAGTGCAGAGCAGGATTGTCCCTTCCATATCCCAAATTCATCTTTCTTCTCTTCCCAACACGACCACAACATAAGCAATAGATAGGACAATACCACTGAAGTAGTAGCCTTACACAGTTCCATGTCAGCCCATCCTTAGTATTTACTCCCCCAAAAAAGCTACACAGAACTTCTGGATGATACCAAACAGAAACGTCTTTGCATTTCCCAGGTACCTCACATGCAAAAATGGGGCCTGTGAAGTCAGGAAAGGGCAGATGAATGACCAGCTGTATTCATGGCTTCCTCACAGAGTCGTTGAAAGCAAAGCCCCAGTCTCTAAGTCCCTAAGGCCTGGGAGCTCACTCGCCTGCCTGCCTGCCTAGGAACAGTGTGAGGCTGAGAGGTCCTTGGCTGCCCAGTCATCTCGGTTCCCAGCCAAAAACTTTCCCAGCTATGAAGTTCCCTTTGTATGCATCTGTCTGAAGATCCTGGCTTCAGCTAGCCCTCCCTCTCAGCCCTCATGTTGTGTAGCCGATGGTGTGCTGAGTCCTCAGACCAAGCAAGGTTGGTTTCCCTCCAGTCCTATGAAAGACACCACTGTTTATATTGGAGGCTTACTCAACAAATGTTGGCATGGAATGTCAGGCAAATCAGATGGCTTTCTGAAAATCACTGAAATCACAGTCATCTAGAAGACTGACAAAATTATATCACTGATGTTTAAAGACAGAATGAAATGATGCCAATAGACTCTCTGTGCCTGAATGGGGAATCAACTCTGTCCTGGTCCCTGGTGGTCTCCCCCTCTATTTCATCTTCTCTACCTTAATCCTTGGTCTGAGAGCCAGAGGTGAGTCTGGACCAGTATGCCCAGTAGCATGAGTGATGAGGGAAAGATTGGTGCAGAAGACACAGCTCAGAGCAAGATTCCGAAGTCAGTTGTATAGGCTTCCTTCAAGTCTCAGCACAAATTCCACTTTCCAAGAGACTTTCCTGGTCTCAGTCAATGTTAGCGATTTTACCTCCTATTTACCTTGTATATATCTTGTATGTATATAGTTTTTTGCTTATTGGCTCCTCCATTAAAATGTAATCTTTCTTTTGCCTTTTTTTGTATGCTGTGCATAGTGGTGGTCAGTTCCTGTTACTGGAGGCTCACTATATTAGCCCTGGATTTAGTGGAGGCATCCCCTGCCCTTGGTTCATTGCAGCTGACCACTTCCAAGCTCAAGAAATTCACTCAAGATTCGCTCAAGAGATTTCCCTGACATCTGGGACTATGGGCAAGTGCCACCCCCACCCCAGCTCTTGAATAAATATTGATATGTTGTGTATATGTGTATATATGTATATGTATATACATACACAGGTTGTAAAGACTACATAAATATATACATATATACATGTCTATGTATACTTTTATCTATGTATATGTGTCTACATAATATAGCATGCTTTATATGCATAAAACGAAACTCAGGATTACAAAGGAAAGCAATTCTATTGGAATAATGTATTATACAGAATCATATAAATATATGGGCTAAACCCAGTTGAGGGTAACTGACAGGCCTGCTGGTGAATAAAGGAGATGTCTATCCCAAGCATGTGAAGACTTTCCTCTGGCGTAATAGGTGGATGAGAACAATTTGTTCCAATGGCCACAAAAGCAGCTGAAGAGCTATAGAGCTTGGTCAGGCATGGAAGACGCCAAAGTCATCCACTGCATCCTGGGCCATCACCAGTACCCTTGACTTTTATCCTGATACTAGTCTTTAGTAACTTAGGAAAGAGAGAGTGAGGCTGACAACTTTTCACAACTCTGCCTGATTAAATCCAATTCACACCCATGTTAAGATGTGACCTGTGATGTCATTGGCCCCCTTTTGAAACAAAAAACAATGGTTCTTAGCACATAGTAAGAGCTTAACAAATGTTTCCTGTCTTAACTGGAAAACTTCTCTGTATAGTGACTGAGAAGCTCAAGGAAATATAGGCCCTCCCCAGATACCCAAAGACCTTAAATTCCAACATTAATGTCTTTTTGTCAAGATAAGCAGTAGCCTTTCCACAACTCTCCTAAAAACTAAATTACCCAATATACTTTAATCACTAAATTCTTTAAATCACTACAACCTCAGTCTCAATGACTTCATCAGATCCCTTTCCTCCATACTAAGAACTCCTTTATAGCACCTTGATATTTTCAGAAAACTTTCCTCATAACAACCCTATGAGGTAGAGAATGCAAGTGTTAAAGGGGGCAACACAATATAATAGAAAATCAGAGGGCCTGAGTTCAAATCTAACCCCTGTGCTTATTATCTATGTGATCTTCCTCTAATCATTTAAGCCTCCTTGAACCTGGGTTTCCTCATCTATAAAACAAAGGGAATTGGGTTCCCAACATTTCTTCATAGAAAAAAAATTTCAATATTTCAATTAGACACAGAATTATATAGACTCTACAGTGGCTCTCAACCTTCCTAATGCTGCGACCCTTTAATACAGTTCCTCATGATGTGGTGACCCCTGACCATAAAATTATTTTCATTGCTACTTTATAACTGTAATTTTGCTACAGTTATGAATCTATCTTATATGCAGGATGTATTTTCATTGTTACAAATTGAACATAACCCACAGGTTGAGAACCACTGAGTCTCTAAGAGCTAGTAGGTACCTCAAAGGTTATCTCCTCCTACTCATACCTGAAACAGGAATGGTCCCTCCAATGTACCCAACAAATGGTCACCCAGACTTAGCTTGAAGATCTCTTTTGAGTTGGAACCTGCTACCCCTGAGGGAGCTCCTTCCACATTGACACAACTCTAGCTATTAGGAATTTGTTTTTCCTTATATCTAGCCTCTTTCTAATTTCCAGCCTTTGCTCCTAATTTTGCCTTCAGAGTCAAGAAAAACAAGTCTTTTCTTGCTTTCCCATAACAAACCTTCAAATATCCCTTAATAATAATGATGATTAATAAGAATATCATTTCTATCATTCTTTAAGGTTTTCAGAGTGCTTTATATCCATTATCTCACTTGTCATATACTCCCCCCAGCCCCAGCCTTCTCTTTTATTGGCTAAACATTCCCTGTTCCCTTCATTGATCTTGGCATGGACTCAAGGCCCTTCCATATCTTGGTTGCCCTCCTCTGTACATCTGGAACTTGATGAAAGTGTTTGCTAAGTTGTAGCGTCCAGAACTGAACACAGTACTCCAGGTGTGGAGAACAGAGAGTAGTGCAACAGGACTATTGATGCCCCTTTTCTGAATATTCTCCCTCTCAATGCAGCCTAAAATTGCTTTAGAGTTTGGGGGCTTGAGGTTTTTTGGCAGCCACATCATAGCACTGACCTATATTGAGGTAACAGTCTAATAAAATTCTCCGATACTTGTGCAGGAAAAAAAAAGTAGCCTAGTCATTCTTCCCATATTTTATATTTTGAAGTCGACCTTTTTTGCCTTAAATATAAAACTAAAGTTTATTTATCCCGATTGACTTTCTTTTATTAGGTTGGACACAATGTTGTAACTTATCAAGATCTTTCTGGATGCTACTTCTGTCATTTAGTGTTTTAGTTAGCCCTCCAAACTTTGTATCATCTAAAAAATTCACTAAGCCACCAAGCCACTAAGAAAAAATATGAAACCACAAAGGGTCAAGCATAGGTTCCTGGAGTACTCCACTGAAGACTAGTTTCCTAACTGACATAAAATCATGAATATGTGGGTTCAATGTGCTCAAACATTGAACTAGTCCTGAATCTACTGAAATGTACAATGCAAGACATATATACTCTCTTACTATCTACTTGAATTACATAACACCTCATTTTTGTGTGCTCATGTATTTTAGTCTAGACTTGGGATTTTATTGGTGTAGGGAACTTTCCCAGTAAGGAAATACCTTCTACCAGTCCAAATCAGCAAATATTCTTCAACTTATGGCCTTCGAGAATTGCCTAGAGCACCGAGACCTTAAGTGACTTGTCCAGGGGTCATACAACCAGTAGAGGTCAGAGACTAGACTTGAATGAGGCCAGCTCCCCAGCCATTATGTTGTATTGCCTCCCATCAGCTTCCTATGAGCCAACTTTCTTCTGTCCTTTCCAGTTTAGAGATTATTCTCTTTGGCAAAGAAAGCAGAAGAAAATTAAGAATTGAAAAACTAAGTCTCATCTCTGCCTTTTGTTCTTATTTCTATCCATTGGGAATAATGGTCATTTTTTTCTATCCTTTTTTCTTCAGTTTAACTTAAAAATAACTTTTTTAAACTTTCCTCATTAGCCTTAGCTTGTGTCTTTAACTTTCTTCATTAATCTTATTTTATACACATCTTTGGTATTCCTGGCACAAAGGGTATTCTGGAGCCAGCTTGTATTGGCTCAGAGAGAGATGATTATTAAATTTTCAATGTGAAATGTGTTCAATGTGTGAATGTGTTTATACCTCAGAAATCAGCAAATGCTGCAAATCTGGTCTTGATTTATTGTTTTGTTAAGATTTAAGAAAGTGACTGAGAAAATGTTAGTAACAAAATTAAATTTTAAATGTGCCCTGCAAATTTTTTTTCCAAAAATATCTGGTTGTTAAATATTCTCCAGCACCTTCCTACCTAGTACTATTCTTTCAGAACTATGTTATGCTTTCATATTCATCCTCAATGACCCACTCTTGCTTCTATTTCCTGTACCTGTCTTTAAAAAAATCTTGGGGTTGGGGGGAGACAGCTAGGTGGCACAATGAATAAAGTGCTGGCCCTGGAGTCAGGAGGATCTGAGTTCAAATCCGGCCTCAAACACTTAACATGTACTAGTTGTGTGACCTTGAGCAAGTCACTTAGCCCATATATGTATATGCATATGCATATATATATATAAAAATATAGGGTAGGGGAAAAAAGGGGGAAAAGTTTACATGATAACATTATTATATATTTAAAACGAATAGCAAGTTGTATACAATAGATCTGCAGTTTCATGCGCAATCATCTTTTTTATTATACTATGTTATGGAAATGTTTTTTATCCCATTAATTAAAAACAAATACATAAATAAAGTTAAACAAAATCATCTTACCTGGCTTGCCAGTTTCAACTACAATCATATTAGACTCTTCAGCAATTGCTTCCTTTTTCCACCTCATTTGAATAATTTCTAATTGTTTCTTCAAAATATCATTCTCAATATCTCCTCATCCCTCTTGTGTTGGTGTCTATAAAATTTTAGCCCATGAGATTCTATTTAGCCTTCCTCTGAACCCTTTGAAATCCTCTCCACTAATTTAGTCTATGCGGTAGAGTACTCCTGACTTTGCTCTCTCTCCTTCTCTATCATCAGCTGTTCTTCTTTGGGTAGAATCCAAATGGATGTCTGGATAATTTAGGTCCTAACCCACTCCCACCTCCACACACTACTATAGCATACCTCTGTGTCAGGAGTTTCCCAAACTTTCCATCCATTTCCCTAATTTCTAGTCTTGTCTTTCAATATAAGAACTCAAAGGTCACAGTAGAATAATGGCTTACTTCAACACTTCACTATGGTGGGTCGCAACTACTCTAAATGGTAATAGTTTTATGAGTTGCTGGGGTTGAAAAAAAGTGAATTATTTCTTGGCCAACTTTCTGGTTAAAAGTTCTATGAACTTAGCCAGTTCTTAGGCTATGGACCCAAATCTGTTATATCTCTTGTATGCAAAATGGTTCTAACTTGGTGGGGCTTGATAAAGCACTTCATCAGTCAATTAACTTTATTAATTGTCTGCTGTGTGCTAAGCAGTAGGAATATTAAAAAGGCAAAGAAAAAGCAGTTTCTGCTCTCAAGTTCACAGTCTAATTCCTAACCCATTGGCATAGTGTCTAAAAATTGCAAGGTAAATTCCATGACAATATGTGGTATTGGAAAAGACCGTTAGTTGAAGAGCATAATTTTATGATACATAAAAGTAATGATATTTTAATAATCATTTCATTTAAAAGACTTTATGATGAAAATATAAATTAAAAGAAAAATATCTGTTAGAATATGGTTATGATAAGATATGATAGAACTTAAAGAGCTTCTTATAACACTAGATTTGAAAGTTTATTGATAAAGATTTAAAGAAAATCTCACCAGAAAATGTTTGTAAGTCATTACACACTGGAATCCATAAACACGCTGAATGTTAAAAGTAGATAGGGTTTTATAAATAAACCAATCCTATTTCTTCATTTTATTATAATTCCATGGAATTGTGAGGTTTCCCAATAACTTTATAATAATATTGTTCAAGTGCCTTTACTAAGTAAAATAACCAAATCATCCAGTTTTCTGCAGCAGGAAAAAATAATCTGGAAAAAAAGTCTTTCACTAAAACCTGCAGTATATGTTTCCTACAAATGAAACCTGAGGCTATATCCAAGTATTAAAAACATACATATTAAAGTCATATGAAAATTTTCAATTTAATAATTTATAGTAGTCTAATGGTCTATAGTATTCTTCATTAATTATCTGTTGTGGGGCAAATCATTATTTAAATTTTAGAGCTAAATTAATCCCACTCTAATGACTTCTCAAAGAACAATTTGGGCTTCCTCTTGAAAAGGAAGAGAAGTCCATGAATTTGAGAACAGGGAACAAAGGAACGGGCTATTTACCATAGTGTGCTTCCTCTGGAAGACAAATCTAGAGTATATATCAAGAATTGGAAGGGACCATAAAGATCGTCTAATCCAACCACTTCATTTTACAGATGAGGAAATTCTGAGACCCAGGAAGAGGAAATGATTTGGTCAACATCACAAAAGTAGTAAGTCGTAGTGCCAGGATTTGATTCCTATTTTCAAATTGCCAATGACTCAATTCATCCTTACCCTTACATGCTAACAAAAAAGTGTGAGTTGAATTGCTCTAAGTATTCTTAAGAGGGCTGCCCTTAACAAACCACCCAAAAGTCACATACAATAAAGAAACCAACTCAAACTCTCCAATTTTTAGGAGTACTAGTTTAAAGAAGTATCTTACATCATTATACCTGTTCATAACTCTAGTTTGGAGTGTTCAAAAGAGCAAATGTGATCTCCTAGCACACATTTTAATGGAAATAATGGGGTGGGGGAACAGAGAGGGAGAGACAGAGACAGAGAAAGAGACAGAGAGACAGAGACAGAGAAAAAGAGAGAGACAGAGAGATAGAGCAAGAGACAGAGAGAGACAGAGAGACAGAGACAGAGAGACAGAGAGAGAATATGGTTTCTTCTTTTAATAAAAACAATTCATTAGCCCTACAGTAGTAATAATAAGCAATACATTAAGATACAAAGAAAAGAAAACTAAAAACTTATCATAGTCATAAAGTCTATTTACATTTACATTAAAATTACATTACATTTACATTTCATTTAAATATATTTGGCATACTTTTAGTTTCTATATCCTTTTCTGAAGTGCTTTTCTCCTGTATGTTTATTATTGTTTCTTTTTTAAATTTTTATTTATGGAAGAAAACAAGAAGTTCCATAACAATTTTTAAAAGATAATTGCACATGGGGGCAGCTAGGTGGCGCAGTGAATAGAGTACCAGCCCTGGAGTCAGGAGTACCTGAGTTCAAATCCAGCCTCAGACACTTAACACAAAAAACTAGCCATGTGACCTTGGGCAAGTCACTTAACCCCAACTGCCCTCCAAAAAAAAAAGCAAAAAAAAGATAATTGCACATGAAACTGCAAACCTATTGTGTAAAACTTGCTATTCCTTATAAATAAAACTTTATTATAAGTTGTCATGTAACTTTACTTCTTTTTTTCCTTCCTCCCCTCCCACTCCTGTCCTAGAGATGGCTATCATTAGACACAAATACGTACATATTTATGTGTACGTGTGTGTAAAATACTTCTCTTTATCAGTTCTTTCACTGGATGCAGACAGCATTCTCTTTCATATATCCTTCATAGCTAATTTGGGTATTTCTTTTTTTTTTTTTTTTTTGCTTTTTTGGAGGGCAGTTGGGGTTAAGTGACTTGCCCAAGGTCACATGGCTAGTTTTTTTTGTGTTAAGTGTCTGAGGCCGGATTTGAACTCAGGTACTCCTGACTCCAGGGCCGGTGCTCTATTCACTGCGCCACCTAGCCGCCCCTAATTTGGGTATTTCTAATAATCAAAATTCCTTATTCACTCAAAGTTGTTCCTAAAAACAATATGCCTGTTATTGTATACAACATTCTCTTGGTTCTACTCATTTCACGCTTCATCATTTCATGCATTTCTTTGTACATTTTTCTAAGATCATTGAGTTCATCATTTCTCATAACATCGTAGTATTCAGGCACAATCAGCTACCACACAACTTGTATGGTCATTCCCCCAATTGATGGGCATCCCCATTTCCAGTTATTTGCCACCACAAAGAGAGCTGCTATAAGTATTTTAGAACATATATAGTTCTTTTCCTTTTTCCCTAATCACCTTTGGAAACAGACCTAGTAAGATATTGCTGGGACAAAGGTTATAGGCAATTTAATAATTGTTTGGGCATAATTCCTATGCTCTCCAAAATCATTGTTGTCATTGTTTCTACATCATTGTAGTCAACATTTCTAAGTTATTCTGCCTTTGCTTTCTATATTCTATATCACTTGGATATTTCTAAGAATCTGCATATTTATTATTTTTGCCTAAAATATTCAGACAAATCTGGTATCTAATACAGTGGGTGTATTGGCCACAACCCACCTATTCCAGGCCACTCTAACGCTAATACCCATATGTTCACTACAGTGGGTTCATTCAATGAGCTGGAAGCTCTTTTTGCTTGCGGGTGACATTTTCAAGCTACTAATAGAGTACCAGGGCTATTTACCCATTATCCTTCACTCTCACCATCTTACCAATCCATCTTATTTTTTTTATCCAGATGTATGGATGACATCTTTTATGATGTTGTGAGTTATGAAACATTATAGTCTCTGAAGAATCAAAAAGGAGTATATTTAGAAGGCAATAGAGAGGAAAGTACATAGAAGTTTGAGTAAGCTGCAACATATTACAACAAGGAATTATTCATTCTAATGGTACTATACCATTCTATTTAATTCATATGCCATAGTTATTTCAATCATTGAAATGAAACCATTGTATATGGGTTGTTTCTAATATTTTTGCCATTCTGAATAAAGCTTGCATGTGTTTATATGCATAGGGTTTTTTCCATCATTTTAATAACATCTTTAGGGTAAAGTTCTAGTAAGATGATCAATGAGTCAAAGGGAATATTCAGTTCTATAACTTTTATTGTATGGTACCATCTTGCTTTCCACAAAAGCGGTGCCAGTTTGTAACCCTGTCAGCTATGCAATCATGTGTCTGTTTCTTCACAATGTTATCAGTATGGAATTTCATTTTTTAAATTAACTTGGTCAATTTAATAAGTTTTGTTTAAATTCTCATTTCTCTGACTATTAGATAAAATGAACAATTTTTCAAGTAGTTTTCCAAAAATATTTTATTTCATTTTACTAGAACTGAGCTCACATCCTTTAGCAATGTACCCAGTGGGAATCATTGATGCAAAAAAAGAATCTGCTGCAAACATAACAAGAACATACAACACCCAGAGAAAAGTGCCTGAATCTTATACATTTATATTAATGCCTTACAGATTGTGGATTTCAGTTTTTCTCTGAAATATTTATGGCAAATATTTTTCCAATATGTTTTCTTTTAATTCTAGACTTATTTCTTACTGACCAAAACCACTTAATGTTTATGTAATCAAATCTATTTATTTTGTCTCTAATATTTTCATTTTATTTCTTGAATAAATAAGAATGTTATGTTCTCTATAATAGTAACTGATATATTCAATTTTTCCAATTCTTTATGATTACTAACCATCTTTCTATTTATTATAGGATCTGTTATGTATTATGGATCAAATTCAATTTTTGTCATACTGTTATTCAATACTTCCAACACCTTTTATTGAAATAATGGTTCATTTTCCCAGTTGCTTATGATCTTTAATTGATCAGGCACTGTTCTATTATGTGCCTTTAGTTCTAATTTTGGATTATTAATTCTGTTGCATTGACCTACTTTTCTTTTTTTATTCAATACCAGAGAGTTTTGATAATTACCACATCATGGAAAAAATTGAAACCTGGTGATATAAGCCCCCTCTTCTCTTTCATCATTTATTTTCATAGTTGTTACTGATGTTTTGTCTGTTTCTTCTGATAAATTGCCGTTAGTTCATCTAATTCTATGATGTAGTCTTTTGGTTTTTGAGTGATATTGTATTAAATCTATAATTTATTTGGTTATAGTACTGTCCACTGTAATATTGGCTTATCCAGTCTTGAATATTGAATATCTCTAGACACACACACACACACACACATACACACATACACACACATACACTTTAAGCATTTAGACTAAAAAGATAGGTTTTTCTTTTTTAGAAAAAATAAATTTCCCATTAAACTGTTGGAAGGAAGGAAGGAAGGAAGGAAGGAAGGAAGGAAGGAAGGAAGGAAGGAAGGAAGGAAGGAAGGGAAGGAAGGAAGGGAAGGAGGGAAGGAGAGAGGGAGGGAGTGAAGGGAGGAGAGGGAAGGAGGGAGGAATGGAGGGAATGTAGGAAGGAAGGAAGGGAAAGGATTCATTAAGCACTCACTAAGTGCCAGGCATGGCACTAATTTATTTCTGGAGACACAAATGCAAGTAAAAAGGAAAACAAGGCCTATCCTCAAAAAACTTATACTCTAAAAGGGGGAGAAAACAAAGAGGGAGTGGGAGGAATAAAGATAATAAGGCATGATTTTAAAGTCTAAGAGCCAAAAACAGGGCCAGAAGAGGAACAAAGACCAGTCTGGCTTCCTCCACAAAACAGAGGCCCCAGAAAGAGCTACCTGATGGGAGCAAAGGGCAGATCTTACAGAGGGACATTCTGCATTAAGAAGGCTATAGGGATTGCTAGGCAAGGAGGTGCTAAAGGAAGCTCCCAAATGAGACAATGGCCCAGGTTCATCAATCCAGGTACTTGGGATGAGAGAATGTTATTAGTGTTGGATTTCTTTTTTTTTTTTTTAAGAAAAAGGCTGAGTATTTCTTTTAAATGTAATATTGAATTAGAATTCAGCCCTTCCTGCCTTTTCTAAAATAGCAACAATAATGGCAACAAAAATTAAAAATAAATGAATTTGTGTAACACTATAATTTTCAAAACATTTCCATGTATGTTTTCATATTTGATCCTTACATATTTCTTCTTGTCATAAAATGTACTCACATGTTATATGTATTTGTAGAGAGGCATTGTGCTGTAGTGGCTAGGAAACCAGTCTTAGCCCTAAGAAGATGGGCATTTAAGTTCTGTTTCTGACACATGCTGACTGTGTGACCCTGGAAAAGTCACTTAACTTTTCAGTGCCTCCAGCAAATCTCCAAGACTACCAGGAATAGAGAGAGTGCTGACTGGCGCTGGTAGAAGGAATTTCCTTATTAGGAATTTTCAATGCCGATGAACTCATAGATCTAGTATCATCCCACACATTTAAAATTATTTTCCCACTTCCAAGCAGAGCCAAGCACATTTCTAAAAGTATTTTATTTCAATAAAAATTTAATAATCAATAAAAAAATAGTTTCCCCCTTCCCTTTGCTTCATTCTTTTTTCTATACTTATGTTTTGCCCTCCTTGTCCTTGTAGTCGGATTCATTTACACATTTATAGGCTTCTGCATTCTTCCTGCCCTAGAGAGTCTTTATTCCCAAGATCACAATTCTTTGTTCTCTCCCCTTTATTTTTAATAAGACCCCATAAACTCTTTCTTTGTTAGGTTAGCTTGCCCAGTTTTCCCTTCCCTCCTGCCTATTCAGAGACAAAAAGTTGTTCTTTCTCCTCTTCACATCCTTCTAATACAATCATAGTTTGGGAGATGAAGGACACCTAAGAGATAGTCTCATCTGTCACAACATGATCAAGATCCAGCTCAAGGGTCAGACATAGTCACCTTGAATGGACAGATGGTAAAATAATGGGAGTACTTCTCTGTGTATAGGTCATCTTCACGACATTTTCAGAGGATATGAGAAGCAAAGCAGCTAGGGCAGAATTGTCAGTAGGGCAAGTAGGAAATCGAAATGCAGCAAGCCTTTATTAAGTATAATATGTTAGGCACTGTGTCACAACTGGAGACAGCAAGTACAAGCACAAATAAAAGTAGTCCCTGCCCTCATTGAACTTACAGTCCAACTGGAGAAGAGAACACAGGAAAAGAAGGTGTATTGTGGTAGGTCATTGTGATGAAGTCCACAAGCACCACAGGGAGGGAAATGGCTCCATGGCCAACCTAGAACCATTTCCAAAATGGAGGCCCTAGAAATGCATTCACCCAAGGGTTAGGGTAGAGGGGGATGTTGCAGAAAGGGGAATGGTGGAGGGATATTCCACAATGAGAGCACTCTAAGACCTCCCACTATATGTTGAAGCCACAGAAAGTTGGAGAATAGAACTTCCATATGAGACACCAGTTCCAATTATTCAACCCATAGCCTTCACTATACAGAGAGAATACTGAAGTTGTCATGTATAAGAAGGCATGGATAAGTTGTGATTTGTACCAGGGAAGCAAATACCCACATCAGTGAGGTCATGCATCAGTTGAAGCATTGATTAAATTTCCTAACAATGAGGGCTGTTCAAAAATAGAACTGGCTGTGGGTAAGTGCCTCAAAGAGAGGCACACTGACTGCCAGCTAGGAACATTAAATAAATGAGATTCTTATTCTTGGAAGGAAATTATCCTAAGGTTTCTTCCAACTCCAAGTGCCTTTGGTTCATTGTTTGTTTGATTAAACATGATTGCCTTCATCTAAACATAATTGATAGTTTTCCCCTTTTCCTTGTTTGGACTGGTCATGATTTCTTCTAAGTTCACCAGGCAACTGTTAAGCACCCTGTTACTACCAGTAAGATATTGCTAGGGAAAGAAGTGTGGCATGGGATACAAGAGGAGCCTTGGAGAGAGGACAGCCTGAGTTCAAATCTAACCTCTGATATGCACTGATCTAGGGCTGTCCCTTAACCCCTTAGGGCCTCAGCCAATTCTAAGGTGCAGAAGTATTACTGATCTACATTGGTAAAGGGAGTTTCTATACCACTCTATACATTAATAAAAATGTAGGTCTAGACCAAAACAAACAGCGTTCAAATCCTACCTCTGACTGTCACTAGCTGTGTGACCTTGGACAAATCACTTAAACTTTCTGAACCTCAGTTTCCTCATTCGTAAAATGAAATGGCTGGACTAGCTGATGTAAGGATCCTAATAGTTCTAAAGCTATTATCTTAAGTGTGAATTGTGTTGAGGCAAAGTATATTTATAAAATGAAAAAAGAAACATTTGTTACTACATTCGTTTCAAACCGCTAGCAATAATAACAGTGACAGTCATATCCAACTTTATAGATCTTTGAGCTCTGCAAGGCATTTCCTCTTTTGGGTTATGGCATCTGCACACGTTGCACAGCAGCACAAACACAGATGCGCACACGAGGGTGCCAAAGTGCACAGGCAGGCCCAAAGAAAGGCCGGTGCGAAGCCACAGCTTTTTAAACAAGGAAATCATGGCAGACTAGACTCACTCCAGTAGAATCTCTGTGCCTGTAGCAGCAACCACACTGGCATGCCAGGATGGCTGCTAGCACAGGTTAAAGGGTCAGAAACATGTGTTAATACATTCATTTCAAACCGCTAGCAATAATAACAGTAACAGTAATGTCCATCAATTGTATGCATTCACTAGTTCAGGGGAAAAGACATCACCCTGAACTTCAGAGAAAATACAAACAAAAAAAACAGAGAAAATAAAGACCAACAGACAGGGTTCTAACTGCCTGAACAGACTATATACTTTACATACATCCCTGGATGGAGAAAACCTTTATATCTGAGAAGCTGGTGAGCTCTGAACATATGGCCACTCAGAATCTTGACTAGAGAATTAAGATCTTTCTCATAAGGGAGACCCCAAAGCAAAATACCAATTCAGAATATATATACACTTCTCAGAGCCAGAAGGTATCACAACCCTCCTGACTCAGTGCCTAATTAAAAATTAACAAAAGGTGAAAGTCTTCCTATAAGCAAGCCTCCCCTAAGCAAGCTTCCCTTAAGGGGCCTGTTAATGGGTAGGGACGATCTTATACCCCATTAACATTATGGTCCCCAAACACACACACACACACACACACACACACACACACACACACACCAGTTACAGAAGTCACAAGTTTTAAACCCAACTGACCCTTTAGATTTTTTTTTTGTTCTATAATGTGTCCTGGTTGGCCTGGTTCACCACATATACTAAAGGTTGAGGGTCTCTATGCAACTTTTAACCCAGAAGAAGAGAATCACCTCAGTCAAGGCATGTCATCCAATTAACAGGCAACCAGGCTGTGGACAGTCATTCTTCACTGGTGGATTCTTTTTTGACAGTATAGATTCCATAAGCTAACTACTTACTCAGTCCTGGGTTAAATATGGCAACCTCTTGACATAGGAGCATCCCATGAACATCCAGTAAAGCTGATCAAAAGCCCTCAGAAAGTCATAGGGAATAATTTCATGAAGGCGAATAAGCCACACTTTCTGAAACACAGCATCCATTTTATGCAAACTCTAAGGACCCCTCTCACATTCTTCTGATTTGCATTCTGCTGCTATGGAATGATGGAGGACTGGCCTTACAATCTACACCAGCCCCTCTCTGACTGTTGACAGTCACCACTTCCATAAGATTGAATTGCTCACAGGTGTGTCTACTGTCAGTCAAATTCTGTGCCTACTAACACTGTGCTAGCTGCCTGTACCATGCATACCCTTGGCTGTACCCAGTTCCCACCTGCTAGGCTGCTAGCATTCTTTATACATTCAAAACAAAGTCACTAGACCACTGCAGAGCCCTGACAATGGCTACTGGTAAATCATTTGTTTCTTTGTCCTTTGATTGATCCCCAGCTTTAGCCAACATCCTCTTCCCCCTCCCTAAACCTTTTGTTAGTCCTGAATGAGCTCTGAAAAAAACCTTCCACGTTAGTGTAAGTTTCTCTGAGTGTGATTTTAAACTGGCCACTACCCTCTCATCCCTTCCTGTATGCTCAGATGTCTCTCAATAGTGCTTTTATTCATTTGACCTTCTCTTTCTTTTCTCATCACCTTAACCCTGATTTTATAGACTTCCCTAATTTCCTCTCTGATCTTCACTGTTTCTGTTCTATTTTCTTCATCTTACCTTTTCTTATCTATACTCTAGATGATAGAGTCAAGGCTGTAAAAGTTGACAGAAGGAGCTAGAGAATTCAATTAGTCCTCCCAAATCACCCATTGCAATGACAATGATTCGTCTATGGTTCGTATGGACAATCGTGAGAGAAAAAGTGGTATGGGAGTGGGAGGGAATCCTGGCGAAGGTGATGTAACGTATAAACTTATACTATGTGGCCACATACCAGCAACAAAGTGCTGCTTAGTCAGCTCACATTGATCTCTTTTCTCTCTCCTTGAATGCTTGATTCCTAATTCTCTAGCTCTAACCTCCCATCAGCGTCTAAGGAGTTAACTTTGATGCTGTTTTTGATTCAGCCTTTACTTCTATACAGCCCTAATTGTCTCTGGACCTTCCCTGCTTCAGACACCCCCAATTGCCTCTAGTCCTTTTAGATTCAAGCTCTGGGCCACAACGTCATAGATATCAAATGGGAAGAGACCTCAAAGACTATCAGCTCCAAAACCCTAATTTTACAGTTAAAGAAACTGAGGCCTGATGAACTTGAGCTACTTGCCTAATGTCACATTGATAGTAAATATTCAAGGTGATATTGGAAGTCATATCAGTCTTCTGTATACTGAATCATATTGCTTGCCTAGCCAAAAACTTCTATTGTTTCTTATAGACTTCTACTCCAACCCTTAACCTTCTTCCTACACAGGAAATTCCTGACAGAAACTTCTCCACTGCTCAGCACACAAAAGCTTTAGTCATCACAAAAGAAGCACACATGGCCATCTCCCTTCTCAGGTCCTGCCCTGGCACCTTTTATGAGGCAGGAAACAACACACCGTGCAATGCAGACATCAACCCAATCCAGTAACTTGCACCAAGTGGGTGATGCAATTACTAAAGAAAGATAATACTTGTCCTCAATGAGTGAGGGTGGGGAAGGGAAACACCATTAAAAGGAGACAGGGAAGCTGGGGGTGGGGTTTGGGTGGGGAGCAGAATACCTTGGGTTACCTTCATCTTGTTCTGTAGAGTTGAAACCAGGCAGAGTAGCAGCTACACAGAGGGATGAGCTGGGTTTCTGCCCTCTATAAAGGAAGGCATTGGGAGGAGTTTGGTACTCAATCCTCCAGGCCTCTACTCAGAGGAGAAAGGAGGCTGAGGGGGATGGTGTCAATTAAGACTTGAGTGAGCAATGTGGTAATTAGAAGGAATGAGCTTATCCTGGGAGGAGCCCCTTGTTCTGTGAAGCTGAAACCAGGCAGAGCTACAGATGGCTCTAGGAGGCAATGCAGTAGATGGACAGAACACTGGACTTGTAGTCGGTACAAGCCTAGGTTCAAGTCCTACCCAGTTACCTACTAGTTTGTGACCCTGGACAAGTCATTTGATATTTCTGTACCGCACCTTTTTTTCAGCTTGCTTCTGCCTGCCTGACAGTGTTCCACTGAAGGAAGAGAGAAAACACTTTAAAGGAGAAGTTTGGGGAGACATGACTAAAGGGCCTCAGTTGTTTGACTTGGATTTTGTTCTCTCATTTTAGTGAAAGAAGATTGGAATGACATAAAGCCTGTGCTGAATTGAGCATCAAAGCCCTGAGGATCAAGGGAAGGCCTTTAGGACCCTGCCCATTAGTAACTGAGAAAGGGATACATCCAACAGGAATGCTACATTTGGACACAAGCTTGGTGGGACCAACATATGTAGAAACTTCACTCAATTCTCCTCTCTCCAGGGACCTGGGGGCTACAGAAGAAAGTGTGCCTCCACACGTTGGGGGGAAGTAGAAAGGAGAAATATTTGTACTTTTGTTCTTCCTATTTGTATCTATGAAATATTCTTTTGTGAAAATTAAATATACATACATATGTACACACACATATGTATGTATCTTAATTGCCTTGTCTGTAAATTGTACATAATAACATATGCAGTGCCTATCCCACAGTTGTGAGAATCTTATGCAATGAAGTAAATAAAGTGTTTTGCAAAATCAAAAGCATGATATAAATGTCAGATGTTGTTGTCATCCCTGACAGAGAATCAATCAATCTCTGTTTGAATATGTCTAGTATAGGTGCTCAAAAAATAAATAACTTCTACAAATGGGCATGCCTACTTTGCTCATGAAGCCTTTAGCTTTATTCCTTCCCACTGCTGCCTTATTCACATCATTTTTTAAACTATATCCCTACCCTCTCTGACATCTTGAAGGGGAATCTGGCTTTCCCTCCCTTTCATCATTATAGGCTAGATGGTTTTTTTTTTCTATTCCAAAAGGAATTTACTCATCCTCCACATTCCTCTGTCAAATGCTTCACTTCATTTCAGGCATCACTATTGCTTTATCCAAAAAGAAAAGAAAATGGTATCTTTCATTTTCTATAAAATCTCTATGGGTTGAGGGTTATTTGGTGGGGGAGGTAGAAAACCAATACAAGTGGTCCATGTACTTGACAGCACATTCCATACTTTTAGCAAGTAGCAAAACGAGCATCTTTCAATTCTATACTCTTACAGAATAATTCTGAATTTTTTTTTACTTCATAGGGCAATTTTAAAATGAATTCTAACAGGAAATGACTGAATAAATTGTGGTATATGGATTCACTAAAATATTATAGAGCTCTTAAATAAATATGAAAAATTCAAAGGAGACTTGCTTGAACCTGAGCCTAGAGAAGAAAACAGAACAATACACTTTATACAATGACTAGGATAGTTTTAAAAAATTAAGACGTCAGAATTCAAATTAAATGTTTAAGTATATACTCAGTTTCGATTTCAACAGAGTTAAAGGTCTTAAGGGACAGTCTTCTGAGACCAGAAAATAGAAGGGTGAGGCCCTTTTAGATGTAAATGAAGTATTCTACACCTTGGATGGGATTTTGAAGCTTTTATTAACTCAATTGCATATGAAAGGCCAACAGAAACAATGTACCTGCTGGAGGCTTAAACTGTTTCAATACCTTTTTTGTCCCCAGCCATTTATTTGCATAAGAGCCAACAGGACTCTGGGAAATGTACCAGTGGTCACCATAAATTAGAGTGAGATCCCTCATTAAGGAAACCCAGCTTGGAATTAGAGCTCTGGGTCAAGGATAGACTTCTCCTACTTCTACCCTAAGAGGTAACAAACTTCAAAGCCAAGACCCAAAGAAGGAGAATTAGAGAGGCTTCTTCCAAATGAAGATCATAGTAGCAATCTAGTTGAAAAGAGAACTATAGCACCCAAAGAAGAAAGAGAACAGTAACATACAGTTGAGGCTGAAGATGGAGGGAGTGGATATTCCAACTGTCTGTCAAAGAGCAAGCCCACAAAGTACACAATATTAACTTACCTAGCATAGCTGCTCTACTTTCTGAGGAGTCAGACCAGGAGCTGAGCTGGGGATGGGGAGCAGAACACCAGGGGGTACCTTCATCTTGTTCTGTATTCTGCATTCCTGGTCCAATTTAGCAGAAGTGGGGCCAGCAGCCTAAATAACTTACCTAACCCCACCTGGCAATGGAAGAACTCAACTTAGTATCCATATTCTGTGGGGAACCAACCTAGTCCAGCAAAGGTGTGATGTGTCCATCCCCAACAACAAACCACAATACATTTCATGAGGAGAAGAGACAGTTCAGAGAAGGAAAGGATGTTGAGGTCCCATTCTCCTAGACTTCTGCCCCATATATTATAGGCACATGTTCCCCCCTACTGTTCTATGTTAAGTTCATGCCCACTCTTCCTAACCCCAGACTACACATCATTGTGGGAGAAAAGACATTCCTTGAACCCAAGGAACTTATATTCAATCAGGTGTAAACAATATGTCCATTGGCAACCAATACTATAGATAAATTCAAAGTATATATCAAGTATATTCCCCCTCCTTGGGGAACAATAATGTGAGATTAGGAAAAGCCTTGTTGTATGAGGTAGCATTTGGACTAAAACCTGAAGTGGCAAAGGGATGACAAGAGAAAAAAGTAAAGAGGGAGAAAAATCCCAGAAGGAGAAATAATTATCTTCTAAAATAAAAGCTTAAGGTCTGGAACCATGACTTACTTATCATCCTCCATGATTAACTGTGCCTCCCTAACGGCCAGTACTTGTGTTGAATTAATTAAACTGATTCTCTGACATCCCTCTGCCTTTCTGACATTGACTTACCTGCTTGTTTCAACTTATACCAGTAAGGCATATGGTCAACAGCATTAGATTTGAAAGGATCTACATTTGAATCCCAGCTTTACCACCCACTACTTGTATATCCTTGAACAAATTATTTCCTTTCCCCAGGGCCTCAGTTCCCACCTCTGTAAAATGAGGGGTTTGGACTCAATAACCTATAGGCCCCTTCCAGGTATAGATGTATTATTCTATGATCATAGACTCTATTTAAATGTCACATTATACTTGTCCTATCCTTCCACTTTGACCAAGGGAGTACAGTAGATATTATTAGGCTTGGGATCATGAAGACTCGAGTTCAAATCTTTCCCCAGAAATTTACTGGTTGTAAGACTCTGGACAAATACCTAGCTTCTCTCATCCTCAGTTTCCTCATATGTACAATGGGCACAATAACAGCACCTAGGGTTGCTATGAGGGTAAAAATGAGATAATCTCTGTAAAGCACTTTGCAAACCTTAGGGAGCTACCATTAGTGTTAGTTATTTGTGTCACTCCTCGAACCAATACCGACTGCATTTTATTGACAAGCATCTCCTTCCATGCGTCCATCCTTGATTAACAGTAATGTTGCTGTACTTAGCCTGCCCTGGCTTCTGTTCATCTGCAGCTCTTGCCCTCCTCTGTCTGCCCTGCCTTACCACCAACAAATTATTAAATTCATGTGGGTGGTTTCAAACAGACGGCTCATTACTCTATGTGAAGAATCCCAAATCCAGTCACTCAGAATGCAATGTATTTCCATCTTCAAATACGGTCTTGTTCCTCATACTAAACCAACATACTTTTCATCTCTCTCTTCTTAGCACTTATAGGCATCTGGCTTGCTACTTTCTTGGCCTGTTGGTATATTCTACCATTAGTGGTGCTTTATCCACATTTGTGTAATTCATAATTAGTTCCTCAAGGCTTCCTTTGAACTCCCTTTTTTTTCCTTCTTCTTAAAATTCTGTTTAACTCTCACTGCTTCTTTGATCTATGTGACTCTCCCCTCCCCACATCCCTCCTCCTTCTGGAAGTTGAACTCTATCTACAGTAGACCCTTATCCTAGTACTTTTTGGCACATCCCTCCACTCATTTATCTAGACATGTCCCTCCCCCTTTCTCCTCTCAGCAAATTTCATAAGGAGCTATCTTTCTAAGGCAGGTGTTCCCTATCTCTTTTTCTCCCTGTATTTCTTTTCATCCCTAGCTTCATTATCTGTTTTCCTTGGCTTTGAAAAAAATTGCCACCTGGAATCCATCTTCTTTTTTCTTTTCATTTTTATTTTATTTCTCTTTTTCCCCTTTAACTATCCCTTTTCTCCTACCACCTCTGGAGGCTTACTTGAATTCATTTGGGTGGATGCTTCCAGTTCTGTTCCCCTATCTCTACCCCACCCCTGCCCTTAGATTGTGAGTCCTTGAAGCTTGTCCAGCTATGTATGGCTCCCTTTCTTTATGGTGTTCTCCAGACAGTTTCCAGAGGTATGACCTTAGTTCCCTTGGCCCTTGCTATTATATCAACCCCACTCTGGCCTCATTTGCTTCTCTATCCAGATTGGGCCTTATAGTTAATTACTCCAATGATTCACACAATATCAATCATCAGTCAAAAACCATTTATGGAAATCAATATGATTAAATGGAAAGAGCATTGATGCTAGGGTTGGAATCCCAAGGCTGCGGCATCTACTACATAAGTGACTTTGAAAAAATCACCTAAGCTTCCTGGGCCTGTTTTCTCATGTGTAAGTCAAACCAACAAAGATTTACCAAGCATTTAGTATGTTTCAAGCATTATATTAAGCACTGGGGAGTTTAAGAAAGGTAAAACCAATCTCTGCCCTCAAAGAGCTTACATTCTAATGGTGGAGAAAAGATAGAAATAACTATTTACAAATAAGATAACATAGAGATGTGTGTGTATACTTATTAGCATATATATACCTATAGATACAAATACAATAATAGAGATGGAGGGGGAGAGACAAAGAGACAGACAGAGGAGAAAGTGGAGAGAAAGAGAAAGAGAGGAGAGAGAGGAGAGAGACAGATACAAATATAGATGACAGATATAGATTATAGGATAAAAGAAATTAATCTCAGAGGAATAGTAATAACATTAAGGGGGGGACTGGGAAAGCCTGCTTGCAGAAGATGAGCTTGAACTTGAAAAAAGACAGGATGTGAAGACAAGGAGTCAGAGAAGTCCAAGCACAAGGGACAGCCAATGAGCACCAAGAATTGGGGAAACAGCTATGTCTTGTTTGAAGAATGGTAAGGGAGTTTGTCATCATTGTATTGAAGAATAAGTGGATTTGAAGAAAAACATGATGAAGAAAGGAAGAAAGGGTGAGGTTGTGAAATACTTTAAAATGGAAGAATGGACTAGATGTTGCTCAGGTCCCTTATAGCTCTAGACTCATGATGACAATGATAATGGTGATGGTGATGATAATGACAATATCTTATTAATTATCTGTACTCTACCAGACACTGTCCCAGGCACTGGGGATTCAGAGACAAAATGAAATAGTCTCTGCCTTCGAGCAGCATACTCTATCAAGAAAGCCAACACATACACATATAAGTTTATGTCAAATAAATACAAGGTAATTGAGGGTGGCTAAGTGGCACAGTGAAGAGAACACTGGCCCTACAGTCAGGAGGACCTGAGTTCAAATCTGATCTCAGACATTTAACACTTATTAGCCATGTGACCCTGGGCAAGTTACTTGACCCCAATTGCCTTTCCTTCTCCCCTCGAAAACAAAAGCAAATAAATAAACAAATACAAGGTAATTGGGAAGGAAGTAGAGAGGTGCTAGCATTTTGTGCAGATTAGGAAAAGACTCATGTCAATAATGACATTTGGATTGATCTTTGAAGTAAATTAAGGATTAGTTATCAATTAGTTAAGCCTTTAGTGACTCCATATCACCTATTAAATAAAGCATACACTCTTTATCCAAGCTTCTAGAACACTTGCTTTCCTCATTTGTAAAATTAGACTATTAGACTAGATCAGCGCTTCTTAAACTTTTTTCCACTCTAGACCCCTTCAGCACTTCTTAAACTGTAGGTTACAACTCTACATGGGACTACAATTCACAGTTTCAGAAGTGTTGGACTAGATGACTTTTAGTCACCCTTCCAATCTAAATCTATGAACACCACCCAATACCATGCTAGAATCTCTTGCCCAATTCAATTCAATAAACATTTATTGTCTACTATACAAAGTCTCTACTAGACCCCAGTCTGTGTCTAATCCTGGCAAGAAAATGATACTGATGTCTTGAAGTCTATGCCAGTGAAACACAAGCCATAGAACATTCTATAGGAAAAAAAGTATTGAGTAGGGGTCTGATGATAAGAGTGTGTGATTGGGGTCTAAAGACTAACGTACTTAAGTTCAGAAAGATTCCTTATCAGAAGGTGGCTCATTCAATGATAACTATTTGGCCACAGAAACTCACTGAGTCATTGATTAATGCTGGGGGCTCCTAAAATAATGGTCACTGGTCCTTTCAACGTATAGAGAAGTGCTACTTGCAAGGTATTATGCTGAGCACTGGAAATACAAAGGTGAAATAAAGAAGAGTCCCTGCCACCAAGAAGTATACAGTTTAAGAGAGGAATACATCATGAGGGCAAATACACTGAAGAAGGAAGAATGGGATAGTTGTATAAACAAAGTAGTATGAGACATTTGAGGTGGGAGAAATCCCTTCTGGGTAAGTAGCAGGAGGGAATAAGGTAACAAAGTTTCACTTGAGTTGGCCCTTAAAGAGGAGGGTCTTCAATGGACAAGGTTCTATGCATTCTTGGGGATCAGTGGTTCATTCCAGACATGAAATGCATCATGAGTAAAGGAAGGTGAAAGAAGTAAGTATCACAAAAGGGAGGGAGGCTGACTATTCTTCCAGTTTGGCAAGACCACAGTGGTGTCAAATTCAAGTAGAAACAGGGGCCACTAAACCATATATAAGGATCCTCATGGGGTAGATATCAACTTAGAAAATCACACATGTTTATAGACTTCTCTCTTACTAATACATCAACACAAAAAATTAGATTGGAATTACATTTTAATTTAGTTTGGTTCACCCAGGAGTGTTGTGTGTGTTTGATGCCTCTGGTCTTGCGCATGATAAGGTTGTAGCATCTACCTTCTAGTCATCCTCCAAATGCCTCCACCCCTGTAGGCTTCCCCTTTTTGCGTTGTCTCTCCCCAAGAGCATGCAAGTTCCTTGGTGGCAAGATCTGATTTGCATTCTTGCATTCCTATCCCCAGCACTTAGTACAATGCTTGCCATTTAGTAAACATTTAATAGCTATTTTATCATTAGTTCATTCATAAAGCTAGAAAGGTGGGTAAATTCATAGAATTGGAGCTAGGCAAAACTTTGGAAGTGATCTAATGCAACCTCAACTGGAGACTTGTGAGCAGAGGTCTGTCATAATTAGAATGACATGTTAGAAAGTTTACATGAAAAAAAGAAGGCTGGAAGACCATTTAGGAGTCTATTATAGTAGCTCAGAAAGAGGTAATAAGGGTCTGAATGAAGAAGAGGCAGGAGGAGCAGGAAGGTGTGAAAATTAAGAGACTGATTGTTCAAGGTAGAATTCACAGGATTTAGTGATGATTGAATGTTGTAGTGAGAAACACTGGAAAAGTCTAAGATGATTCCAAGGTTTGGGGCTTGAACAACTGGGAAGAGAGTGAGAAAATTAGCAAAAATGGGAAAGTTATGGAGGGGCAAGTTTCATGAGGAAAAAAATGATTTCAGTTTTAGACATGATCAGTGTCATGGTAATTTCAACTAGAGATAGTCTAGTTATAAGAATTTAAAAACAGAGAACTGAAATTCTCAAGGATATTATCATTTTGGGGGTCATTCACATATGAACTTCTAAAGAACAAAGACTGGTTTTTGTCTCTCTTTGTATTCTCCGTGCTTAGCACAATCCTTGGGATATAGTAGTTGCTTTATAAATGTTTACCAGCTGAAAAATGAGTTATTTATAGAGGTAACAACAATAGCTGGTCTTTATATAGAGCTGTAAGAGCTACAAAGCACTTTATACATAATCATTTGACCCTCACAACAACCCTGGGAGGTAGGTACTATTATTATTATTTCCATTTTGCAAATGAGGAAACTGAGGAAAACAGAGGTTAAGTGACTCGCCCAGGGTTACACGGCTAGTAAGTTCCTGAGACCACATTTGAACTTGGGGTTTTCCTGATGATTGATCTAGCATTTTATCCACTATACCACCTATGTGCTTAAAGGTTTCAAAATTACTTTACATGTCTTTTCATTACATCCTCACAACACCTTGGCATTACCGGTATCATTGTCCCCATTATAGAGAGGAGGAAAATGGAATGCAGAGAAGTTAAATGACTTGTCCATTGTTACATGGAAGATGTATTCAAATCTGTCTTCCTGTGGTCCCAGTAGTCTTTCCAGTACTCTTCATTGTCTTGTACAATGTGGTAAACATAGAGGTAATTATTCCATGAAAGTGCATCCAAACACAAAGGGAAGGAGAGAGAAAAAAGCTTCAAGGACAGAAATTTGGGCCAAGAAGGAAGAATGTGATAGTTGAAAAAAACCTACTATGAGATATTTGAAGTTGGAGAGGTCACTTCTGGGCTGGGCTGGGGGTAAGGGATAGTGAGGTAAAGAGGTTTCAGTTGAGGTGAGCCCTGAATAGAGTGAAGGTCTTTAATAGGTAAGGGTCTGTGTGTTGTCATATACAGAGTTAGGGAGGCAGAGAAAAATGCAGGAGAACCTTGAGAGTGCATTATAATCATGTTAAAGGAGAATATAGGATTCAGAAGAGGGGACAACTGAGTGCCACATGCTAAAAACAATAAATAAGTAAATAATGATTATGGAGACAGTGAAAAAGTCATAGAATTTAGCAATTATAAGTCTACTGGTGACCTTGAAGAGACAAGTTTCAGGAAAATGATGGGGAATTCCAAAAGCACTTTTGGGCCAAGAAGGATTCAGAGAAGTAGGAGAAATTAAAGATGCCTAAAAGAAGATAGTGGTTGAGCCAAGGTCATGGAATACATGGCAAAAGGAGAGATCCAGAGCACAGACAGGATCCAAGGTAGGAGATCTTTTCTGCTTTCCTACCTTTAGGCTGCTTTATGCAACTGAAGAAAGCTACAAAACCATACTAATTCTGTCCTCTAAAATAAAGTCAAGTTTTCTATGCAGAGCTGGGATATCCCAATTCCTTGGCTGTCCTTTTAATCAACTGTGAGTGACTTTGACTTCCTATCATATTTCCCCCAGAGATTGTTACAAATCTGTTCCACTCTACTAAAGGCCCCAACTTCACCCCCTTCATATTAAGAAGGCTGGAAGAGCATTGAGGAGTCTATTACAGTAGCTCAGACAGAGGTAATAAGGGTCTGAACAAAGAAGAGGCAGCAGAGGCAAGAAGGGGTGAAAATGAAGAGATTTTTTCAAGGTAGAATTCACAGGATTTGGTAACTGATTGGATATGAATGTCATAGTGAAAAACACTGAAAAAGTCTAAAAAGTCTGATATTATCTCTCCTACTTTACTGAGAAGATGGAAGTCATCCAATAAAAGTTCCTTTAACTTCTCTGCTCAATGTTAAAACATTTCTGCTTTTATCCATATTCTCTCCCTCCTTCCATTCTGTTTCAGAAGAAAAAAAGTACTCTCCCTGGACCAAAATTAACCTCTTTCCACTTATGCCCTTGAATTCCATTCCCTCCTATCTTCACTAGAACCTTATTCCTCTGATTAACCTCTCTTTCCCATGTATCTTTATTCTCTCATTACTTTCTAACTCCTCCTCCTCCTCTGTATTTAGAAACTTCTTCAAAATTTTCTCTCAATCTTTCCATCTCCTCAAACTAACATCCTAGCTTTCTTTCCCTCCTAGCATCAATCTTATAGAAAAAGTTGTCTATACTCACCACCTATTCACACACACACACACATTATTGATACAACCATTCACTTCTTAACCCTTGCATAGAGTTGGAAGGGACTAATTTTACAGATAAGGAAACTGAGGCACAGAGAAGTTAAGTGACTTTCCTAGTGTCCACCTAACCTTGCTGAAGCTCTGTCACCTTGTTCTCTCTTTCCCATGCTTCCTCCACCTCTCCTAATGGAAGATCACACTAGTTGTTGTACTTTCTTTCCTTTTCCATATTCCACCTCCTTGTTCTTCTTTTCCTTCACCCTTATTTCCATGTCTTCTGTCTTCTTCAGAGTTCTCATGTGTAAATGACCACTATCTTGTTCCTCCTCCCCATCTGGGGCTGCCTTAATCAAGTTGCATCAAAGCTCCATTGACCATCACCAATATTTGCTTTCTTTTTAACTTTTGGATCACTCACTTTCACCAACAAAACTCTTTGAACCTCATCCCAACCAACCCCATGAAGTGGGCAAGGTCAGTACAATTATGCCTACTTCACAGATGAAGAAACAACACCCACAGACATTATGTAACTTGCTCAAGGTCACAGTGCTAATTAGTGGTAAAGTGTCTTCCTTTCTTGTCTCATTTAGTATTCAATAACTTATGCTGGCAGATATCTGTTTTGCAGTAACCAGGCCATTTTTGTCTGTTACCTTTTCTCCTATTTAATGACTGAAGCTCAGTAGAAGAACTCTGCAGGGAGACAGAAAAATATTGGCATATGGTCAACTGTCCATAAAAAAGAAATGCTTGAGGGATTCATCCCATACACTGATTTTCTACTATTCTCTCTCTGACTCTATGTCTCTCTCTGTTTCTGTCTCTCTCTCCCAACAATAATAAAAATAATAATAATAATAACAACAGCAATAGATGATTATGCTGTGAATGTGGTGCATTAATAATACTATTGTCATTACAACAACTGATATTTACAGCACTGTGATTTGCAAAAGTAATTTCTATTTGAGCCTCACAAGTTTGAATGGTAAGTGCCACTAGTATTATTTACCCTAATTTACACATGAGGAAACTGAGATCTAGCAACTTGAAGTGCCTTGACTAGAGCCACATTCTTAGCAGAGATTCAGAGGTATTCTTGAACCCACTCCTCTCTGACTAGGTCTAACATTTTAGACGCCATGCTAGGCTTCCTCTCTGTTATCCAAATGTATGAGTCATCTGAATACAACAGGAACAGAAACCCATCTTTAATGTTTCACAAAAAGCAACATGCATTCACATCCGTCATGTCTCGTTATGTAGCATGTGAGTGAGACGTGAAAACATCACATCAGGTGTTGGGTTTTTCTTTGTACCTACCAATCCTTCCTCCTCAAAGCCTTTGCCCCTTCAGTGATATGCTTTTCAGTAGAAGCTGGAATCCGTCATGAGAATGGGACCATCCTAGCTAAGGGAATAGTAATTGGTTTTAGCACAGCAATGTGAACCAGTCATTTTCAAAGGGTGCCTCAATTCCCCATCATTTTTCCTGGATTAAAATCATTCTTTTATTTACCACTCTGCTCCCCCACCTTCTTCCCTAAGCTACACTTGGACTGTCATTCCCCACAGGACTGAATTCATGGGAAGAGTTTTAAATAGTACCACAGTTAAGTTTTAATGAGAAATAGTACTGATTCTAGTGTTTATTTAGAATGCACTTTATTTCATCAAACCAAGTCCAGGCAGACTCAAATTACAATCAGAGACAATGTGCTATAATCCAGTTTTATTCCCATGTCTCCAATAATTTGGCCCAATACAAATGACTTCCTCTGTCCTTTGGAGGGAAATCTGAATTCAAGGCTAATCAAAGGAATATTTTCTGTTTTATCAAGCCTGGAGCATTTCACTTTTACAATCTGTGCTTCTATTGACTTTAAAAAGTGGGTGTGTGAATTGATAAAACAACAAAGTAGGTCATTATTTCACTTTTCCTATAGCTTGTAAAAGATTAAATATATATATATATATATATATATATATGTGTGTGTGTGTGTGTGTGTATCATATGTATATATTTCACCAGAGCAGAAGAAATCTGTCATTTATTATAATGTTATTTATGCTTGTTTTTACTCTGATTTATTATACTGTGGTCTAATGGCTAGAAAAAAAGGACTTAAAATAGAAAAAAAAATCCTTGTATCCTTGGCTCCACAACTTCATGATCTTGGTCAGATCACTTAAAATCTATGTGCCTCTTTCTTCATCCAAGCCATATACCCTAAAGGGAAGAATGGGCTATAATCTTTCCTTTTCTTTCTTTCTTTCTTTTTTGAGGAGTAAAGAACTTTGAAATCCTCAAAGTAAAAAAAGGTGGGGTTTTTTAAAAAAATGTGAAGCAGTCTTCGTAATCATCTTTTGTGTTATGCTCACACATATGAAGGGATCACAATGACTCTTTTGTAGAGGGTCTGGGGATTCTTAATCAAGAAAATATTTTCTTTCCTTTGCAGATATAATCTGCTCATTTCTCCCCTGTGCACTAGGTAATGTGTGTTCTTTAAGTGCATGTGGTGTATGGCAGGGAGGTAGGAGGAAGAAGAAAGAAGAAAGAATTGAGAACAGAGTTCATTGGGGCAGGGGAATTCCTCAATATACTCTCCTAGGTCCTAATTCAGAACACAGCCTATGTTTAAGAGCCAATGTGCAAATAGCCTCTTCTGATATTTCCTCTATATCTCCAAGATACTGTCTACAAGACACAATTAGACTAATACTCACAGAATGCAAGCATTAGAAAAGCCCTTATCAATTATCTTGTCCAACTCTCTCATTTAACTGATGAGAAAACTGGGTCCCCAAGAGTGATTTGCCCAAGATCTTAGATAGCAAGCAGCAAACTCAAGTTTAAAAGGAGACTATGGCTATATCAGGATAAGAAACAAACATTTGAAGTACTTTAGGTTAGTGGTCTTGTTGTTGTTGATGATGATATGTGTGTCTACAGGATGCTGCATAACCTCTAAACTGAATTTTCATTAGTTGATTACACCATCTGTTTGGCAGAGCTAACCAAGCCCCACCATTGTTAAGTCTCCAAGTGAACATAGCTATGGAAAAGTGCTGTGGAAACCAAAGCAGTGGTCAGTTAGTCCCATGACTGCTCCCAGGGGAGTATTTTGTTGATCTCACTTGGTCTCTGTTGCCCCCAGGGTTTAAGGAGAGCAATAGCCACAATGCTCTTCCGCCTCCCAGAAAACAGAGGCTGGAGAATAATTTTCCTCTACCCACCCTCCTTCCTCATAACCCTGCAGGAGGCTGTCCCTCCATAGGTTTATAACAGTTCAGCCTCCAAAAAGCACAGAACTGGGCCAACCTCATTATTAATGGTGTGTAACACTATTTGTACCATGCAGTGGCAATGAAGATCTGAACAGGAAGAAGCTAGAAACCTTAGATGTGTACTTTCAAATCTGCAGCCCCTCTCCGTACCCCATCTAAATGCTAAACTGTAACTGCACTATTAAAAATAAAATCCCTCTTTACTTGGCAAGGCTTTTAATTAGCAGAAATTTCCATGCTCAGAAATATTATTCTGAATGAACAAAAAGTGTTTAACAAATGCTTGTAGACTGCCTTAGCTATTCCATTGATTGGTCATATTCAGAACAGAGAAGTGATGTGACCCAGGGGTAATTTGCATTCCTTTACCAAACTCATTTTGAGTTCATCATCTTCACTAGCAACAGGTCAAAATACTATGGCTTTTAAGACTTTTCAAGCCTGCTGCTCCGCAATAAAATAAGGTGAGAAATATTAGCCATCACCAGTTGATTCCCTAATTCTTTGGTAAAAACATCAAAGTATTGGTGTCCTACAGGTTTCAGTGTAGGCTTAAGACAAATACAGAGGCATTTGTTTGAATGGAAGTTGGGAATGAGTTAAAGAGAGAGAGAGAACATTTTAATGGGACACTGGTCCAGAATAGCCCAGCTTGTTTCTACCTCCTGCAGACTCGTCCTCCTTTTCACAGGACCTTGATTGTATAGAAACAGTGCAGACAAAAACCCACAAATAACAAGAGGTTAGCTCCCACCCCCAGTGGAGGTCATAAGCATGGGGGGGGGGGATGGAGAGGGAAGGAAGGGGAGCATCAAAAGATGGTCTGGATTATTTATAGGGAAAGATTAATTAATTCAATGGTTACTGCTTTATTATTGAATTTTTCAGCAAATTTGTTTCTGGAAATTGTTCCTATAATAATCGAGGGGAGTTAAACTGTGGCGTGAGCTAATGCTCCAAATGAATAAGACATTTGTAGCTCTTGGAATCTTGTGAAGAGAGGAAAGGTTCAGAAGTTCTGAATAGTATTGACTCCAATTTGACACCTCAAGGTTTAAAAAAAATCACAAAAGGGTTGTGTTACACACCAACAGTAGCTTTTTCCAGCAATTTTTCAATTGTTGCATTGTGTTCTCTCCAAGAAAAGTAACTGTACTGACTGAGAGCAGACAAAGTTACTGGAACAGTATGTTCAGAAGTTTGTGAATAGATTCATTTCAAATAGAATATTTTGTCTTCCTTATCTTTTGCAAGCCACCATTTCTAAGGATGTCCACTGTCATTCTTAAACTGTGGTCATTCATACTTGGTGTGACATGAGGTGCAGAACTGCTTAGAACTATGGTTGGGCAGGTCTTGCTTTTAATAGGAAGGCAAGGAATATGCATTTTTTAAAACACTTTATACGTTCCTCCAAAAATGTAACTAATTGTTTTCTTGAGAGTCATTCAACTTAGGTCAACTAATACTTTAGATTCACTTTTCAAAATGAGCTAAAAGCCCCTCTTTCCCTTGTAGTTTTTGCTGTTTAAAAGTCCCAGAATTAATAAATGCCTTTGCTCCAACCCCTTACTAAAATAGAACCCTGCTAGAACACAACCACACTAATTAGTTTTGCATTTTAAACAGGTTCTTGTAGTATCCCACACATTAGTTGTGCTTTCTAAAATCATGTATTAGGAATGTTTCCAAAGGATCTCATTTTAATGATCGTGGCCCTAAGACGTTGGCATTTCCAAAGGGCAGCCCCCATCCCCGACTCACCCAGGCTCTCAGCTGCTAGAATGCAAATCGTCATCTTGCACTCTTAAAAAGACACCAGCCAGAAAACCCATGTCACCTCCCATGTAAATCAAGGGCAAATATAACCATGCAGGACACACGCTAACAGTACAGCCACGCAGCTTAGAGGATCTCCAGCCAAGGCACTCTTATAGAAACACATAGATCGACACAGAACACGTAGCTGTCCAGAAAATACAAGTCACTTTTCTTTAAGACCACTGCTGTGCTGACCTGTGCCCCAGTGCTTGTAAAGATTTAGATGTCATTCGCTGAGAGCGGGAGCTTTATTCCCCTACCAAATGGGGGCTGGACAGGGAGGGGGGTGCGCTCCTCCCCGCCTCTCCTGCCCCTACAAAACAGACTAGTAACAGTTCATCTGCAAAGTTTCCCCGGGCAGCCCGTGGGATCCGTTAGTCCCTCAGCAGGCAGGCAGGCAAGAACGCAGGCAAGCTCCTTGGTCCATCCTGAGCGGGGAAGGAGGGCGGAGGGAACGCCTGGCTCCCCCTCTCCCCCCTCCCCTTAACGGCTCCCCCCCCTCAAGTGCCAGCACTTCTCACCTCGCAGGCAAGGTGATTGGTTGGCTCGCCTTCCCCACCCCAGCTCCTACCCCCACCCCACCCCCCCAGCACCGTTCTCCCAGGGCCGTATCCCCGCTACCCTTCACCCGTGCAAAAGGCGAGCGGCGAAGCCAGAGAACGGGGAGACTGGAGAGCAGAGCCCAAGCGGGCGTCCCAGGAGCTGAGTCTCAGCGCCCAGGCTGCCAGCTGCTGCTCCAGACCCCGGGTGGGTGGGGCGGTGACTGCTCTGCTCCCAGCTGCTGCAGTCACAGAAGCTGTAGCAGCAGCAGCGGCGGCGGCGGCGGCAGCAGCAGCTGCTGCAACCACTCCCTAAGTGCCAACCCGAGCCCAGGCCGCCCTCCCGCCTTCCTCCCTCCCTCCCTCCCGGGCTCTCCAAATGGCCTGGCGCCGCGCTAGGGCCGGGCTGCTGCTGATGCCGCGGCTGCTGCTGCTGGTGGTGCAGGGGAGAACGAGCGGCAGCCACACGCCCGGAGTGGTCGGATTGCCCCCGGCTGCCTACGACTTCTTGTTCAGTGGGGCTCCCTCTGCCTTCTCCTCCTCGGCCTCCTCCAGCTCGGCGGCAGCGGGCAGTGAGCGCCTAGGGGACGTATCTGCAGCCCTGGGCGCCAGCGCTCGGGACATGGTAGCTGTCCACATGCTTAAGCTCTATGAGAAATACAACCGCGAGGGCAGCCGGCCTGGAGACGGCAACACCGTCCGCAGTTTCAAACCCAAGCTGGGTAAGCTGACTTGATTCCCATTCCTACTATCTCCTTCCCGGACTTCCTAAGAACTTGTCCAAAATTCCCTCTCTCTAGAGCGACTCGGCGATCTCCGGTGCCCTTCTCCCCACTCTTGGAGACAATGGTGAAAGAGAATCTTTCCGGGGTTCCTAGGACCTCTGATGTATTAGAAGTACCTGGGCATTTCATCTTGAACCCTCTGCTTCTCTGCCTAGAGGAGATCGGGATGGTGGTTATTATTCAGCATCTCGAAGAGCCCCACCTTGGCCAAGACAGATGGGCATCTCCTGAGCATATTGGTTTAGCACTGCCAAAATGTCCCGCTGGGGTAGAGCTGGCCAGGTGGGCTGGCTGGAGTGGGGATTGGAGAAGGGGGGATATTTTAGGCTCACTGACCAGCAAGAAAGTAGCAAAACCACCTCACAAAGAAGTTTTCTCTGTCACCATAAGTCCTCTCCAGTCAGACACTGCGTCTTTCCCCCCTCTTAACTTCACAGGTCTACTGTGGGGTGAAGTTGATAAGAGCGCCATCTGTCAACGTGCAAGCAATAGCCTCCCTTAGCTTCACACAACCCCTTTTTCGAGTCCCGCAGACTGCCCCTATTCTAGAAAACAGTGTTTTTCCTTGTTTGGCGGCACAATGTAGGGATTCCCCGATTCCAGTTTCTAGGCAAAGCACTTAGACACTCTAAAGATCTCAGAGGCACCAGTTGCACTCGGGTGAGTAGTTTACATTGCTGGCAAGGCTTCCTCAAGGGATACAACATGGGGGATATTTCGGGGTCCTTGGTGAAATATGGTAAGAAGGACTACCCCACATTCTGCCCAAGAAGTGGTTATTCTCAAGAGCAACTGGTTAAAGAAAGATTAAAGAAGGTGTCCCTTCACTTCAAGAGTGGATTGATTTGATTAGTTTTCTATGTGCTTGAAGACAATCAGAATCCTTTTTCGTTAGTAGTCAGTAACTTTCTAAGCAATAATTTGGGTTGCTTTGTCATCCCAGGGATATTAACTAAATTCATATGAAGAATGGAAAAATTGAAACAGAGAGGTTAAGCAACTTACTCAAGGTCACACAGAAAATGGATAGGGTGAAACTAGAAAGTCTTGTGATACCCATGCTCCCCCCCCCTCCCCTGTTGTGATGTATAGTATAGGGTTTGGTGAAAAGTAAGGTCAGCAGGCAGCTTCCTTCTCTGATATCAAAGAATTTCTCTGCATAGCTTGGGCTTTTGAACATTTCACATGTTTTAAATATAGATTCTGCTAGAGACTTTATATTTATTTAGCTTAATTTGATCTTTTTTCTTTCTTTTTTTTCCCCTCTACAATCTGTTTACTTGTGCCTGCCTCTGATCCTCTGAGTGTCTCTGCTTCACTGATATGAGCCCATCAACTCATTACCAACCTGGGAGGTAGGGAGTAAATCTGATTATCCTAATCTTGTAGTTAGGGGAAAGACGACAGTCATAGAGTAGGTATTTTGGCTAGAAGCAGGAGACTGTTCTGATTAACGCTGTATGACCCTTAGCACCAAAAATTCTTAGATTCAAGAAGTTGGTGCCATCCATTACAGGAATCTCTTCTCTCTAGCATCATCTTTAACAACTGCTCAGCCAGCTGATGATTAAACCCTCCTATAATGGGGGAAATCATAACTACACAAAATAATCTCTTTTGTTTTCCAGAGAGCTCTAATTCTTAAAACTTTCTTTCTTATACTCAGCTAAAGTCAGCCTCCCTGTAACTTCCATCCTTTGGTCCTAGATCAGCATTGTTTACCAATAAGTGCTTGCTATAGTCTTTGTGTTGTTTTAAACAATGATCATGATGATCACAAATGACAGTATGGTATACTGGTTAGAGGATGGGCATTGGTGTTGGGAAAACCTGAGTTCAAGTACTGCCTTAACACATACTAGCTGTGTGACCTTGGGCAAGGTATTTACCTTCTCAGCGTAGCAGGCAACTCTTTAATAGGAGCTGCTAAGGAGGTGTCTATCTGCACTGTTCTATCATCTGCTCTTCCAGTACCTTCCATGACACTTTGTAAGACAAGAAGCTACAAAGGTGTTGCCAGTTGCCTTGGAAAGGGGGCTTTCCACATTGGGAATTCCCTACAGAGACAAAATCACTGATATAAACAATAACAACAAATACTGATGGCATTGCTTAAGTGGAACTAGAAAAAGGACTCAGCTTCTGAGTCTATAGTTCTAATAATTCAGCATTAAAACTATTTGGTTTTTAGAATAAAATACAATTTAAGAATATTGATTTTTTTTAATTCTAGGGGCTGCTTTTTTCAGAGTGAAAATTAGGAATGAGGGAAGAGTCATTGCAAATTACTTTAAGCTATTTCTCTTTATCCACCCAAAAGATTCAAGTGTATTGAGCACTTAAAATCTGGGGCATGCTTACTTACTACATGCTAGGGGTTGATTGTATGTCTTTCTTCATTTACTTAAAACTATGTATTTATTTATCCATTTATTTTTTTTAAATAGGATTGATATCTTTTCTGTTCATATGCCTTATTTCTAAATATATTCTTCCCCCTTTCCAGATATAGATATATAAATATTTGGTAGCAAAGAAGAAACAGGAAAGAAAAAATAAAGCAGTTAAGGAAAATTAACCAACAGGTTTGTGGAGGTTAACAATATATGCAGTGTTCCACACCCATAGATCTCCCCTTCTTCAAAGGAAGGAGTCACACAGTAGTTTTTATTAGTTGTTCCTCGATGAATTGGAAAAGAATTTAGATACTAAGTCCCCTCTGGTTTTATTTAAAATAAAAGAACAGATAAGCAGAAAGTTTAAATGACTTGCTTAGGAATCTATCAAAGTAGAGCTCAAACCCTTATTCAAAAGTCCTACTGGACTTTGTGAAGTCCTTTACCTACTGGGTTACGCTAGGCTGCTTCTAAAGTAAGAGATCTTGGCAGTTTCTAACTCTATTTAAAAAAATTCAAAATTCAAAATAAACCCTGTAATACATTTGTGTAATACATAGATTTAATGGCATGTCAAAATGGGTTTTCATGGTGCCAATGAGCCTTTACTTCCCTTCCAGATTTTTTTTAATAAGCACACGGTATTTTCCACTGAATATGCATTAATAGAGTACCACCTACATTCTGCAGCTAGTGTGATTGCAGAGTTACCTGGTGTTTGGGGCTTAGTCACTGAACAGCTCCTTACAGAACGCCATAGGACCTACCCTATTGTACCCCTGCACCATCTCACCCCCTGGTCTAAGGTTTTCAGACTCCCACCATGGTTTTTCCTTTTTTTCACATCCCAGTCATATTTTCCATCTTCCTTTGGGTGGTGTAAAGTAACAGCTGTTTCGGGGTAATGAATGAAGGGACAAAAATCCCTGGAGTGTTTAGACTCTTTGTTTATCTAGGGGTGATAACACTGTAAAGAGTAGCACTTGGACCTAAATTTGGCATGCACTGAGCCCAAACCCATCACATAATTAGCACAGACGGCCTCCTAGGGCCAGAGTAAAACCACATGATGCCTGGCCACATAAACAGGTTCTGCAGTTGGGTCATTAGGAATTGGAGTGTTGTGCAGAGCGCACAAAATCAAGTTGGTTAGAATTTTCCAAGGAATCCATGATTACCATAAGAAGTTTATATTTACACCAAGTCAACAGATTCATTTGGGTTGAGTTTTTTTTCTTCAAGTTCCAGCTAAAATTTCGTTTTCTACAAGGAGCCTTTCCTGTTCCCTCTTAATGTTAGTACCTTCCCTCGGCTGGTTATTTACATTATATCCTTTATATATCTTGCTTGTTCATAGTTTTTTGCTTACTGTCTCCTCCCATTAAACTGTAAGCTCACTGAAAACAGAGGGGGTTTTTGGTCCTTTTTTCGTTTCCCCAGAACTTAGTATGGTAACTGGCACATAGTAGGCACTTTATAAATGTTTGTTGACTGACAGACTTAAAATGTCTTTCAAGTGAACATCAATCCTAGAACTAGAAGTCTATGAGGCCATCCAGTGCAACCCCCTGTCTACTACACGAAGTCTTTTTACAACATCCTTGACAAGTGTCTTTGTCTGGCTTCTATTTGAACACCTCCAGGGACAGTGAGCTCACTACAGAATACTTGTCATTCTGGAACACAATGCCATACAACAGCAATCTTTCCCCTCTCTCTTCCCCAAGGAAAGTTTCAGAAACTACCCTTTGAATTAAAATAATTTTTTTAAGATTCCAATAGAAGGGTCTTTCCCCCTCTCCTCCAGCATCTTGGGTGGTATTTCTTTGTTGTTTGTGCTTGAATGGTAAGAGCATGCCTTGTATCTCTGATAGTAAAACATGAATCACTAAGAACTCACATACTTTGCTAGGAATTAGATGCCTCTGTCGTGTCTTCTCCTGTAAACTAAGCTAATCCATTCTGGGAAATAAGGGGGAAACCCCATACTCTGGAAGAATCCCAGGCACTTTGTAATAATGTAACAGGGGAGGAAGGGTACCCTAGCCTTTTTGCCAGTATTCTCATGTTTTGACATCAGCCCCTTCTCTGTCAACCAGGAGACTAAAAGGACAGACAAAGCTCTGTCAAAACCTTAACAGAGGGACTGGAATGTCCCTGTTCCAAAAATAGCAAGCATAACAAGTTAGATTTTTACAAATCTTTACAGCACGCAAAGCACTTTTCAGACATTAGTTCATTTAATTCCATGAACATGGGACAATGAGAAGAAGGAACTCTAGAGTTTAAACCAGGGGTGGGGATTTGTCCTGTAAAACTTGGACTCAATCAAAAGGCGGAACTCAAGGACCTAGAAGGCCAGGGGTTCTCCCACACACACACACTTGCCACCCGGGTTTAGACACATACAATTACATAGCTAAATCTGTGAATATTTCCACTCAAATTACCTCAACCTGGAGAGTTTCTCAGCTGTTTGGAAACAATGATTATTCTCCATGCCTCACAACTTAGTTGAAAGAGGTGTGAACTAGGCAAACATAAGAAATACTAGAGCTTAGAGAAGAATGTCAAGCTCGGATCTCAATGTAAAACTAGAGAAAATAAGGCTTAGCAAAGTTAAATTACTTGTTTATTTTAGCAATAGTCAGAATTCTGAATTCAGTACTCCAAATTCCTAGTCCTTATGAGTTGAGGATAATAGTAAGCTTATATTCATATGATGCTTTGAGGCTCAATTAAATTCAATAGACAATTGGACAGCTAGGTGATCCAGAGAACATAGTGACAAGCCTGGAGTAAGGAAGACTCGTCTTTTGTGAATTCAAATCTGACTTCAGACACTTACTAGCTGTGTGACCTTGGCCAAGTCACTTCACCTGTTTGCCTCTCTTTCTCATCTGTAAAATAAACTGGAAATGGAAATGGCATACCACTCCACTCTCTTTGCCAAGAAAACCCCAAATGGGGTCAAGAAGAGTCAGACAGAACTTGAACAAGACAATTATTAATCACCTTCTGCATGCAACTGTGCTAACCACTGGTTAACGTAGCACTTTGCTCACAGGCTGTTATTCATCATTCTCAAAGAAGACCAATGACATCATATGTGAGTGAGGTCTTGACTAGAGAGTGAATTGGATTTAAGTGAGGCAGAATTGCACAGTCAGCAGCCTCACCCTCTCTTCCAGAGTCACTGAAGTCCAGTGGCAAAGCAAAAGTTAAGATGACTGGTGATGGCCCAGGATGTAGTGGGTGATCTTGGCTCTTCTAAATCAAGGTCATTTCCCAGGCCTCAGTTTGTCAATGACTCGGCAAGAATTGAAACAAAAGATGCCCTAATTTACCATCACAAACATTTCAGTCTGGGAGAAGACCCTCAAAGTTTCTTTCCAGAACAGAAAATAATTGCATTCTAAGCCATCAAAATCAATGAGCCACAGAGGCTTGGGCTGGGTGGCTATTATTGGTCATTCAATGAAAGCCAGAGTGATTTGTGTTTAAAGGTGTAGTCCATGAGTGGGGACCCTGCAGTCTGGAGGCCACATGTGGCTTTCTAGGTCCTCAGGTGCAGCCTTTTGGCTGAGTCCAAATTTTGCAGAACAAATCCTTTATTAAGGAGATTTGTTTTGTGAAGTTTGGATTCAGTCAAATCTGCACTTGCAGACCTAGAGAGCCACATGTGGCCTCAAAGGCGCAGGCTCCCCATTCCTAGTGTAGTCACGGCTCAATCTGAAATAGAATGAACTGATGCAGAGAAAGTATGCTCACAATAGCTCTATGAGACGGACGTCTGCTTTCTTCGGTAGAGGAAATTCCTCTACCAACACAAGTGAGCAATTCATTTTTTTCTAAACAACTTAAAGCCCTAGAGAGTTACCTAGAGCACTAAGAAATTTAGTGAGCTGCCCACGATCCTGCAGCCAATACATATCAGAGGTAGGATTTGGGCCCAAGTTTTGGTTCCAGAGCTAGCTCTCTGTTCATTGTGACAAGCTGTTTCTCAGTTGGTGGATAATGCAGATGATATTATCCCCATTTTACAGATGTGAAAGCTGAGCCTTAGAGAGCTAAAGCAAGGTGTCTGCAGTAACATAGATGAGACATATCAGAGCCAAGAACTTGTGTCCAGGTCTCCCTTTAAGCTGATGCTATTTCCTCTGTGCCATACTAACTTTATATATATTTAGGGGTTGAAGGAGAAGACTTGTGATTTCATTGATGTAGAGGATTTCTAGTGAGAGAAACCCTTTTTTCCAAAGCACATCCACCACTATTTTGCAGTGTAGAGTCTCAGAAGTTACATAAAGCACAGAAAAGTTAATTGATTTGCCTGGAGTCACACAGCCAAACTACCAGAAGCAGGACCTGAACCCAGGTCCTCCTGACTCCATAATCTACCTACTGCCTCATTCTGTGTTGTCCAATGTAGTTCAGTCCTTCCCTTGGGTCATTCTGAGTACAGTAAGTAGGGCTCTTTAGAAACCATCCTGACTGTGACTATCTGAAGCAAATTTTCCAAGGGGAGACCTGCATTTCCCAGGACTCCTAAACCCACTCCACATCAGAGAAACAAGTCATATTTCTGCTCCATTTTCCTTGATCTTTGTTCTGATTTTCTTTGAGGATTATATTTTATATGTAAATGTATATATGCATGCATGTATGTATGTCTATTTCAGATGCCTTTTGTATTAACCCACCTCTCCATCTTAACAAATTAGCTTTCACAGGATTTTTTTATTTAGTTTTTTTAGGTGTGTAATATTTAAAATATTAGAAGGGGTGGAGTTAAGCTAGAAACACTGAATTATGGTGCAATCAGAGATGAATGATAATCACATTGTGACCTCTAACACTGTACTTGAGATTGGATTCTGACTACAATTCTGTAGCCTACTTGTTGTGGTATCTTGGACAGGTTGCTTGACCTATCTGACTCTATGTTTTCCTCATCTATTAAAATTAAGGTGTTGGATTAGACAATCTCCAAGATCCCTTCTGGCCAGAACATTTTCTGACTCCATTTCATTGAGCTTATTCTTCTTCCTCTTCTCTTCTTCTTCCTCTTCTTCTCTTCCTTCTCTCTCTCCCTCTCCAAATGAATAGATAGATAGTTCAATATAATCATTTCCCTTTACAATATAATGTGTTTTATTTCATATATTTTAAAACATTATTCTGAGGTGTCCATAAAGATCATCAGACTGCCAAAAGTATCTGTCTTACAGACACATACACACACAGAGTGAAAAACAAAATCCACTCAGAGGAATTTTGTCATTTGTGATGCCCCTGGATAAACAATGTATTGTTATAGTCAGTATTTTCCAAAGTGTGATCTATGGAACCCCTTTGTCTTAAGTGACAGCAATAGAAATTCCTTGAGAAAAATTTGAAGTTACCAATATCCCACCCATGCATTAATCAAATATTCACATGGTTCTGTGATTCCACAAGGCGATGCTCCCTGCAGTGATGCTCTTGCAACTTATCCATGCCTGTCCAACATCCTGCAGGACTCTTGTCCATGTCTTCCTCTCAGTTTACCCCAGAGAGTCCCTCTAACATTCTGGGGATCTGACTCACTTCCTCTTAAAATTTCAAGGATAACAAGTGGAGCACCCATGCTGCTCATTGGCGGCTCCTCACTCCCACCTACCTTTTTCTAAATCAGATTTTTCTTTTATGACGTCTCTATGCCATATCTTCATAAATCCTTATTTGTTATGTGTTGAAGCCAGAGAATATCCACCACATTTATGTACGTAGAAAAAATACAACGTATATAAGTTTTTAGTATGACAATAAGTGAAATTGCCAAAGAGTCCCTAGTCCTTCCTTTATCTTGTCAGTATTCCAAACTCCTTGACCTCCCAAATTGGGATAGATGAATTTTTCCAATACATTTCAAGGTCAAAAGTATTCTGTGGCCAAATGGAGTGAGCAAATGCTGCTCCATAGTATCAAGAATTCCCTCACATATATGCTATTGATGGAATTATATCTATGGCCAATCTAATGGTATTACATAGGATTTCTTCTCTCATCATTAAAGTCCTCTACAGTTATTAGTGAAATTTCTAATTACATTTCCCAACAAGTAACATCACAACAATCTCCAAGTTCACAATTCATCGCTAGACAGGGGTCCTCTTCCTTGGGCCCAGTTGCCACTTCCTCTACCCCTTGGTCATCAGAAGTTTGGCCCTTCCTTCATCCTAGGCCTATTCCTGACCAGCCCTTGAGATACCTGTTCCTGAGACAACATCCCTGTGTTTGTATTGGCCTCCTCCCTACTCCAAGAGGCCACGAGAACCTAATATTAATATTTATTAGACTATATTTCTCCTCTAATCTTCATTGCCCCCAAAGTCAAGTTCCAAACAGATGCAGGATGCCCATATACCTACTTCTCCTTAAGGTATCCTGGAGCCCCATGCCACTAACCCTTGAATCTTCTATCCTCTTGGCAGGGAACGGTCTACCCTGACACTGCTCCTCATGATCCTCAAGTCCTCACCATCTGCCCTGCTACCTATCCTGCCTGATAAGTGCAGGACCCTCTCCTCTGCCAAAGACTTAACATGATCATAAACCTTCTCAATATATCGTCTCCCCCATTTAGAGTATGAGCTCCTTGAAAGGAGGAAATGCCTCTTTTTTTTTCTTTGTATCCCCAGAGCCTCGGATTGTACTTGGCACAGAGTAAGAGCTCAGTAAACACTTTTCCATTACATTAGGCATGAGGGCCACCCCTTAGCAATGAGAAGAGCAGACTAGACCCAACCTCTCTATTCACTGGCTCACTATTAAAATCTTTGTTCTCAAAGGATTTGGTCATGAAGGTATAACTGTACTGGGCAACCAGCTCAGCTGCTGTAAACACAGTCCCGCTTAAATAAACTGTATTTAAATGCATGAGAGATGGCCTCTAACAGATAGAGAATTTACCTTGAAGTCAAGGTCCACATTCAAGTCCCTCTCCAATTTAGAGACATATAATTTGTGAGAAAGTTTGTCTCCTTTGAAGGACAGCATTCTAAGTGATAGCATTTGGGGAAGTCACATTGTAAATCTATCTATTACTAAAATCGCATAAGGTAAGTACATCTGTATCTTTTGTCAGCAGCCTTAAGACAGGAAGTCAAAAACACTCCAGATCTACTTGGGCCTTTTCTCTCTCCTCCTTAGAACAAACCCCTCAATATTACTTGAGGGATTTTTAAGGGGGAAGCGGCTTCCACTCGATCAAATATGGCCCAAGTGCCAATGAGGCAGAGACATTTCCTGTAAAGCACCCGGGAACATTCTCTTTCCCAATAATACTCGGCTTTGTCCAGCTTTGGCTTCCCCTCTGTGTCTCCCCCAGTTTTAGCGGCCTGTCAGTGGCTGTGAGAGAGAACTTCCCTAGCGTTTCTCTGCTCCTGCTGCTCATTCTCCCTCTTGGAGACACACTCTTCAATCAGAGGTTTTGAGGTGTTGCTGTGGAGGGGATTATGGAGCAATTGACATAGAATTATGACTTTTGGTGGGGGAGAAAGCAGCAGGGGAAGATGAAAGTGGGAACAAAACAGCTCCTGTTTTCATGTAAATTTTACTAGCCCTACAAAAAAGAGAAAAGAAAACTCCCCACATGCACACACACACACTCTCACACACATATACTCATACACATGTGTGTGCACACTCACACACACATACACACTCACACACACATATACTCACACACACGCACACACACTCACACACATACACAAATACACTCACACATTCAAACACACACATACACACACACACACATTCCTCCAGCTTCCTCAGAAAATTAATATGAGACTTTGGACGATTTATTTGTTAAAGTTTACAAGAGTCTTCAAACAGCTGTTGAAAGGATATTGAATTTTTCAGGACACAGGCTGGGGGTGGGGGGTGACATGTAAAAAGGAGTGAAAAGAATTACTGAAGAGTCATGAAATGTTTGCAGGGGAAGAGCCTGGTTGGGACACAGGGAAGGTTATAGGGTTAGTTTCAGGGTTTCTGTGGGAGGCCTGCCTGGGGCGTTTCTCTGATATGCTCTATCTCTGTGTGGGCCTTTAGACTTTGGGTGTCTGTTTCTAGGTCTCATGGGGAGCTGAGATGTCCCAGTTTTTATAAAAAAGTCTTTGACATCCTTGACCAAAATGAGCCACAGATGTCCGAACTGTTTCTGTTGTTAAGTAAAGATGCATTTTTTTCCATAGATGGTATTGTAAGCTTATTCAACATAAGGATGTTATAAGAATGTTACCTTCTTTGGCAAGTGATACTTAGCATAGGTAAGTCACATTTGGTTGTGAGACTATGTAGTCTAGTGAATAAACAGCTGACCTTAGAGTTCAAATCCAGCCTCAGTCCTTGACTAGCTGTATGACCCTGGGCAAGTCACTTAACCCTGTTTGCCTCAATTTTCCCCATCTGTAAAATTATCCAGAGAAGAAAATGGCAAACCACTCCAGTATCTTTGCCAAGAAAATCTCAAATGGGGTCATGAAAAGTTGGACATGACTGAGCAAGAACTGAACAACAATTAGAGTCAGGAAGCTCTAGGTTAAAGTGTTATTTCTTATATATTAAAATACAATTTGTGGCCATTTCACCTCTCTATGCCTCAGTTTCCTCATCTGTAGAATAAATATAATAGCACCAGGGTCACTGTGAGGGTCAAATTAACTAATTTATGTAAAGAGCTTTGTAAATCTTGAATGACAGCTAGTAGAAGCTGTAATAATAGTTGTGGTCAGAGGAGGGAGGAAGGAGGAAGAGGAGAAGGAAAAGGAAAAGGGGGAGAAGGAAGGCCAAGTAGAAAAGGGAGAAGGGTTACCATAGTACCACTGGAAAGGAGGGATTGCTGCTCAAAAAAATTAGCTGTATGACCTTGGGCAAGTCATGTAAGTTCCCAGTGCTCTGCAGGCTCCTTAAAACTATGAATTGCCAGTCTATATCACCATTCATTTTCCCTATCCACTGCCCTCAAAAAAGAAATAAGAAATGTTGGGTTAGACACAGGATCAGTAATGGATATCACTACAGATTTCTTTTTAGCTCACTCAAAAGTTAAATCTTCTTTTTTCCTATATGAATTATCAAATTATAAATAGTTTTGCTACAATCAAAATAATAAAGGTTATATTCAGAAGTGTGGGATATTCTCTTGTCCTTGACTAGTTTTGTTTTGTCCCTGTCACTTTCCTTACAGAAATGATTGACCAGAAAGCCTTGTATCATTTCAATTTGACGTCCATGCAAGATTCAGAAATGGTTCTTTCAGCCACATTCCATTTCTACTCAGATCGGCGGCCTCGGTCCCGAGAAGTAATTTGCAAGCGTTCCAAAAACTCCTCCTGCCGTCTTCTGCACCTACAACCTGTCCCTCGTTTCCACCTGATATTCCGCAGTGTCCCACAGAATGCAGCTTTTGGGCTGGTCAAGGGTAATGTGACTATCTTTCCCCACCAACGGGGTGTTTGGCAAGCCAAGGATATTTCTCACATAATTAAGGAAGCCAAGCAGGATGGGGAGCTTCTCCTCTTGGCTGAGCTCGATTCTGGGGAGAAGGACCAAGTCTTCCATGGCCCAGGACCAAACAACATGCCCTACATCCTTGTCTATGCTAATGATCTGGCAATCTCTGAGCCCAACAGTGTGGCAGTGACTCTCCAGAGGTATGACCCCTTTCCAACCGGTGACACTGACCCAAGCCGCTCACCCAATGCCTCCACTGACTCTCGGGTGAGGAGGGACATTTATGTTCCTGGTTCCATCCATGACAATGAGCTTCCAGAGGTAGAATACAGTCTCCACCACCCCCATCACTTCCACCATACTCATCACCCTCAACACTATCATAAACATGACTTGTGGGAGAGTGCCTATAAAGCCCTAAAACCCAAATCATCCAGGAAAGACAGAAGGAAAAAGGGACAAGATCATAATGAAATGCTTACAAAATCTCAGATGCTGAATTTTGATGAGAAAACCATGAAAAAGGCAAGAAGAAAACAATGGAACGAGCCAAGAATTTGCTCCCGGAGATACTTGAAAGTTGACTTTGCCGACATAGGGTGGAATGAATGGATTATATCACCTAAATCCTTTGATGCCTATTACTGTTCTGGGGCTTGTGAGTTTCCAATGCCCAAGGTAGAGTGAATTGTTGTTGCTGTTGTCTTGCCACTTGAATTGCATTTCAGTAGGATAATAATCATAATTTATTACAGGATATAGGAACCGTGAAAATAAGTTGGGAAAATTACACATTTCTTCTACTATAGAATTCAAAACTAACAATGAAAGCTTGTATCTCTCTTGACCTACACTAGTTCTAAATGAAGCAAGGAATGAACTCCTACTTTATCACCATGTCTTTCATTTTGTATCCATCTGTTTTTCTCTCTGCTCCTCAAAAGCATTTTCAAAGGTTCAAAATCCTGGAACGAGTGCTGCTAAGCTAAAGCATTTCTCATTTCCATGGCTATGCTGGACTTAAGGTCACGCAACGCACTCTAATGAGGAAAGACATATTCAGTTTTATGCTAAACAAACATGCCTTCTAAAAAATTCAAATTTTTAAATCCAGAGCCGTTAGTATTTCTGAAGCATCCAAACTTGTCTCTATCATATGTTAATATGGACACCCTTCTGTTGGAAGGATGTTGAGCTGAACTATATAAACAACAGCAGTGCCTTGTTAAGGAAGAATATCCCATAGACAATATCTATCTATCCATCTATCTATGCATCTATCCATCTATCTATCTATCTATCTATCTATCTATCTATCCATCCATCCATCTATCTATCTATCTATCTATCTATCTATCTATCTATCTATCTATCTATCTATC
>CM053598.1:56389190-56407296 GCA_028646575.1 Pseudocheirus occidentalis | reverse complement strand
ATCCATCTATCTATCTATCCATCCATCTATCTATCTATCTATCTATCTATCTATCTATCCATCTATCTATCTGTCTATCCATCCATCTATCTATCCATCTATCTATCTATCTATCTATCTATCTATCTATCTATCTATCTATCTATCAGAATTTAAGTGCCTTCTGTGTACCAAACACATTTGCTAACCTGTGGAGATACAGAAATAGAAATCAAATAATTCCTGCCCTTAAGGAGCTTACATTCTTGTGCTATACTGGGTGGAGAGCCAGCCCCATAGTTCAAGAAGACACCCGGTTTCTAATTTCAGAGCCCATCAAGTTAAAACCCCTCACTTACAGATGAGGAAACTGAGGTAAAGGGACCTCCTCAAGGTAATAGATTCATCTAGTAGTAGAGCTTGTACCTACAGTCACCACATGGGCTAATTTCTCTATGCCGTTCTATCTCTTTAGTGAAGGTAAGCAGATAAGTTGTTCTTAAAGCACAGAGTTGTCCATATTATGGAAGATGGGGGTACAACTATGATCTTGTGATTACATTGGTATAGAAAACTTTCAATAAGGATCCCACCCAACCATCAATGGTGATTAACAGCTGTTACGCAATTGATAGTCTTAGAGAGATTCTTGGGATGTTTATTGGTTAAGTGACTTGCCCTGGGTCACACAGTTCATATGTGTGAGAGGCAGAACATGATCCCAGGTCATTCTGAATTGGAAGCTAACTCCTATTAATTACACAAGGTCATCTCTCCATATATAAGAACTGACTTCTTCACTGGAAGTCAAGTTGAGATTTGATTCTAATTCACAGTCTTTCTGAGGCTTTTGGTAGAACAAAATAATTGTCTTATTACAGCCATGCACAAAATTACTTTGATTGATAAGAAAGTCATGATGATGGGGGTGAACTCTATTTCTTTTGAAATTCACTAGCCCTCTGAAGTCGACAGAGACTGAATCTTCTCTCAGAAGCATAGACCAGAACTCTGCCATTCAAATATTTCTCTCTTCCCCTGTGAATTGTGCTTAGAAGTAATACTCATATCCTTAGGCAGTACACAACACTCCCCTCAAGGCCAACCACATGCTGCTTTAGCTGTTAGGCTAGATTTTGGTACCTAGAATTAAAGGATATTAAAAGTAGAACCTGTCAGAGGGATCATCTAGTCCAAGCTCCAGATTTTAAAGATGAAAGCTGAGGCCCACAGAGGATAAGTGACTTTTCCAAGGTAATACACTTAAGATTCCAGTCCAGGACATCTGTCTTCTAGTCCAGCCCTCTTTCTACCTTGCCTTGCCATCTCTGGCACATATTAGCTATCTGTTAGGGTCTTGTACTAGTGAACATGCCAGAACTGAATGACTTTTAAGATACATTCCAATTCTGAGCTTTTATGACTTAGATAAGAGGCAAAATGGTACCGTGGAAAGAGAGCTAGACTTGGTATTGCAGGCCCTGAAATCAAATCCCAGCTCTTCCACTGATTACCTGTTTAACTTTGTTCCACTTTGCCTCCTTGGGCCTAAATTTCCTCATCTGTAAAATAAAGGGGTTGGGCTAGATGGCCTCTGAGGTTCCTTCCAGCTCTAGTCTATAATCTTAAATTTCCATGATCCTAAATGCCTAATTTATCAGGAGGGAGGAACTCAGCTACTCTGGGGCTTTTGTCTCAGAGCACTCAATTAGCAATAATTTACTAAGTGCTTTCTATATTCCACACATTGTGGATAAAATACAAAAGTAAAAAATTCAATCCTTAGAATGAACTGTAGGATCATGAGGGCAAAACTATATAAATGTGACTTTCCATATAATTCTATATAAATTCATACTGCCATGTGACCTTGGACAAGTGACTTAACCTCTCTGAGGGTCTCATTGGTCAGATGATGAATCCCACCTAGATCCTTAGGAAAAAAACTCTCTCCTTCCCAGTCTTGAATCACAGTTCTGGGGACTAAATATGAACCAATGAATGACTTTGCTCTTCCCCCATTTTCATAGTTCTTGATATCCCTAGATTCATGTTTTCTATAAAAATCTATGACATTTTTGAGTCAGAAAGATATGCAGTTAGTAACTTTAGGATTCACAAAATATTTACTGAGGTCTAAGGATCAGCAGGGTAGGACTGATAGAAAGGAGAATGAGAAGAAAAGGGGAAAATTAAATATGAGCAAGTGTATCTTTGAAAATAGTCACCACCAATGGAAAGAGTTCAAGAACTGGAATCTTGAGTATGGTGTCAGAAAAGTTATTCTGCCTCCCTGGACCTCAGTTTTCTCATCTGTAAAATGGGTGAGTTGGATTAGATGATCTCTAGAGCTCCTTCCAGGCATAAGTCCGTGATCCTTTGAGCCCAGATGATCCTAAAAATTTGGTAAGGATGAGAGGGAAACCTTCATAGGAAAGACAGGCTAGGAGAATTTGGATGGGCTGAGGTCATGTGGAGGGGAAGGAGTAGCTTTGGTTTGGGCTGGGGTGTAGGAGTGGTAGAAGGACTTGCGGTTGTGTTGCAAGTGATTGTTCAGAGGAAGGATTCTGAATATGTCTTTGGCAAGTGGCATTTGCTGCTCTTTCCATCAACTCCTAGGAACAAAACTTTGGGCCTATTAAAGGACAAATTCTAACCTCATCAGAGCATCCTAGTCTTGACACAGTTTCAATATCACAGTTCTCTTACCAAGTCACAATTCCTGGTGAGAAGAAACAACATTTCCAGGCCCCCATAAGCATTAAATGGGAACATTAGGCCATGTGTTTGTAGGGGCCACCCAGCTTGCACACTGGTGGGAGCACACAAAATTCCAAATAGGCTTTCCCAGCATCTTCTTGGGCACATCAATGAGAGTTAGCATTTATATAATGCTTTCAAGTTTGCAAAGTGTTCTGCATAGCTTGTCTCTTTTGATTCTTACAACAACCCAGCATAGCAATTATTATGCCCATTAAGAATTTTTAACAAATATTTATTAAGCACCTACTCTGTGGAGCATATATAGTGTGTATAATCTATGCTGTCTTTGATACACAGACAAGATACTACTGGGACCTGATGCTATGGTAGGGTATATACGTCAATGAAGAGAGCATGGTGTCCAGGAAGGATCAATGACCCAGGAGTCCTGTGATCTGAATTCTAATCTTTATTTTACCACCAATTCACTGTGTGATTTTTGTGGAAATCACCACCCCTACCTGGGCCTCAGTCTCTTCATCTGTAAAATGAAAGGTTGTATTAGACAGCCTTTAAGTCCCCTTTATTTCCTAGTTCCATTTATTGTCCCTGCCTCTCTCTCTCCAAGCAGAAACAAAGGACAAGCCCACAGAGCCACACTCTTGTCCACTCAGTTTTGTGACTAGTAACATGCATTCATTCATTCTCAAAATGGCCACATAAGGTTAGAAGTGGAGTTTTGGGCCATACAATGAAATAAAGCTAACCTGGCCATATAGAAGCCCAACTCTCAACCTTTGAGGGCTTTTTTGGTTTTGTTTTTCCTAGTTCAGGGAGTTGATTTATGCTGGTCTGCCCACGCTCTCTTGCCTGATAATTACAAGATGGCAGATTGAGGTTAGCTTTCTTCTTTGGGTGATTCCCAGTTGTTGCAGTCTCCTGGGTCTGTCTATTAATTTGGTACCTCCTCCTCACCCCTCACCTAGACTTTTTTATTAGCTTTTTTTTTTCAGTCTGTATAGCCTTTAAAAGCTAGGAGATGGCTTATTCTAAATTTATTTTGTGGTTGCAGTGAAGGGGGAGGAGCACGGGAGCAGCATTGGGAGGGGAGGGATACAGATAGGAATTAGTGAAAACTCTCCCTGGATGGTTAGATAGGATGGTTAGAGCTAGAAGGTAAAGATGCTGGTTTCTGTATCAGAGAAATCAGCTTTTCTCAATAGGCTCAGATGAGTGTAATTGTTCTTGGAGTCCTCATGGCTCCTCAGAGGCAAAGCCAACCCTACTCACCTTCAAGAGAGGAGGCATTTTAGAGCCTTGATCACCTCCTGTCCTTTCTCAGGAAAATACTTCTTCCTCATTGCCTGAGTTAAACATTCCCTTCTCTAAGAAAAAGCCACAAAACTTTCCCTTGACTTTGGCTGTAGAAACCAAGCCACAGTGGGGTCAAAACCACGGCCACGTGAGCAAAACCAGGGGTAAATTATGGGGTGTCGGGCATGGAGGCTTTACCATTTGACTGTTCTCAGGGTTTGTAGAGTGACTCCTTAGCCTGGGAGGGCAGTAATAGGAAAAGTGTGTGGCTTCACTGATTTTGTAGCTCATAAATATTTCTGAGATCTTTTTTTGTCAGTTTTAGGGAGAAAATAGCTTATTTGATAGGCATTAGCCTCATTTTAATTTTCATCTAAAGCACAAAATATACTCAATATTGAAAACTACTTATAACCAATGTTTCAAGTGCAATGTAAAGTTGGTTTTCTCTCACTTCTTAATGATAATAATGATAGTGTGATTAATAATTATATAGCACTATATGCTCATCACTTTACAGTTTTGATCTCATTTAATCCTTACAATAACCCTAAGGAAATGGGGGCAGGGCAGGGAGATGGTATTATTATCCCCATTTTATAGATGAGGAATGGAAGGCAATCTGAGGTTAAGTCACTTGCCCAGGGTCACATAGCTAGTAAGCTGCTAAAGTAAAATTCTAACTTGGGTCTTCCTGAGCCCAGGTCCAGCACTCTGTGTGCTGTGGTTCCAACTAACTGCCCCAACATAAAACACAAGCTCAATGAATCTATCAATCAGTCCAGGGTGCTAATTATGTGCCCAGTACTAAGCTAGATGCCAATCTAATCACTTTATTTTTTAAAAGATCACTTATAGATATAGTGCTTAATATGTGTCAGGTATTATACTAAGCACTTTGAAAATATTATTTCATTAGGTCCTCACAATAATCCTGTGAGGTGTAGATATTATTATACCCATTTTTACAGGTAAAGAAACTGAGGTAAACCAAGGTTAAGTCACACAACTATTAAGTATAGGAGGTCAAATTTGTACCCAGGTCTTCTGACTTCAGGCCTAGCACTATATAGCATATAGTCAGAGTAGAATGAATGTTTATTATTTTACTTAATTAATTTACTTAATTAATGTTTAGTAATTTACTTAATTTAATTAACTTTTAAAAATTAACATTTTATTGATATTTTGTTTTATTTCATTGTCACTTTCCAGTCACTCAGTAGTTTTCTCTTGTCCCAGTAATAAAATATGGTTTTGCAAAATAGATCAATGCATTAACACACATATCCTTCATTTCACTTCCGTGGTGCGTCACATTTCTGTTGAGGTGAAGGAGGTGTGTTCCACTGTTCTTTCCTCTGAAGTCATGACTGCTTGCTGCATTGATTTCACTTCCAGTGTCTTTCCATGTCATTTCCCATGGCATTATTGAAATTCACCAACTTCCTAACTCTATTCCTCAAATTATCTACGGTGTTCCCAAATCTTAATACAGTTTTATATATACATACATGTAGATGTATACATATATGTTCATATAAATAACATACAGTGGTTATGAGGAATTTTAATAAAAATATATTGTTATTTTAAATTTTTAAATAATTAACCTTTTAAATGTTCTTATAACTTTGTAGCCTTTATGCTTCTGACGCTATTAAAGTCTGAAAATGCACTAAGTGGGACACCCTGTATTACCTGCCACTCATTTCTTCTGTCAGTCTTAAGCCAATCCGGCCATGGTTGTAGGTGAAAATGAATAACACTGTTTCTTTTGCCTCTTCCTAGATTGTGCGACCATCAAACCACGCCACAATCCAGAGCATTGTAAAAGCAGTGGGGATCATTCCAGGCATTCCAGAGCCCTGCTGTGTTCCTGATAAAATGAACTCCCTCAGCGTACTGTTCTTAGATGAGAATAGAAACGTGGTCCTAAAGGTGTATCCCAACATGTCAGTGGAGACTTGTGCCTGTCGATAAGTCTCTGGGATGAACTTCTCTTAAAAAAGAAAAGAAAAAAAAGAGAAAGGAAGGAAAAAAATGCCCAAATTGATCACAAAAGCAGTGCATGCTGGGGACCTTGTGTCACGGAAATGAGTCCAGCTGTATTTATGATCCTGTTTATGTCAGTAAACACACACACACACACACACACACACACACACACACACACAGAAATACCAGCCCTATGAGGTTAGAGAAGGAGAACTTCATTCTTTTGGAGATTTCTTTTTTAATAACTAAGGACAGCCCCCTGAGTTCAAAAATTCAGTAGACCCAGTCTATGGGCCTTCCTAAAGGCCTTCTACTCTCTACTTACTCAGAGCTTGCCATCATCATTACGTTAACTTTCCATCAAGACACTCCAAGATTTTTCCTGTGCCTTTTTGACATTATCATCTCATAACTTGGGAAATGAGTTTCACACACTCTATCTAGCCAATCGATTCCCTACAAAAATATTTTTGTTTAAAACACTCACCTGCCTTTTAATTTACATATTTATATTGAAAAGAAGGCTGTAATAAAGGGCTTAAATGTATATTTTCTTTGAGATTCAAATGTAGTGCACTGTATAAGCTTTTATACATATCTATGTATACAGTATGTTAATATAACCTATTTTTGGTTACTTCTTCCTAATATATATTTTATTTTGCAAAAGAAGGGGGTACTCCAATGTACCCTGCAGATGTATGAGTTGCTCGGTTAATTTTGAGTTGAGACACACATATTCTTGAAATAACACACATAGTAATATGTTTAAATACTAAAACAAAATAACCAAGATTTTATATTTTTGTAAATTATACTTTCTATACTATAGAATATGTTATAAGTGCTTTTTACTGAAAGCTAATAAATTAAAGTACAGTTGTATCTTTTTAAAATGGTATAGTTCTTTCTTTCATTATCTTGATAAATCAAATATTTACTGTAAGTAATGTTCTTGGGAGGATATAAAGACATAGAAAGTACAGGCCCTACTGGTGCAGCTCTCTAGCTGGGGACATGAGAAAAGTATACACAGAAATATAGTACAAGAAAAGGAAATGATGAGTGACATATAAATGAGAGAAACAACTTGTTCTCTAGGGTAACTTTCGGTTCTATACCTACGGTTCTACAGAACATGTTAGGAAAAGTTTCCTCTAATAATCTGTTGCATTTTCCATTCTACTGATCTGGAGGATAAAAGTTGTGGGACTGGCTGTATCCCAGCACCTATTCATTCAGGCTGGTGGTATCTGGGGACCTCTGTTGTCCCTTTTCAGGGTCTTGTCCCAAGCTCTTACACACCAGGGCCATAAATCCTGAAATCAAATGTCTTTTCCTCACCAGATGTTCAATGGTGTTTGCCCTGAGCACCAAAATTCCTAGTTTTACCCTAAGGTAGTAGCAGCAAAGCAAAACTTCACAGCATCTAAGATTATAACTATTCAGGTTCTATTAATCGACAAGCAGTCATAAAACGCCTACTATGTGCCAAGTGTTGTCTTAGGAACTCAGGATACAGAAGGCAAATATTAAACAGCCCTTACCTTCTAGTTTACATCCTTTAGGATGATTGCATTCTATACCACTTATATGAAAGCAGCAGGAAGCATATCTATCCAAGTAGTATATCTGGAGAAAAGAGGAGAGTAGAAAAGAAACAGAGAAATTCTATTTGTCTTATTATGTATTTCAGATGGGGGCCAGTTGGTGCAAGCAGGTTGGGGTCAGGTGAGAAAATGAACAGGCATCAGTAGAAGGAACAACTTTGTCTCTGGTTTTAATTGTGAATTAAATATAAAATATAAATCTACCTAGATACAAGGAACATCATTCCACATAGAGTGTGTCCCTCATCCTAACTTACAAGGATTCCACTTAGCTCTGCCGATAGCTCACAGCTTCTGATTCAAGATTAGAAGCCAAATTCATTTCTTTTGGACTTTAGTTTCTAATCAAAAGTAAAACAGTGACAGGGGCAATGTGGTATGGTGCAAAAAAAAAAAATCCACTGTCTTTGGAGTCAGATGACATGGGCTCAAATCTCAGCACTGCCAGATCACGTATGTGGCCTTGAGCATGTTGTTTTCCTCTTCAGGCCTCAGTGTCCCCATCTGTAAATAATGGCTAGCATTTATATAGCACTCTAAGGTTTGCAAAGCATTTTACATATGTTAACTCATTTAATCCTCACCACAACCCCAAGAGGTAGGTGGTATTATTATCCCCACTTTACAGATAAGGAAATTGAGACACAGAGAGATTAAATGTCTCACCCAAGGTAATACAGTTAGCAAGTGTATATAAAGGCGGGATTCTAAGTCAGGTCTTCCCAGCTCCAAGCGACCCACTGCACCACCTAGTTGCCTTTGGAGGTCTGTTCCAACTCTAAAGATGTGATTACATGATTAATTATTGACTCTATCTTCTTCATGCATCACTGTCCTCATTGGTTTTTTACCATAGTCCAAAATGTTCGCCTCTTTTTGCTGCCTGTCACTTTTCTTTCATATCATCTTCATCTATACCAGAGGTTCTCAACCTGTGGGTTGCAACGCCTTTGGGGGTTGAACGACCCTTTCACAGGGGTTGCCTAAGACCATCGGAAAACACATATTTCCGATGGTCTTAGGTACTGAGACACCAAGTCCACTCACATGCAGATACGCCCACATAGGAGCATTCTCACAAGGGTCGTGGCATTAGGAAGGTTGAGAACCACTGATCTTTAAATGAGAGGATTAGACTAGAGAGTCTCCTTCCAGAGTATATACAATCTATAAATTATTAATTATCCTCCTACCCCATCCACCAAAATCCTGTTCTGCTGCCTTATCGTAACAGGGAGACAGCACTGAGCAATCCAAGCCTGTGGCAATGGAGTGGAAACACTTGCAAATCCAATCAGCAGGAAAGCATTTGAGTATGGACAGCAGCCCATGGGTGACTAGTATGGATAGCAAGTATGTGTATGTAATGATCATAAAATCACAGAATCAAATATTTAGCGCTTTAGACACCTCGTCCAATGTGTGTCTGAGCAGCAATCTCTGACAAGTAGTCACGAAGCCACTGTTCTAAGACTTCCAGCAGCAGAGAATTCCTTAATTCTGATGCAACTGATGCCACTTCAGGTCAGCCCTAATTGTTTTATTTTTTTAAGTACTTCTCATGTCAAGTCAAAATCTTCCTCTTTGAAATGTTTATCTAGTTCTGCTCTCTGGAACTAAGTAAAATAACTCTTTTTCCCAAATGACAACTTAGCAAATACTTGAAGACAGTTACCAGCTTTCCTCTAAATTTCCTCTTTTCCAGGCTCAACACCCTCAGTTTCTCCAACCAATTACTGGTAGGCATCATTTCTAGTCCCTTCAACATCTTTGCTACTGTCTCTTGGCAGTGTTCATTTTATCAATGTCTTTCTTAAGATGTGGTACACAGAAATGGGTATAATGTTCACGAGGCAGCTGGTAGCACATCAGACAGAGCGTGGACCTGAATTCAGGAAAACTTATGCTCAAATTTAACCTCAGACACTTAGTAACTTGTGACCCTGGACAAGTCACTTAACCTCTCTGTGCCTTACTTTCCTCATCTGTATAATGGGGGTAATAATACCACCCACCTCTCAAGGTTGTTGTGAGAAGCAGAGGAGATATTCGTGAAGCACTTTGGAAATCTTAGTGTTTTCTAAATGGTAGCTATTATCTTTATCATTTGACCAGAGCAAAGGAGAACAAAACAGTTCATCACCCCCATCCTACGTACTACGTTTCTGCTAACTTGGCCAAAGAACACTATTGCTTTCTTGGCTGCAATGTCACCCTGCTGACTCCTGCTATCTTACAGTCTACTAAAATCCCCAAATTTCTTGTTCAAATGAATTGTTATTTATATCCACGTCTCAGTGACTTGTACTGATGTAGCTGCCTTTTGCAAGTGTAGGACTTTACATTAGAGACATCATGGCACAGTGATAACAGTGCCAAATTTGGAATTAGGAGAGATCTGTGTTTGAATCCTGCTTCTGACCCTAAGCCGGCAGACCTGAGACAGCCAGCCTATTTAAACTCTTTTTGAGAGGACCTGCCTATGAAGTCATCCAAATACTGAATCCACATTCAGAGTCCTCCCATGGAAGACATCACACACTATTGAATATTTGTATAATATCCTTAGGATTTAGTTTCAAGGGGGTGTTGTGAGGATCAAATGAGCTAGTCCCGTGAAATGAGCATAAAAGATGACAAAGGTTTCCGTTATCCATCCCTTTAAAATTTTGTCTGATTTGAGTCAAAAATTTGTCTTGGCCAGTTGAGATCATTTCTGAATCTTAATTCTGTCATTCAATGATTTGACTGTCCCTTTCAGATTTACACCCTCTGCATTTTTTAAAAGCATGCTGTCTACTAAGGCATGATTATTATTGATGGAAATGATGAGCAAAGCAAAGGATAAAGGCCCGGGGAACTTGCCGAGAAACTTCATTCTACATCAACACTGGTCCGTTAATCAGCCCTCTTTGGGCCCAGTTGTGCAAACAGCTGTGGATATACCTAAGTATAATACCATTCAGCCCACCTTATCTTAACCACAGGGTTACCCTAACAGCTTCTGTCTATTCTTTGACTAAAATCCAGGTATGTTATATCTGTAGTACTATCTTGAACATTGTGCCAGCACAGAGTCGGTGCTCAATAAATGTCTGCTGTGATGCCAGTCTAATTACCCAAAAGAGGAAATGAGGATCATTGGGCATGACTTGTTTTCCGTTATTTTTAATATTTTACTTTTCCCCCAATTACATGTTAAATCACTTTTATGCCTTGTTTTTTTTTTTGAAGAAATCTTTTCATTCTTGCCACGTGCCTTTCTAAGTGCTCACAAACTTCCCCTTCAGTGATGAAGAGCCCCCATGCTTATTCAGGCAGATTTTTTTCCTTCGCATTTTTCTTGTTTCCACCCACACCTGCACACTCAGGGGAGTTGAAACAGGGTGCTGAGAGGAAGTAACTGGAACTATAAAATGACAGGAATGCCATTAATTGTTGTACAGAGTGGGGGGCTTCAAACCACAACCTGTAAATATTTCCAGCATCCTAAAGCTAGAAGGATCGTAGAGAACATCTACTCCTGATGTCCTCATTTAGCAGATGGAGAAAGATCACACAGGTAACAAATAGCATAGGTGGGATTTGAACCCCCTCTGACTCCAACATAAAGCCCACTAGCACATGCTTCTGCAACACTCTGGAGTATGGCAAGAACCAGATTAAAATTTAATTGGAAAATATTTATAAATATTTTGTATTTATTTTATATTATTTATATATAATAAGTAAATGTAAATATTATAAATATAAATAAATAAACAAAATACAATAAAACATAAAAACTAAGTCAATATGCAACTGGCAGGGAACCTAATGAATGGATGTGTCTGCCATTTACATTTGAGCTTCACTCTACTGCTCAGAGGACTGAGTACCATATCTTGAAGTCCCTTGGGCAGAATTCTAACCTGGCCTCTGGATAGCACATCCAGGAAGGAGGAAAGACTGGGATGCTTAGGGACTCCACAACATATTTCATCACAAAAGACAGAAACCATCTGATGGAGGTCGCTTTGACTGGTGGGTAGAGGACTGCCTTATCCTCTTAGGAATCCAAGGGTTGGGAATCACAGCAATGGGGACAGTGGAAACACGAGGGAGATCTACCTGAGCTAAGTCCGAGGGGACAGAACAGGTTGCTTGTTGATTAGTGAGTTGAGGAGTTGAACAAAAGTCCCTGCCAGGTGACAGCTGGTAAATTGTCTAAGGAGGTATTTGAGAAATGGTAAATAGAGTATTCCATTCCTCTATCTATATGTGTGACACTGAGTTTCAGTCCCCTGGTGCGAACTGTCCATGGAAGCTTTTGCTACAGGCCATGGGAATGGCTGATCCTTTACCTGAGGCACACACTGTTCATTGTTTGCAGCTTTATCACTGTGTATTTTAAATTGCTTATGGTAAAGCTATTCCAGACTATTATGGGAATGTGTTTCCTTTTGGACCATGTAAAGTAGGAAAGGAGATAAGCATCTAAATGGAAACAAGGTTTTAGCTATATTTTGAGATTTTCCCACAGTTCTAAATAGGACTAAAGTAATGAACCAATTGTGATAAGTTTATAAAGTAGAGTAAGTGACTAATATTCTGTATTTTAAACCTTAGACCAGAGAGTTTTGAACCTAAGATCCATGAACCTATTGCTTTTTTTACATTTTGGTAACTATATTACAATATAATTGATCACCTCTGCAATTCTATATATTTTATTTCATGTGTTTAAGAACATTATTCTGAGGAGGTTCATAAATTTCATCATATGCCTATGCACAAAGAAGAAAAAAAGATTAAGAAACTCTGCCCCTCTATTAAGTTGACAGGATCATCGGAATCGGAGTAGATGCTTGCTATAGTACAAACTCCTGAGCTGTCTTCAACAATAGATACCATCAGCCTCTTGCTTGGTTGCTACCCTTCATTTTCAAAGAGGACCAAAATGACATTGTTATGTTGGGATCAAGGTACTGGTGAGTCCAACGGTGGCTTGTTAGACGAATATGAGTTCAGACATCTCCAACACGAATAGTCCATATGAGTGTCTGGAGCAGAGATGTCTCCAAATTTGCACATCAGCTTCTTACCCATGGAAAGCAACCTAAGTAGATCTCTCAATATGGGACATAGGCTACTTCTTGGTCCTTCAGGTAGACTCAGTATACTCTTCTCCACTATCTCTTCTATGCAGGGATGAAAAAAATCTCATTTCAAATTGTTTTAGCTTTTAAGTAGAAATTATTTTGGATTTAGGCTCAAAGGATGTGGGTTTGATTTTTGGCTCTACCACTTCCTATATGCATTACTTTGTGCAAGTCATTTTATGGCTCTGTATCTCAGTTTCCCCATATGTAGTATTAGATTGGATGACCTTGAAGGTGCCTTCCATTCTAAGTCCTGTGATCTAGCTTCCTAGCTAGAATTCAACGAAAACAATTGCTTCTTTCTTTTGAATATTGTGTAAAATATGCCAATCTTGAGTCCTCGGACCCTTCCCCTGCCTACAAAGTCAGCTGTTCCAACCTGTACCTGAGTAGGTTCCAAGATGTAAGTTCATGTACTATGTTGGGGTATGAGATTGAACTCCCTGAGGGGATGGTAGGAATTTTCTTACCATCACCTCACTTAACTTGAATTTCAATTCCTCATTAATAGTTAAAATGTATGTAGTATTTTAAGGTTTATAAAGCACTTTACTCGGGCTGTCTTTTTTATCTCATGTGATCCTCTCAACAACCCTGTGAGGTAGATGCTATTGTTATCACAATGTTACAGATGAGGAAATTGAGGCTGAAAGAGGCACAGTGACTTGCCCAAGGTCACACAGCAAGTAATCATCTGAAACAGGATTCAAGCTCAGCCCTTCCTATCTCTATCCACTGTACTATATACCTGCTTCAACATTTAATACTTTTTAACTACCCACTAAAAATCTTATTCTCTCTTAGAGCAGAGAACTATTCTAACAGATTGTTCTTGTTTTCTCAGTCATTCTTCGGTCATGTCCAACTCCTCATGACCTCCTTTGGGGTTTTCTTGGCAAAGACACTGGAGTGATTTGCTATTTCTTTTGCCAGCTCATCTTACAGATGAGGAAACTGAGGCAAACAAGGTTAAGTGACTTGCCCGGTGTCTGAGACCATATTTGCACTAAGGAAGACTCATCTTCTTGACTCCAAGGCCCAGCCCTCGATCCACTGCACCACCTCGCTGCCCTGTTCTGAGAGAGAATATAAGAGCAAACTAGAAACTGAGTAGTTCTACCTTCTCTCTAATATCCACTAACATTACATGTGGTCCTATCTCTTTCCTGATCTTTCTCCTTATTTATTTATTTGCTCATTCATTCATTCATTCATTTGTTTATTCATTCATTCATTCATCTATTTATCCATTTATTTATCTATTTCTTTGCTCATTTGTTCATTCATTTGCTTATTTATTTGTTTATTCATTCATTTATTCATTCATTTATCTATTTATCCATTTATTTATCTATGTATTTGTTTGTTTATTTATTTATTTTGCTTTTTGGAGGAAGGAAGGCAGGGCAATTCAGGTTAATTGACTTGCCCAAGGCCACACAGTTAGTTTTTGTCTTAAGAGTCTGAGGCCAGATTTGAACTCCTCACTCCAGGGCCAGTGCTCTATTCACTGTGCCACCTAGTTGCCCCCCTGATCTCTCTCTTCCTGTATGTTCCAGTATGAGCAGAGAGGCTCATTACTAGCAATAGAAACTCATCAAGACAGTCTCCTAAGATATGAAGCAGTTCTGATGTACACCAGGGAGAGCACCCACACCGATGAAACCTTGTACCCTTCAAATACTATAGTATTTCTTTTACCTTGCTTCATCTCTTTGTGTCCTCTCATGAACATGACTTGTTCTTGTGCTCCTCTCTCTTCGTTACCAATTGTGAGCTTATCAGTTATCTAAGCAAGGAAATAACACCACACATACAGAAAGAACCTTAACAAAACATCTTCACATGCATAGTCTCATCTGATATTCATTTCAATTCTGCAAGTATTTAGGGTATGATTATGTCCATTTTATAGGCTGTTCAAAGCCCAGTTTTTGACCCTAAGCTTAATGTAATGTAAGTTTTTTCTATACTGCCTCTCTTTGTCAAATTTTAATTCCTGAATATATGAAACACAGAGAAAGCAAAAAAAATAGAATCATCATTGATCCTTTGGGGGTATCTAATGGATTTAATATCCATTAAAGTTTGATTATTGACTATTTCTTAGCTGATACTCATATCCCTAAGCCAAACCACTTCCCCTCCCTCCAAAAATACAAAAACAAAAAACAACATGGAAACATACTGTCATTCTCAAATTATAGTTGCTCAGAAGTTTCGCCTCCTCCTGAGGGAAACATCAGCTCTGTGCAATAATGAAGGTCTGAGTCTAATGTTCATCCCCTATTACTGAATCTCCTTTTTCCCACAGCAGTGCTCATTGTTTGTAGTACTTACTTAAACTCATCAGTCATGGGAGGGATGCATACTGACTAGATGGGTGTTAAAAATCAAGAATTTCTCACCTCAGCCATCTCCAATCTGGAAAAGAAGATGAGAAATGAGAGACCCTCAAAAATTCCAGGATATAGGCAGCACTGAAGCCCCTGGAGTTACAAAACTAAAAATTACGTCTTCCCTGTCCTCAGGGGGCTTATCATTCTAGCCAGGAAATATTAAATGCACACAGATAAGTATAATATACAGATGAGCATATGACAGGCATCGAAGAGACAGCAGGGCACCAAACCACTCAGTATCCCAAGACAACTCTCTAAGACTATAAATGACAGCAGAATTGAATCTGTAGATGTTCCCTCACCAGGAACTCCCTGCCAATGCAATCACCATTTCAATAGTGGAAAAAAGGTATAATACAAGATAGGCAGAGATCCAGATAAAGAACTTTAAGAGTATTTGAACTAGGTGAGGACAAATCTGGCCTCAGACACTTATTAGCTGTATGACCCTGGGTAAGTCACTTAGCCCTGTTTGTCTCAGTTCCCTTGTCTGTAAAATGAACTGGAAAAGAAAATGTCAAATCACTCCAGTACTTTTGCAAAAAAAAAAAAAAATCCCAAATGGGGTCACAAAGGGTCAGACACAACTGAAAAATGACTGAACAACCAAAACAAGTCTGCTCTCTGGAATTTAGTTTCCTCATTTGTAAAATAAAAGGGTTGGACTAGACTTCAAAGATTGCTTCCAAATCTGTGTTGTTTGAGCTCCATGACTCAATGACTTCTCCCCAGAGTGGTCTGGGATGTTTTATTTACCCCAGAAATAAAAATTGAACTAGGTCTTGAAGAATAGAGAAAATGCGGCAAAGTGGAAAGGAGAAAGGGAAAGAGGAAGGACCCTAGGGGAGGTGGAAATGGCACAAGCAAAGGACTTCAAACTCATTGAGTTATCCAAGGGGTTACGTGTCAATCAGTTAGGCTGCTGCAGAGTTCTTGTTGGGGAATAGCAGGTGATCAGACTGAATGAAACTTGTCTTCTACTCCAAAGCCACCCATCTTCATAACTTCTCCACTTCTACTGAATGCACAGCCTTCTTTCTAATTCTTGACACTCTCTCCACTTTTCCTCACCCCACCCCTGGATCCAATCGGTTGCCAACTTTCATCTCCATTTTTACCTCTGGTGCCAAGTCGACTCCCACAATGTCTCTGGCATCTAAATCCTTTTATCCAGTGACACGATCACCTCCCAGCTTCAGGCCTTCCTCACCTCTTGCTTAGACAACTGTAATATTCTCCTAAATGACCTTACAAGACTCCAACCTCTGCTTTTATCTGATGAATTCTCCACTGAGCTACTCACTTGATATCATTTCTACTCCAACAATCAAATGTTCCATGAAATAATATATCTTATAGCTTGGGGCATATGATAAAACACTCTATCAACTCCATAGTTTGCCTTTATAAGAAAAGCAAAAGCAATTGTGTTTCTGTCTTTGTATTCCCAGGATGATTACTGGCACATAGTAGGAAATAAATAGTTGTTAAATGAGAGATGGAAAAAGATGAACCATTTAGTATCAGGAAACTTTAGCAATAAGATCATATCCATTTTAAGATAGATTTTACTCTTTGTACTAAAAGTATTAGAAAATAAAATCACCTCAGACAATCCAAAACAAGAATTCTACACTAAGCTACTAACTTGATGTCTCCAACTCACTGGTCAGATCACATCATTCTTCTCCTCAAGAATCCGCCATGGTTCCCAATTCTTTCTTAAAGACCTTCATAGGCTGAAACTAGCCTACTTTTCTAGATTGATTTAATATTATTTCCCTTTACAGACTCTACATTCTAGCCAAATTTTTCTACCTTCTCTTTCTCAACCCCATTCTTCAATTTTTGCCATCATGCTTTAGGCAGGGTGTCCCCTATGAAATAAACACTTTACTACAATTTTTTAGAATTCATCTATTCCTTCAAGGTTCAATTCAAGTGTCCCCTTCTACAAAAAGTCTTTCCTTAACTTCTTGCTATTAGTGTCCTCCCCTGGAAAAAATTACCTTTTTATTGATTTTTTTTCTATTTTGTAATTTACTTGTGTGTGTTCAACTCTTTTAAGCTAAGGTCTTTCAGGTTCGTACTTTGAGTGAGGTAACACCCATTCAGTGAAGAGGCTTTATGTGTGCTTTAACAAATCAAACACCTTTAAGATCTTTTCTAGGAGGCTCTGCAATGTTCTGGAGCTTAATGCTATCAACATAAAGTCATTCACAACAAGGAACATCTGGATGACCTCACCATCTATAGGGAATCTCTTCTTCTCCCCATTCTGTATCTCCTCCCTTATACTGGCAAACACATCGGGTGAATCCATATTTCTCCGTTTTATGCGTCATTTGACCTCTTATTATCAGAAGGTCATTGACCAAGGTTTATTTAGTATTACGTCTTTTTTTATATTTTATTTATTTTTATTGACTTGTTTGTTTGCTTTTAGGTTACAAGATTCAGTTCCAGAGTCACTTGAGTTTCAGATTTTTCTCCCCTTCCTCCCCACTCCCCACTCCCACCATGGTGGCATACAATCATGTATAGGTTCTGCAAACTCTTTCACATTGTACAATAGTCTGGCTGTATAGGTGTTATAGCCGATGGAGTGAACAATGAGAAAAGAGAAACAAAAGCCAAACATAGAAAAAAATGATAGCATGCTTTGCTTCAGTCTCCATTTAAACTCTGGTCTTTCTGGATCTTTTTCTGAATGTAGACATCTCCTTCCGTCCTGAGACTTGTAGAATTCTCTTTTAACTGTGTGTTGCTAAGTAGAGTCCAGTTTTTTAAAGTTGGTCATCACACATATGATGTATCTGTGACTGTGTACAAATTTTTCCTGGTTCTGCTTTTCTCACTTAGCATCAATTTGTATAAGCCTCTCCAGGTAATTATGAAGTCCATCTCCTTCCCATTTCTTATAGCACAATAGTATTCCATTACATTCATATACCATAAC
>CM053598.1:56374108-56389090 GCA_028646575.1 Pseudocheirus occidentalis | reverse complement strand
CCCCAATTGATGGGCATCCCCTAAGTTTCCAGTTTTTTGCCACCACAAAGAGAGCTGCGGTAAATATTTTTGTACATATGGGACCTTTTCCCACTTCTATGATCTCTTTGGGATACAACCCCAAAAGTGGTATTACTGGGTCAAAGGGTATGCAATAGTATTACATCTTCTGAAGAATCCTGAATTATCTTGATCTAGGGAAGGTAAATTCTTTGTTAGAAAAGAAACCATGGCTAATACAGAAATGTGTTTTGCATGACTTCACATATATTGGGTATAATATTGCTTGCTTCTTCAGTTTCATTGAGTGGGGGAAGAACTGGAGAGAAGAGAATTTGGAACTCAAAATTTTTTTAAAGAAAGGTTAAAAAAAGTCTTAGGGGAAAGTAGAAAGAAAAGAATCTATAAAGCTTTATTTGGGGGAGGAGAGGGAGTGTTCAAGATGTAGAAGAGTCAGGCTTCTGCATAATCCATAAGTCTCTGGCCTTTTTCATTTATTTCTCCTGAACCATATTTTCCCACATAGTTCTCCCTATCCTTGCCTTTTCCCATCTCTGCATTGAAGTCACTGATCATCAGGAAGTATAAAGGTATTGAGAGTCTTAAATCCAGGCATCTAAACTGCAATTATTTTTAGTCTCCACAGCATCTCTGGCATCTATACATTTTGTCCAGGTACACACCCACCCAATATAGGATAGACCCTCCTCATCTCTTTCCTGGACCATTGTAAAAACCTCCTAAATGATCTAGCAGACTCTAGACTCTGCCATTGTCCAATACACACTACATACAACATATACTTATCATTTTGACTCTGACAATCAAATGTTCCATGAAATAATATATCTTGTAGTTTGGGGCATATGATAAAACATACTCTATCAACTCCATAGTTTGCCTTTACAAGAAAAGCAAAAGCAATTGTGTTTCTGTCTTTGTATTCCCAGCATTATTACTGGCACATAGTAGGAACTAAATGATTGTTAAATGAGTGATGGAAAAAGATGAACCATTTAGCATCAGAAAACTTTAGCAATAAGATTATATCCACTTTAAGATAGATTTTACTTTTTGTACTAAAAGTATTAGAAAATAAAATCACATCAGACAATCCGAAACAAGAATTCTGACTAGATTGTAGAGGGTCTTAAATTTTAGGCTAAGGAACTTAGACTTAATTCTATGGGCAATGGGAGTCACTGATGATTGTTGGGATGAGGGGAAGGATGGGGTTGGAAAAAATAAAGTGTACAGAGGAGAATTTTAGAAAGATTAATCTAGTAGTAGCATTTAGGATCAATTGCAAGAGATCAGAAATCAGGTGCAGAAGACCAGTTGGTAAACTATTACAGTAATCCAGATGTGAAGTAATAGGGTCATTAAGGAGAATGATAGGAAAGGAACTTCCCGATAAGCACAGGAAAATGATCTAGCCATAGGGAAATGCCTATACATGAAAAACTTGTTAAGAAATTTAGAAGACCATCCAAATAATTCAGTGTCTCACTGAATTGGAGATGATCTCAGAGGGAAGGCATTAGTATTAAGGAGGGGCCAGGAAAGGGTTTTTTTTTTTGTTTTGGGTTTTTTTGGGGTTTTTTTGCAGAAGTTAGGATCTTAACTGAAACTTGAAGGAAGCCAGAAAGCATAGATGAGCAGAGAGAATTCCAGGGATGGGGGACAGCCAGTGAAAATGTAATGGAGTCTGGAAATGGAGTGTGTTGTTTGAGGAATAGCAAGCAAGCCAGTGTCCCTGGATCTTAGAGTACATGGAGGGGAATAAGGCAGAAGACAGGAAAAGTAGGAAGAGGGCAAGTTATTAAGGGCTTTGAATTCTAAACAGAGTATTTTACATTTGATGTTGGAGTTAATTAAGAAACAATTGGAGTTTGTTGAAATGAGGGCATGATATAGTTAGGAAGAACATTTTAATAGCTGAGTAGAGAATGGATTAAAGTGGGAAGGTCCAAGGGAGAAAGAATAACCAGAAGGTTATTGCAGTAGTCTGGGTGATCAGAACCTGCACCAGACTAGCTGCAGTGTCAAAGAAGAAAAAGGGATATATATATACAAGAAATGTCATAGTGATAAAATCAATGAAATTTGAAAACAGATTGGAGAGAGAGACAGAGAGAGGGCAGAAGGGAAAGAAGGAAGGAAAGAAGAAAGGAAGCAAAAGAGTTGAACATGACACCAAGGTTGTGAGCCTAATTGCTTGGGAAGATGGTGGTGTCCTTAACAATAATAAAGAATTATTAAAGAAAAGAAAGAAACAAAGAAACAAAGAAACAAAGAAAGAAAGGGTTTCAGGGAGGGGAGAAGATAATGAGTTCAGTTCTAGAAATGTTAAGTTTAAAATGTCTATGGGACATCCAACTTGAGCTGTCTAGTAGGCATTTGTAGATACTGGAGTAGAGGTCAAGAAAGTAGTTATGGATGGATAAATAGATCGGAAAATAATCTGCATGGAAATGATAATTGAATGCATGGAAGTAGATGAGATAATCAAGCAGGAGAAGATGGTCCAAGGGGACACCCATGGTTAGCAGGCACAAGTATATTAAGATCCATCAAAGAAGTCTACAAAAGAGCAATTATGTAAAAGGAGAACCATGAGGAAGCAGTCACAAAACCCTAGACAGAAAAATAGCTTCCCAAAGTGGGTGATACTGAACAGTACAACAATGGGAGAAGGGCGATAGCCTCGGGTGCAATTGGAGGGCATTGAACAAAAATAAGGGGGTGGTAGAAGCATAAATAAAGAAGAAAATTTTGAAAAATTATTCATATGTGTTTTTATCTGTTGTATAACAGAGTTAAAATCATAGTGATTACATTATTTTCCAAATAAACACACAATATGCAAATTATAATTGACCCGTGGTCAAGTCCACAGATAGGTCTTAACAGGGAAGTGTTGACAGGTAAGCATGTCCACATTGTCCACATTAGGAAGTCCAGCATTCATCAACAGGAAAATGTACATGTAATTATTTGTTTACTATATGATACTATATAGTTACATGACCATATTGTGTCATCAAAATTTTAATGCAGGAAAAAAGCCCACAAATTTACAATAAATTATGAAATTTAAGATGCATCATTTTAAAAAAAATTGTATCTTTTTTAAATTACACACATTTCTAAACAAGTGAAAGGGGTTAAAGATTTCGTGGGGTGGCACTGAGTTTTGTTTTGTTCTTTTAAAGAGGGTGGTAGACCACATAAGTTTGGGAACTTCTGAAATAGATTATCAAAGAGAAAAAGGTGATTAACAGTGCTAAAGGTAGCACAGACGTCAAGAAGGATGAGGATTAAGAAAAGGTCATTGGATTCAGCATTTAAGAGATCACTGGTAACTTAGGAGAAAACAATTTCAGTTGAATGAAGAGGTAGCCAACCAGACTTCAGAGGGTTAAGGAGAGCAAGAGGAAAGGAAAAAGAGGGAGCATCAGTCATAGATGGCTTTCTCAAGATATTGAGCCATGAAAGAAACAAGAGATAGAGGCTATTAACTACTATTGTCTCTCCCATTTGAATGTAATCTCCTTGAGGACAGGGATTGTTTTTTTTATTTTTTAAAAATATATGATATTCATTTTCCCCAAATTCATGTTTAAACAATTTTTAACATTTGGATTTTTTTTTTAAGTTTTTAGCGCTGAATTCTATTCCTCCCTCATCTCCCTCCTCCCTGAGGAGTAAATCAATCAGATATAGGTTATATATATATGCAATCATGTAAAACATTTCCATATTAGTTATTTTCTACAAAAAATGTTCTTAAAAAAAAGAAGGCAAGTGAAAAATAGCATGTTTCAATCTGTATTCATACATTATCAGGTCTTTTTCTGGAAGCGAATAGTGTGCTTCATCATTAGTCCTTTAGGACTGTCTTAGATCATTGTGTTGCTGAGAACAGGTAAGTAATTCATAGTTCTTCATTGTACAATATTGCTGTTACTGTGTACAACATCCTGCTGGTTCTACTCACTTCACTTTGTATCAGTTCATTCAAGTCTTTCCAGCTTTTTCTGAGATCATCGTGCTTATCATTTCTTATAGCACAATAATATTCCAGCACAATCCTATACTGCGCTTGTTTAGCCATTCCCCAATTGAAGGGCATCCCTCTGATTTCCAATTTTTAGCCACCACAAAAAAGAGAGGCTATAAATAAGAATTGGTTTTGCATTTAAAAAATAATCACCAGTATTTAGCACAGTGCCCAGCACATAGTTGGAACTCAATAAAGGTTAACAGACTGATTGATTGGTTGATTTGGCCCTCCACTCCAAGTAGAGAGGGGAGAGAAGGAAAAGAAAATAGTGATGTCCACGTTGACTAAGCTACCATGTCCTCTGACAGCTTATCGCTCACCTCCACACATCCCCAAGCTGGGGGAGAGAATGAAAATGAAGAAGAATAGTAGGGAGTACGAGTGTTCCTATTCCCCCCTTCTTAACCTTCCACCCTAGAAGATTAGTTCAGTTAATTGCAACCTCTTAAAAGGGAACAACATAATGCCATTCATAAATCTTTCCCTAGAATAAACAACCAAACACCCATGACACTTATTTTTAGACGTGATTTTCACTGGCCCTTAGTTAGTATTCACATGTGACCTTTACCCCCCACCCCCTAAAAATAAATCCATATATAGACTCTAGTAACAGGAAATAAACTTTTTACTCAAGAGGATGAAGGCGACACATGCACACGCCTCAGGCTTATCATCATTTTCAGGTCATTGAAACCATAACTGGTCATTTGGGGCTCAGGGACTTTACCCAGAACCTCATGTACAAAATGGAGAGGGAACATTGCATAACATTCCCTCCAGAAGCAGGGTGTCTTACACTCTCCCCTGCCCTTGCCACACACACACACACACACACACACACACACGTGTACACACACACACACACACACACACAACCCTCCAAAGAACATAATCCCTGAAGGGACAAAATTAAAGAACAACTTGACACAAAACAGATATTGTTCCTGAACAAATACTAGCTCTAAACTGATAAAATGGGAGGGGAATTTTTAAGTTTATTTGTATTTTTTAAGTATGTTTAGGGGTATGAAGTTTATTCATTGATGCTTATATTCAACCTGATTTATACAAATTCTCAGGTGTTCCAGAGGCCAGGACGTTCAGCCTAGAAGTGTGGTAAAACCAAGTGTGTTTCTGTTCTTACTAAATCTTACCCTCCTGTTCCCCCCCACACACATACACACACCAAATTCAGGGGCCTGGAAAACTCTGAGCATATGACATTCCCCACCCCCCACCACATCCCGATCCTCCAGCTCAGAACTGGCAAGGAAATGAGGAGGAAAAGAAAGAAAGAAAAAAAAAAACACTAATTAAGCAGCCGATAACCCCAAAGTGAAATGTGAATTCTTTACAGTATACAATGTTCTTCCCACAAGCCATTTGTGTTTGTCAGATGTTTATAGAATCATCATTAACTAAAACTAAGAGCTTTGGGAGATAAGAGCCACTGAGGCAACTTCAGATAAGTTACAAGTGTATGGCCAGCCTGGCTGACAACTGATGAGAGATTGTGGTTAGAAAGGCCTGCGGAAACGGGATGCTCCAAGGCTATTCCTTCATTTTCTCTCCCTCCTCCAGAATCTAATCCATCAACTGTCTCAAGCTGGAGTAACCTGGGGCTCCTTTTTCATCCTGTTGGCAGACAGGGCACACCCCCACCCCCCACCCCCAAAATGCCTTATTTTGCGCTGCTGGCTGGTCTGCTAGCTTTATCTTTCTTGGCCTGCTGCGGGCGAGGTAAACCCCTGGAGAACTGGGAGAGGGTGCCTTCCGTGGAAGGCACCAATAAATTCTTCGGGGAGGCTGTGAAGGGGGAGGATGACATGAGCTTTGACTTCAAAATGTTCCTGGAGAACATGAAGGTGGATTTCCTGCGGAGCCTGAATTTATCAGGGGTCCCTTCTCAAGACAGGACCAAAGTGGAGCCACCTCAGTTCATGATTGATCTGTACAACAGATATACCACCGATAAATCGTCCACTCCAGCATCCAACATAGTGAGAAGCTTCAGCATTGAAGGTATGGATAAACCTGGGGGAGGAAGGGTCTTCTTGGTATCCCCAGTGTCTAGTTTAGCATGATGCTTGAACCATAAGAGGTGCTTAATAAATGTGTGCTGATAAACTCATTGGTTCTATATTGCGTGGGTCTGTGCCAGTGACCCCTCACTTTCTTCTATTCTTCCAAGTAAGAAGGTGTTGGAGATGAGGACCTAGAGGTATTCATTTGGAAAGTCTATGCCCTTTCTTCATGCTGTTTAATGGACTAGCCAATTTGTCAGTCTCTAGAGTTCACATACTGGCCTTTAAAAACAACTGTTTAAAAAAAATTGTTATTTCTATCCTGTCACTGGGTTTAAAAAAGAAAGATAAAAAAGGAAAACTCTTTGAGAATTTCCTTTGTCCTGCTATCCCTCAGTCTCTAATTAAATAATCTATGGTTTCCTTTACACAAGAAGCAGCTTACATGGCTTGATGACCAGTTATAGCGGCAGCATGCTGATTCACTAATGAGGAGACCTGGGTTTTATTCCCATTTATTCCACTAACATGTTGTATGACCTTAAACAACTCACTTTGCCTTTAGGTTTTATTTTCCTCACCTACAAAAAGGAGCCGTTTATTATAGATACTCTTTAGAATACCATAGAGTTCTGATGTTCTATAAGCCTATGGAACTGAGAAACCAAATGGTCAGACAGCTTGAGATTGTCTTAGTGAGTATAGTAAGTCCCCTCACCCTTCCTCAGTAATTAATTATATTGAATGTGCAGGCATTGGTGCAAACAGTTTTAAAAGAATCAACAGAAACAAATGAAACCAGATTTATTGATCAGTAGAAGTGTTGTTGTTTCGTCATGTTCAGTCAATCACATCCAGTGTTTTACGGCCTTATTTGGGGTTTTCTTACAATTGCCAGAAGTACAGCTTGGTTAATCAGGGGATTAACCTTTCTTTTCAATAGGAATTTGCAAGAGGATGGATTTGTCTCTCAAAGATTTGCTTGCTTTTTTCTTCTTTTTTGGTTTGAGACCTTTGGTTTCATAAGCTTAGGAACTCCCAGCACGGAAACTCCTTCCACCAAAGCAGATTAATAACTTGTCAGTGACTTAAAGCCTGATTATGAGCTCCCCATAATGAGGACAGTGACTGTTTTTTGTCCTTCTTTCACAGTGCTTAGCACAGAGCCTAATTCATAGTAGGAGCATAATAGATGTTGATTAACACACTTTAAAAAGGCTTATTGCCTAAGAGTGGTGCCTATCATACTTCAATGTTAAGTACTTGCCCATGGTCACACAAGTAATGAATGCTAATGGGCAAAATTTCAACCCAGATCTTCCTGATTTCAAGGCCAACTCTCTCCCTGAAGCATTTGAATGTGCTGAAATGCATGGAAATGACTTTGGGGTCATTTAACATATGGTAGAACTCCATTGAGAGATAATGTGGTAATAGTAGCCAGAGAACCAAACTCAGAGTCAAAAAGAGGCGGGTTCAATTTCTGTCTGAAATATAAGCTGGCTGTGAGACCTCTTATGATCACTAAGACTATATACGTTGCAGAATTTGCCAGTTTCTGCAGAACGAAGGAGTTTCCTCCCTAGAAGTTTTTCTACACCAATTAAATCACAGTTCTATACTGAAAAAGAATGGCAAGCATACCACAGGGTAAATCATATTCCCCAGGGTTCAATTTAAGGGGATGCTATAAAATAAATGGGTGTTAGTTTTGTTCCCCGACACCAGTGTTATCAGGGGGTCTCCCCATATTGATACCAGTGACAGCATTATCATTATGGAAAGTCCTCTCTTCCCACAGATGCAACATGAAGTGGAGAATTAAGGAAATTATCTGGGGAATTTAGGCAAAACCTCACTTTCCCCTACCCCAACAATGATAGTGGAGATCAAAGTAATTTTTGTTTTCCTTAAATCACCCTGATAATCCTCAACTTCAATTAAGAGCATGTAGTCACTGTTGATCACTGAACCATTTCAGTCTCTGGATCAAGTTCTTTTCCTAACACTGGAATTTCACTTACCCCTCCTACTCACTGCCCTTTAAAAAAAATTCTCAAGGTGCTCCATTTAAGGCTGGCAACAATAAATCAGAGTCTTCTCAAAAGCCCCTAGAAAAACATAGGAATTCACTTCAGATTACTTCAGGCTCATTTTAATATATCATCCTTCTACCTTCATTTGCAACAGTGATTTGAAATGACTAGGTTTCTTTGATTTAAGTTCTTTAAAAATACTTTAGAAAGAAATGTTACCTAGGGCAGCTAGGTAGTGCAGTCAACAGGGCACTGGCCATGAAGTCAGGAGGACCTGGACTCAAATACAGCCTCAGACCCCTAACACTTGCTAGCTGTGTGATCTTGGGCAAGTCACTTAAACCCCAATTGCCCTGCATTCCCTCCTCCAAAAAGACCAAAAACAAAAATGAAAAGAAATGTTATGATTTCTATCTTCTATAAAGGCAAACAATAGATTGCATATATCATTATTTGGTAATGCCAAATTAACACTAAAATCTAGAATGCTTGTTTATATAAATCAAGGGGTTATCATTATGGCTATGATTATTGTTGGTATGGCTCATATCAATGTGCTGTTTTGTGGGTTACAAATGATTTTCCTCACAACCACTCTATGAGGCAATGTCAATTATTAGCTATATTTTACAACAGACTCACAGAGGTGGCGAGCCTTGGCCAGACAGAGAATTCAAATTCAGATCCTTTCATCCCAATGGCAATGCTCTTCTCAACGTACCATTTTGACTCATATATATTAAAATTACTTGCATGTATGACATACCCAGGCTTCAATAGTTTGTAGACTCCTTGAAGGCAAAATAGCTGTCTTGTTCTTCTTTGTAATTCTCTCATAGTATCAGACACAGGGCCTTGTACACAATTAGCATACAATAAATATTTATGATAGAGAAGAAGAGGACAATGAAGAAGGAAGGAGGGAAGGAAGGAAGGAAAGAAGGAGGGAAGGAAGGAAGGAAGGAAGAAAAGAAGGAAAGGAGGGAGGGAGGGAAGGAAAGAAGGAAGGAAGGAAGGAAGGAAGAAAAGAAGGAAGAAAAGAAGGAAGGAAGGAAGGAAAAGAGACAGCTCAATACAGTAGCAAGAATTTGAGAATATTAACTGAGAGACCTGGGTCTGGGCCCTGGCTTTGCCACTACAGGGTCTTAGGCAATTTGCTTTATCCCTCTGGATCTTAGTTTACTCAACTACAGAATTAGGAGCAGGGGAAGTGATTGGACTAGATGAGTGATTTTAACTTTGGAGCCTTCAAGCAGGAAAGCTAAATGAGCCAAGTAAAATAAATCAGGTCACTGTGTGTGTGTTTCCATTGCAGATGCTGTCTCTATGTCTTCAACAGATCGACATCCCTTCCAGAAGCACATCTTACTTTTCAACATCTCTATCCCAAGACATGAGCAAATCACCAGGGCTGAGCTCCGCCTCTATATTTCATGTCAAAGTCGTGCTGAATTGTCCCATGAACTGAAAGGTAACATTGCCATTTATGACATCCAAGGTGGAACAGACTTCTGGGAAGGCACAGAAGGGACCAAGTCCTTTCTTGTGTCCCAGACCATCCAAGAAAGTGGATGGGAAACATTTGAGGTCTCCAGTGCAGTGAAACGATGGATAAGGTCAGACCCAACAAAAAACAAAAACAAACTGGAAATCAGAGTGGAAAGTCATATGAAAGGATGTGAAAAATTAGACATCAGTGTCCCCCCAGATTCCAAAAACTTGCCCTTCTTTGTTGTGTTCTCTGATGACCGCAGCAATGGGACAAAGGAAACCAAGATGGAGCTCAGAGAAATGATAGGTCATGAGCAAGAGAGTGTGCTCAAGAAGCTGTCCAAGAATGTTAGTACTCAGGAAGGGGAGGAAATGGAGGAAGAAATGGAAGATTTCTCCATCAGGAGACCATTTTCATCCAGGAACAAAAGAAGCACAACTCCCAATAACCACTGCCAAAGGAGCTCCCTTCGAGTCAACTTCAAGGATATCGGCTGGGACAACTGGATCATTGCCCCAAAGGAGTATGATGCATATGAATGTAAAGGAGTTTGCTTCTTCCCTCTTGCCGATGATGTGACTCCAACTAAGCATGCCATTGTCCAGACTTTAGTGCATCTCAAAAACCCCATGAAAGCTGGGAAAGCCTGCTGTGTGCCCACCAAACTGAACCCAATTTCTATCCTTTACAAAGATGATGTTGGAGTGCCCACTTTAAAATACCAATATGAAGGAATGAGTGTGGCAGAATGTGGATGTAGGTAGTACCAGATCACCTGTCAAGCCAAGAAAGAGGAAAATATTGGCATACTGTTCTGGGGTGGAAGGGGAGGGGAGGTATCAAAAGGCATACTCTTGTACAAAGCTATACTTTGGTGCTGACAATGTTAACTGGAGTAGGCAATCTTGGAAGGGAGGGAAAAAATGTAAAACTCTAAAGCTGTTACGTGGAACTAGTTATTTGGAAGCACTGCTGCAATTGGCCTTCTTAGCTATATGTTGAACAGGAGTAAGACTGAACTTTGAAGAACCCAAAGGGGATCTTGGGAAAATAGAATTGGGTGGGGAGGATGTAAAAAAAAATCTGAGAAGTAGATGGAATGGGGGACAGGGAATGGGCAGGGAAGATGGTGGAAAAAATGAAAACAAAGTCAAAGAACTGAATGTTGGTAAAAACTTACCTTAAGATTACTGAGTACGAAATGTGCAGATAGATCCATAATGTAGTATAATCTATAAAAATAGACATGAAAGGGAATAGGGAAGTAGGAAATGAAACTTTTATGTGGACAGCAGTGTTCATAAGGAGGTCATCACCTTGATCTAGGGCATACTTCATGTCAGAAAACTCATTAACAATTGCTGCTTTATGGAAAGATGACAATTAAGAATGTATATGCCAAGAATGCAGTTATAATTGAGTACCACCAGGCCCCAATACGTCATTCAAGTATGATTGAATGTGTAGACTCTGGCTGGGCAGATCTCTCTACAATGTGGATCAGGGGCACAAAGTAGAGCAAGTTTCATCTGCCACAGCCGTCTTCCCAACAGAGCCCTTTCAAGGATTCTGAAGCCCCAACTCTGCCACTGCCATGGAATGAAGGGGACCAGGGGCAAATGGGATCCATCGATTGCTTTGGTTTCTCTGAGGGTCCACTACATGGTCAAAATGGTTATTTGTTATGAAACAAATCCATTATTTCATACTCCTAAGGGGCAGGAGTGTTACATGTTATTGGATAGTATGTTGGGGATGGTTCAGTTCAGAGACTGTGGTTCCTTTCAATTATTTATTCAATATAGTTGACCTTGTATTTTCTTTATGCATTAATGGGCTTTTTTTCCTTCTAGTTTTCCTTTGGAAGAATTTAAAGAGTAGTGAACGAATCAGGCTTTAATTCACTAAAATAAATGTGTGGGAGTTAGAATGTCATGCTTTGGACATGGTTATCCAAGATGTACCTATTTTTACCTTCTTTATGACACGTACTTGAATGATAAGAAGCCCAGTCTCCCCTCAGTTAAGGCTCACTCTCCTCTAAGTAACTCTTGGCCTTATCTCTCCGTTCTAATAAAAAAAGAAGCTTTGCCTTATGCAGTACATGCTCAGTATTTCTTCAAGCAAAAGGCAGTGGGATTGCCGATATTTGTCACTTCCTTTCTAGGTTTCTTAAGGGCAGATGACTTTTTTCCTGAACAGTCTTAGTAGGAGGAAGTGAAACTGGGAAGTTTTATGTTTCATCCATTAGATGGGTTCACTTTTCTGACATTGGAATTGATTACATGGGCTGTCAAATTAGTTTGGGTAGAATCCCAAGGTGCTCTTAAGAATTCTGGTATAGTCCAAGTGAAGCTGCTGACCACATGGTTTTAATATGGTCCAAGCTTCATTTTCCCAACCTTGATGAGGAAAAGGGAGGTAGGGCAGAAGAGAGGGTTTACTTGTCATTATCTCCCTCATGTTACTACCACCTACAGGATTTAGGGTGGCATTTCACCCACGTTGCCCAAATCACTTTTCCTAAAAGGCGGGGCAAGGACATGAGAGAAAAGCAGAGGAGACCTGGCTAATATAGAATGGATAGAGTTTGGGAAATGAAGTGGCAGTTAATGGAATAGAAAGATCAGCATTACACCATCTTACACAAGTCCTTGCCTTATTCTACAGATAACCAAGCATCTACACAAAACATTGATGGATTTTGTTAAGGGAAGAACCAAAACAGTAGCTGGACCTACTGACCACTTAAATAAATGCTTATGTTTTAAACCAAAGAGGCTTTGTGGGTGAAATAAACCACCAATATTTTATTAGTTGGGATACTCAAAAGAGCTTCTATTGACCCCAAAAGCTACATAGAAACCCACATTTAAACATCCATCCATAACCCTGTCCTCTGTACCTATACCAACAGCATAAGTGATTCATCACGAGTTAAGAATGTGCTTTCAATGATTTTCCAAGCTATATAAATCAAAGAGTCATTCCATTTTGGAATCAAAAGGGATCTCAGAGGTCATCCAGGTTAACCTATTCCTAAGCAAGAATCACTGTTATAACATCCCTAATAAGTGGAACCTTGAGGATCTCCAGTAACAAGAAACTTGCTACCTTCCAAAGCCACTAGGCCCTTTTGGACATCAAGAATGTGCACTTTCCCAGGCTCCCTCGTGAACATGGTGGGCACAGGATAAGTAAGGTGATCCTACCAAGGTTAGGGGCTATGGAACAGAATTAAGTTAATAATAATAACTTGCATCCATATATAGTGCTTTGAGGTTTATATGACATTATCTTTACAGATGAAGAATCTAAACCTGAGAGAGATTTGATCAATAGCGAAAGTGAATCTGAAGTAGGCCCTTTGTAAATATTGATTGATAAAGCCAAGATTCTTAACTTCAAGCCAATTGCTTATTCAGCATAGACATCTGATAGATTAAGAATAAGTCAACAAGTATTTGTGTTAGATAATAGACAGAATCAAAACAGTTCCTGCCCTCAAGGAGATTACAATCTAGCTGGGGGAGACACATCCACATATAGGTATATACAAAATAGATATAAGATATTTGGGGGGAGGGAGTGGGAGGAGGGCATTAGAAGGAACATTAGAAGGAGGGCATTAGACAGTTCCTGGAGCTGGACCCTAATATAATTTATAATATACTCCAATCAGTTAAGCTAATTATTTATAGCCTGAAAAGGATAATAACAATAATAAAAACTGACAGGTAATGATATTATTAATAATAATAACTAGCATTTATAGAGCTCTTTAAGGTTTGCAAAATGTTTTACAAATCTGTCATTTCATCCTCACAACAACATCAGGAGGTCAGCTGGCATTATTATTCCCCACTTTACAGAGGAGGGAAATTATGGCTGAGATAGATATCTTTATAGTTTCTGAAACATTTTACATATAAGTTATCTCATTTAATAAACCATGTAAGCAATGATTAAGTTGCCAACTATCAAATGGAGAATTTGGTCCTTTTCATTTTAAAGTTACCTAGTTTTTCCCTGATGAACCTCTGAACCCAAGACCCTGCAAATGATGGGCATGTTTCTGATTCTTAACAAGTATTTGCTGTTGGACTGATTAAATTTGGCTCCCTGCCTATCATCTCCTTTATGCCATCCTGTTTTCATTTGCCCCCAAGCTATTTTCCTCCTGCTTCTTCTGCTCTTTAGCAGTACCTAAACCAGGTGAGATGTACAGAATATCTGATCAGGTAAAGCCTTAGAAGGGGTTGGTCAGAAAAGTCTCAAGACACTATTGGCCACCCAAGGGAGAAAGGATGCTAACTCCCTCATCTCTTGCTATTTAAACTCTACAGATATCTATTTTTCTGAGTGCTAGGGTAGGCTCTGACATGACTTCAAGAAGTTAATGTGATGGGGCGGCTAGGTGGCGCAGTGAATAGAGCACCGGCCCTGGAGTCAGGAGTACCTGAGTTCAAATCCGACCTCAGACACTTAACACAAAAAACTAGCCGTGTGACCTTGGGCAAGTTACTTAACCCCAACTGCCCTCCAAAAAGCAAAAAAAAAAAAAGAAGTTAATGTGATTATTCAATTAATCAAGTATTTATTAAATGCCTACTAAATGTCCAGTACAGTGCTAGCCATCGCATATACAAAAATAAATAAAACAATTCCTACCCTCAGAGAGTCTAATTCTATTGGGAGAAAGCAACTTGTACATAGATAAATAAATATACAATATATTTCCACCAGGGCAGCTAGGCAGTGTAGTGTGGCTAGAGCATTGGGCCTGGAGTCAGGAAGAGTTGAGTTCAAATTTGGTTACAAACATTTACTACCTGGGCAGGTCACTTAACCCTGTTTGCCTCAGTTTCCTCATCTGTTAAATGAGCTGGGGAAGGAAATGGCAAAGCACTCCAGGATCTTTGCCAAGAAAACTCTTAACTGGGTCATGAAGAGTCAGACACAAATGAAATGACTGAAGAACAACAAAAACATATTTTCATCAGAGAATTTTAGATTCTCAGTGATGCTACCAGTTTAAAAAAATCCACTTAATACAATACAAATTGGTACAAACACTATAAAAGAATTTCCAGGCCCCAAAAAGAGAATTATAATGGAGAGGCCCCATAATGCAGTAGAAAGTACACCTTTTATTCTATTCCCAGTCTACCTAACCCTAACTCTTGCTGTCTGACATAAACTCATTTAATTTCTCAAGGCTTCTGCCTCATCATAAATGACAAGATTGAACTCAATAGTCTCTACACACACACACACACACACACACACACACACACACACACACTTCAATAATTTGGAGTAAAGAGATAAGTTTTTCTTTTTTAGAAAAAAATAAAGTTC
>CM053598.1:56350342-56373608 GCA_028646575.1 Pseudocheirus occidentalis | reverse complement strand
GGAGGAGGAGGAGGAGGAGGAGGAGGAGGAGGAGGAGGAGGAGAACGAGGAGAACGAGGAGAACAAGAAGAACAAGAAGAACAAGAAGAAGAAGTAGTAGGAGGTAGTAGGAAGTAGTAGTAGTAGTAGTAGTAGTAGTAGTAGTAGTAGTAGTAGTAGTAGTAGTAGTAGTAGTAGTAGTAGTAGTACCAGCAGCATCCAGGAAAAAAGAAAACCATCTCTCCCCATGGATTTCCCATAGAGCTCTGCCTGGGGTATGGTTGCAAGGAGTGGAAACAGCAATCTGGTAGCTTCCTATTCTAACTGACTGTCCTTGTTAATTTTTAAGGTCAGTTGTTCCTAGGAATCATTTGTTTAATTATCGTTTATTAAGTGCCCCACTACGTGTTGTTGCTGTTCATTCATTTCTGTCATGTCTGACTCTTCATGACCCATTAGGAGTTTTCTTGGCAAAAATACTGCAATGGTTTGCCATTTCCTTCTCCAACTCATGTTACTGATGAAGAAACTGATGTAAATGGGATTGTGATTCACCCAGGGTCACATCAGTGTCACAGTCAGTGTCTAAAGTTGGATTTGAACTCAGATCCTCCTGACTCCAGCCAGTGCTCTATCCACTGTACTAGCTAGCTGCCAGGTAGCTAGACCTGGTAGAGACACCTAATCTTACACACTAAGAAACTGAGACCTAGAGAGGTGCCAATGAAATAACTTACCCAAGTTCATACAGATATTATGTAATAGAGCCAGGTCCTTTCACTCCAGACAATGAGCTCTTTCTACTATGCCTTGCTATCTCTCCATTGCCTAATGATAATTTTGAATGACTTGCATGCTTAATAGCACCTTGAATTTTAAGGCATTTTAATCTCTATTATTATCACAAGAATACTAACAAAAAGGAAAAGATGGGAATTTATTCACATTTTACAGATAAGTAAACTAAGTCTAGAAATGTGAAGGTCACACAATAAATGGCAGAACCAGAACCAGAATTACTCTTTCAATTTCCAGTCCTCTTTCTACTAAACTACACACTGAACAGTTCTGCCTTACATGAAGTTCCACAGAATTCAATGCATCAATCTTCAAAGGTCCACTTGACCCCTGGTCTTTTTAATTTCTCAGTGTCTCCCTCCCTACTCCTCTACAGAGCAACCTATCCTGTTGAAGAAGTAAGTTTGGTGAGCATCCCATAAAGGCAAGGACCCTGAGGCAAAGCCCTGGTCACCCCACTCTAATCATGGTTGTTTGGGGAAACCACTACTTCCCAAAGAAACCTATTCCATAATGGGACAGCTCTAATTATTATATGAAGTTTGTCCTTACATTGGTATGAAATTTGCTGCTGTAATTTTTATTCATTATTCTTAGTTTCCCATGGGACCAAATAGCTCAAGCCTAATCCCTCTTCTACATGACAGCCCCTCAAATATTCAGAGACAGTTATTCTGCCCCCCAAGTCTTCCTGTCTCCAAGCTATGTCCCCAGATCCTTCCACCAATATGTGATGTGTTCTCCAGAGACAACATGGAACATGGGCAGAATGGCAGACTGGGAGACAAGACCTGGCTTTCTATTCTGACACTAGCTGGGTGACCAAGGATCCATCATTTAAGCTTCTGAAACCAAAGTTTTCTCCACTCTAACATGAGGATAATGTCTATAGTACCTGCTTCAAATTACATGATGTCTTTAAGGTTCTTTGATGTACTATTATACATTATCATTATGTTCCATATTGATGTACTGATGACTAATAATACCATCCTGGCCACTCTTCTTGGGATATTTTCTAGCTTGTAGATGCACTCCCTGGAAGATCCCCATTCTTGGACACAATACTACACATATGGACCAATGATTGCAAGAGTACAGATGAGGAATGGTAACCATTCCAGACATGATCCTTCTATTCATGTAGCTCCATTTCAAGACTTTTCCACTGGATTTCATGCCAATGACAGGGAAGTAGAGTAGTAAAACCTTGCTTCCCTTCAATCAGGGATGGCTTAATGGCATACATTGGATATTGATTCTAAAAGCCTTTGAAGGAAGCAGAGAAGAAAGGGGGTAGGTTGTATTGCCTGCCAATGTTCAGGACAGAGTTGAAAGGACTATTAAGGAGTTATACATATCCAAAAGGGAAATGTAGACCATGGAAGAAAAAAAAAGTTGCTGAGCCTAGACTGAAAGCATTGCCAAGTGAACTTCTGACTCCAGAGCTCCAAGGCCTGGAGTTAGATTGTTCACTGGGTGGAGTCAGGAAGATTTGAATTCAAAGCCAGTATCAGACACTTACTAGCTGCGTGACCCTGGGCAAGTCATTTAAGTTCTGTTTGCCTTTGTTTCTTCAACTAGAAAATAGGGATAATAACCTTATTACTGTGAGGATCAAATGAGTTCATACTTGTAAAGCGTTTGGTACAATATTTAGCACGTAGTAGGTGCTATATAAATGTTAGTTATTGTCATTATCATCACTGTTATAGAAAGGAGATGTTTTCTGGCATTCCTTGAATCTTCTTAGCTGTCCAGCAGACAGGACAGGACAGGACAGGAGCTCCTCTGGGCTCTGCTCTTACAAGAGCTGCAGAGCGAGGTACTCCAAAGAGTCCTGGACTGGGAGGCAAAGGGCATGGCTTTTCAGCTCTGGAGTTGTGTGATTTGGGGCAAATCACATGCCGAACTTTCCATATATGAAGGTTCACATTTTGAACTTTGAACTTAGCTTTGTAAGAATGATTTGGTGATGAGGAAGCAGTCAGCTGGTCACTCCTTTGAGCGCTAAATCTGAACCAAGTGAAGAACTGGGAAGTTGGGACAGACATGTTTCCTCTTTGCTCTTTTCAAGATGGTGTGTGACATATATGTTCCCAAAGTTAAACGGTCAACTGTTTCCTTTCTTTGTAGCTATTCAATCAGTCAATAAACATTCATTAACAACCTACTATGTGCCAGGCACCATAAGTGCTTCAGATACAAAGAAAGGTAAAAAGACTGTCCCTGCTCTCAAGGCTCACATTCTAATAGGGGAGACAGCATGAAAAAAACTATGTACAAACAAGTTATGTAAAGTATAAATTGGAAATAGTCCATAGATGAAATGAACTAGAAATAAAAAGGATTGGAAAAGGTAGCTTTCCTATCTCCCCTAAGTTGCTAGTGCCCCCACGAATCACCTTGTATCCATTTTGGGTACATATACATAAATACACACTTATATCTCTGTATCTGTATGTGCATATATTGTACATTTACATATGCGTGTATATATTTTATGTAGTAGTATATGTATATACTTATGCACTTTAGAATGTGTGTTGCCCAGGTAGGTTATGTGTATCTACATGAGTCTGTCTTGATGTGATTTACAGAGAGGCATAAAATATCTCTAGACTCTTCCACCTACGCTTCTCCAGTGGAAATTTTTATTCCTGGTAGGAGGCCAAGGAGGAGACGGAGACCAGAGAATGGCCATTCTGCTCTTTTCAGAGAGAGGGGATCTGAGGCGAGAATTATAACTATCTACCCTCCTTAAATAGTGTTAATTTAAGGAGAATAATTTTCATGTTTAAGATAAGCTTCTGATCTTTAACCCTTGGCAGCAAAGGCATATGAGGGAAGGAGATCTCTGAGAGACAGAGAGAGAGACAGAGAGAGACAGAGAGAGAAAGAGAGAGAGAGAGAAAGAAAGAGAGAGAGAGACAGAGACAGAGACAGAGACAGACAGAGACAGAGACAGAGAGACAGAGACAGAGACAGAGAGACAGAGACATTCAGAAACAGAGACAGAGAGACAGAGACAGAGACAGAGACAGACAGAAACAGAGACAGAGAGAGAGACAGAGAGAGACAGAGAGAGAGACAGAGAGAGAGAGACAGAGAGAGAAAGAGACAGAGAGAGAGAGACAGAGAGAGACAGAGAGAGAGAGACAGAGAGAGAGAGACAGAGAGAGACAGAGAGAGAGAGAGAGACAGAGAGAGAGAGAGAGAGAGAGAATCAGATTTTGCCCAAGGGGAAATCCCCTGAAGTCTCTAGTGCAGCAAAGTGGAAACATGATTGAGGTGCCAGCTCCTCGACAGGTCAACTTCTTCCCAAAGTCTTTCTTTCCCTTCAAGGACCTGTAAATAGTCTGGAACCAAATGTCATCTCTCTTACAAAGTTGAAGGATCTCTCTTCTCCCAAGCTCTCGTCAATCTACTCTTCATTCAGGTATAGAACATTTAGTAATCAATTTCTACAAAGGAAAAGAATTTGATATAAACAGGTTTTGAGTCTCAAGTTATATAGTATATATACATACATATGTCTGTATTTACAGGCATATGTATGTATGTGTATGTATGCATGCATGGGTGTAGCTGCTTATCTTCTTGACACAATGTATGCTCCTTGAGGTCAGAGACTGAAAGCCTTTTCACGTTTATCTTTGTAGTCCCAAGTACAGTCCTTGGTATGTAGAAGTACTAGATTAATTGGTTATTTTATTGAATGAAATTACTGAACAAAGTGATTCTCCATTGCCTTTGAGAAGAAATGCAAACTCCTCCCTCTGACTTTTAAAAGTAGCAACTAAGTGGTCCAGTGTATTGGACCCAGAACCAAGAAGATCTGAATTCAAATTTGGCCTTGGACACAGTAACTGTGTGACCCTGGGCAAGTCACTTAACCCTGTTTGCCTCAGTTCCTCATCTGTAAAATGAACTGGAGAAAGATATGGCAAACCACTCCAGTGTCTTTGACAAGAAAACCCTGAATGAGGTCACAAAGAGTTAGGACTCAAAATGATTGAACAACCAAAACAACATATGTACAAGCCACTGTGCCAAGCACTGGGCTTCTCTGCCTATTTCTACATCTTTAAAATGGGGGTAATAATAGCCCTACCTCTCAGGGTCCTTGTGAGCATATAATGAGATAATATTTGTAAACTACTGTATAAATGCTAACAATTATTTAAAGCCCTCTACGGCCTGGCCCCCACTGATTTTAACAGCCTCGTTAAATATTATACTCCTTCCCAAACTCTATCAAACAATCAGTCTCTGTTCCTTACAAGGCACTGCATCTACTTTCTCAGTGTCTCTGCCCTGGCCATCCCCTATGCCTGCAATGCACTCCTTCTATACCTCTAGAAACTTCACAGAATCCCTCCCTCTTCAAGACACAAACTGAAATATCACTTTCTACATGAAGCCTTTCCTTTCTCACCCTCACCTTCCCAACTGCTAGAGCCCTTCATCTCTAACTACCATGTGTCATTGTATAGGTACTCTATACGTGCTTATATATACAGGATATCTCTGCTAACAGAATGTAATCTCCTTGAATGCAAGGGTTATCTTGTTTTTATCTTTGTATTCCCAGCATTTAGCACATAGTCTGCCTGGCACATAGTAGGTTATTAATCAGTATTTGTCAATTGATTACAATTAGGATGATGGAAAAACAAAAGATAGAAAAACATTTTCAGTAATAAAAATATAATAAAATATAAACTAATATTATGCAATATAATAATAATAAAATATAAAAAATATAATGAAAATATAGCTAAAGGTAAGAAGGCTACATAAACAATGTATTTCTGCATCTGGGGAATAACACCCTTCATACCCAGAAAGTCATCCTGATGTTTCATCTCTGAAGGAATCTTGAAACGTTCATCCCCTGGAAATGATTCAAAGGACACTTGTAGTTCAGGGGGCATTGAATCTTGGGCCCTTCACCTCCAGACCAATTAATATAGATGAGAAATCAGACCAACTCTGGATATTTAGAATTACTTAAATAGTTCATATTCCTGACAGCTTTCAAATAGGAAGGCATGAGCAAAAGTATGAGGACACTCTTTCATTCTGAGTAATTCTGAGTCTTTAGACTCCTCTCAGAGAAATGATAGCAGTCAATATTATCGGTTCCTGCTCTTCCGAAAACAGATGCTGACAGATTTCTATAGTCAGGCAAGGAACTTCCTACCATTGCCAGAGAATGACTTTAAAAGTCAGTGTGAAGGCACTCATAGTCCTATGTGTCTTACCTCCCACCTAGATCAACTTTCTTGATGGAATGACTATGGTAAACTCAGAAGGCTCTGGGATAACTGGCAGAGACCCACTCAATAACATGCTTTTAAGCTTATTCAACAGAGTTATGTCCTCAAGGTGGTGAACTTTTGGCCAAAGCAAGTCAGAAAGACCATCTGGAAGGCAGTATGGGAGGCAGTTGGAAAAAAAAAAAATCTGGATATGGAGTTTGAAGACCTAGATTCAAATCCTTACTCTACCACTACTACATAACAGGAATTCAGTATAGGAAAGATAATTTTCATTGCCTTTTTATCTCTAAAGTCTGTAAACTAGGGCAAAGCAACTTACGTTGACTGAGGGCAGGGAATTTAAAAGGTGCTGACAGAACCCACTGTCAAACAGCTAGAGGTAAGCGAGCTTAGGGCTGAGTCAGCAAGAATAATTAGTTAAAATAGGAAGTGACAGTATTGTCCACTGGTGACTTTCCTAGAAGTCTGCAGTCTCTTTTCTTTCACTTCCTCCAAGTGCTTTCCTTTATTGTCTTCAGATATCTTTTGTGCTTTTTTGCTTTACATACAGCAATTGTTAGTCATGACTCTTTACACTTTCATTTTTTTCTGTTTCTGACATTTAAATTCAACGGATATTTATTTGGTATTTTCTATGTGCAAGATATTGGAAATATAAGTATGAACTCAAGACTTCTATTCAAAAGAGATCTGATTTCAAACCCTACTCTAACACTTACTAACTCTTTGATCATGTATGAGTCATGTAAGGTTTCTTGAAGCCTCAGTTTTCTCAACTATAAAACGAGGGAATTGGACTTGATAATAATATCTGAAGTCCCTTCTTGCTCATAATACTGCCCTCCCATTGCCTTTCTATTTCCTGCCCCATTTTTCTTTGCTGTGGTCTATGTCTTGAGCTTATCAATGCTTCTCTAACCAGGAGCGATTGTCTGTGAAGAACAGTTTGAAAGCATCACCCTAGATCGTGCTTTCTTCACCTTCCAAGCTATGAAATTAGGTTACGTACTACACCACAACCCCAGCAAGGTGAAGGTAATCCTTTCCTGGTAAATTAGAATATGGGAGGATACAGGTAGCATTCCTCGGTGTCCTATGAACATCCTGCTGAACCTGAAAAATATCAGAAAATCAAGCAGCATTAAACTTTTCCTTTTGATCAAGGGACTCTTCTCAGAAACCTGTAGTGGCTCCCATGTTGCTTCTAGATGAAAACAGGATTTAGAAATAAATGGGGCCTTAGAGCTCATATAGCATAGCCCAATTCCATCTTTTTACATATAAGGAAATTAAGGCCCTTCCTTTAAAATCTGTTTTGAGCACAAATTTTTAAAGACTACTCTTAGTCTACTCACAGAATAGACAGCAATGCACACCTTGGCATGAGAACCCTGAATGCCACACCATTATCGTCTTCTTCTCTTTCTCTTGTTCCTCATTCTCTTCTTCCTCCTCCTCCTCTTTTCCTCTTTCTCTTCCTCTTCCTCCTCCCTCTTCCTCTTCCTCCTCCTCTCCCTCCTCAACCTCCTTGTCCTTGTCCTCCTCCTCATCCTCATCCTCTTCCTCTTCCTCCTCCTCCTTCTTATTTCCCTTCATCATCATCATCATCATCATCATCATCATCATCATCATATTTATGTAGCAGTTTAAGGTTTGCAAAGTAGTATAAATAATTTATCTCAATTGTTCCTCACAACAACCCTGGGAGATAGGAGTTATTATTATCCTCGTTTTAAGGATGAGGACACTGAGGCAAAAAATGGTTAAGTGACTTGCCCAAGACCACATGGCTAGGAAGTATATGAGGCAGAATCTGAAATCAGACCTTCTTGACTCCAGATCCAACACTCTTACCCACTGTGCCCCCTAGCTGCTTAATTTGAGAGTTATCACTCAATAATTCAAGGATTTCATCAATATGACTACTCTCTCTTCTAATGTAGGTTATATATCCTCTGTGTGTTAGAAGATAGTTTAAGGAATTATCATTGTCCAAAAAAACTGTATCACCTGGGGTCCAGCCTTTCAGCGATTTGCCTTTCCAAATTTAGGTTATTCCTTGGAGGAGTGACCTAATCTTTCACTAAATTGGTACTCAGAGATTTTCCAGTTTTGTCAAACCTGCCAGAGTTTACACTCCATTGTCATAGTCTTCAAGAACCCACATTCCCTGTCACACCCCATCTTCTTTTTAGAAAGTTTAATGTTAAACTTTAAAATGTAGCATGAACAAATGTGACTCTGCAGAGAGCAAAAACCACTGGCAACAGGCCTCAGGTTTTGACAAACAAAATTCCTAGAAAGTTTCTTAAGGATTAACAAGGGGAAAATGTCCAAAAAATACTTCTCCTTAAATAGAATCTTTAAGAGAGGCGCATACTCATGAAGAAAATAGCTCTTCCTGTATTAGAATAAAGGAGATGAGAAATGATTCCAACAGATTCAAAATAGTTTGACCCCATCTATTTAAACAAGCTATTAATATTTAAATAGAATTTTTAAAAGGAGTAAAGACTTGAACTATCCAGAATATCACCCCTGCTTAGAAAAAAATGAAGTTAGGAAGAATCGTTGGTTCTAACCAAATACATATAGAATAAATCTCAAATCTCACAATTCTAATCATAATCAGGGATCTATTTTCAATCTCAGAGAAGGGAAGATTTCAAAAGAGTTTAAAGTACTTTAGTGTAAAAGGAGGGGGGCAATTGAGAATATATAAACAGTTATTAACCCATATTCCTACTTCCCACAGTCTATAAAGTGTCTAGGCACATATCAGTGGTGTCCTTGATGAAAACATCACAGAGAATAGAGTTTTGCAAATGACTTTTTACAGTACACCAAAGTTACTCCCACAAATTACCTTTAGCTATTTTTTTCAAGCACTTGTTCTTCAGCGGTTCTCAACCTGTGGGTCACAACCCCTTGGAGGTCAAACGACCTTTTCACAGCGGTCACAGGGGTCACCTAAGACCATCAGAAAACACATATATCTGATGGTCTTAGGAACTGAGACACCACTCCTCTATCGTCTCCAGGCAGGTCCACCCACATGCAGATACACCCACATACAAGTATTAAAGGGTGTGGCATTAGGAAGGTTGAGAACCACTGTAGTAAGCCAACTTGAAGATACTTTAAAGTGAAAATTAATTAACTAGACTGAGGATCATTTTTATATGAACACAAGGCACATAAATTATATGTTCCACATATATCTGAGGACTATCAGTTGACTTTAATGGATTATTGCCTATGGAGATAAATTAATATATGTTAGTTACATAATTTAATCTATATTTTCAAAAGGGGGAAATTCTTGGAAAGCATACCTTTCTATCCTCAGAAGTTTAATATTACAACAAGTCAGGTTTGGTGGGAAAGAAAAGATTAGAAAGAATAATGAACGATTTCCTAGTGAATAACTTTTTTAAAATCAGAGAATGCTTTCCTTTTCATTACACTTTTAAAATTATTTACTTACTTTGGCTCACTCTAATCATAAGGGTTTTGGAGTCGCTCCATAATAATTTGCCTGATCTTATTGAAATCTATTAGCTTGTTTACCTTAGCAGTCCTCACTCATAAATAACAATTCAAAACTAAACATTTAAATAACTTGCATCTCCCACCCAGTCAACAATACTCATTTAAATTAGTCCCCATGTTTTCAATTTGGTAAACATAAAATACAAAGACAACAATATAACAGGATGGGTGTTCTTTTCACAATTTTAATTAAATTAGATTTATAAGTAACACAAATTGCAATTACATATCCCCCAATGTGACTATAATACAAAGCAGAGGTTTTCTTTTACAGCATCCTAGAATCTCAAGCTGAAAGTTCAACCCATATCTAAACTCAAATTTCCTCTAGACCATTCCTAACAGAGTGTTTCCCAGCTTTTTCTTTGCAGACCTCCAGTGAGGTGGAATCCACTATGTTACTAGGCTTTCAGTTACAGTTTGGATAGCTCTCATAATTAGGAAATTTTTCTTTACGTCCAACCTAAATGTGCCTCCTGCCTTTTCAAGTGTCAGCCTTGGGAACCAAACATAAGTCTAATTTTTATTCCATCTGACAATCCTTTGAATACTTGAAGACAGTTATCTTGCCTCCCTCTTTAAGACTTCTTTTCTCCTGCCTAATCCCCTCTATTTTGCCCATAGTGACTTAATAAACACTTGTAGATTGGCACAGTTCATTGAATGCAAGCTAGAGACCCCATTACTGTTTCCCTACTGAGCATCAGAATGCAGGAGGTGAACTAAAGCCAGGAAGCAAAGCCAGAACCTGAGTGAAAAGAAAGATCCAAAACAGAGGTTGGGAAATAACTCTTTCCTCCAATGCATTAGAGTGTCCCTCCTTAAAAAAAAACAAAGAAAGTGTCCTCTGTTGCCCTGCCAGGTACTTCATGCCTCAAGAGTCAGTTAATCATTCTTTATGGGATTTCTCTTGAAACATGGGCATTCAGCAAGGAAGCAAACAATGAATTTCAAACATATGAAGGCCCCTCCAAGAACTTTTTACCTTATTAAGAATAAATATCATTAAGCCCTTTAAAAGTATAAGCTACTTGTGAAATGTCTTAAAACACTAGGGGGGAAGCAATATTAATTCTTTGAAGGACCAAATCATCCTGGATGGATCAGCTTAACCAGTTAGGGGTAAAGAAGACAGCTCTTGCTGATAATGGCTAAAATCTCTCTCCCTCTCAGGATAATGTCGGGAGGGCATTCTAAGAGGGTAGCAAAGCTTAAACAAAGGTATTGAGAAAGGAAAATATGAGGCTGTGTTCAGAGAAGAATAAATGCTCCTAGTGTGGCTAGAACATAGGGTTCCTGAATAGAAGGAAGAAGGGAGAGGATGAAGAGATACAGAATATACAGTCTAGTACAGTAAACATTTCTCATCTCTCTATACTCCCTTCAGTTCCCTGTAACTGATCAGACTGTTTATTGACTCTTTTGGCATATCTACTTCACACCTCCTCTGGGAATGACAGGAGATCTCAAAGGATTTCCGGCTTTGGATTGCAGTTCTTCCCTTTGGACTGACTTCAAGCTCTGGATTATCTAGTTCACACCTCTTAAGAAGTGAGCTCTGCCTGTCTGGTCCCTGATTCTGGAATATTCATCAAATTCAGACTTGGAAACAGTTATGGAGGACAAAAGGAAAGTCGCTAAAATAACCCTAGTCAGTTATTCAGCACCATATTCAGGGACGGCACCTACTGTGTGTCCCAAGTTCTGCTATGAAATTAATGCTACGGTCCCTGCCCTCAAGGAAAGTGTTATAACTTGTTTAGGGAGTCAAGAATACATTAAAAGTTAAAATAATAAATAACAAGAACTAAGTAATAATATAAGAGAGAACATACCAAGATTGTAGCAACCAGTAAATATGCTTATATAATAAATGTGCTTATGTCATATGAACATATAAGCACAAATGTGCTTATGTAACAAACACAAGTGGAGTTCAGAGAACAGAAGAAGAAATAAAGCAGACTGGCATGCCCTGGGAAGGCTTCATAAGAAAATATGTTGGGTCTTGAGCCAGGTAGGATTTGGAGAGATGGAGGGAAGATATTTCCACAAGCGAAAATACCTTGAGCATCCTCCCAGAGGTGAGAAAGTGGGTTTTTCATGGATTTTTCCAAGAATAATGAGTAAAATGGCTTTCCTAGATTCAGAGATTTGTATAAGAGACCTGGGAAAGAAGGTTGGAAACATAGACTAAGACTGTACTACATAGAGCTTAACCTCCATAAGCCTCCATTCCCTTATGTCTAAAAGGCAGGGCATTAAACATGGTGATCTCCAAGATTCCCTTAAAGCTCTAAATCTATGTAATCCTACTTCTCTACAGGAATTCTATATTCCAGCCACACTATTACCTGAACATATACCTTATACTTTTCTGTCTCCTGACCTTTGCTTATACCATGTTCTCCTCTTGGAATGTCCTCCTTATGTTCCCTCCACCTCTTGAAAAAGATTTCAAGACACAGTACAAATGCTGCTCGTTAGACAGTTTTCTCACCTCACCACACATGGAAATCATATATCTCTTTCAACTCTGAATTCCCATAACTTTTGGGTTTTGCCCATAGAGTCATAGAATGTTCATGTGACCTCAAAAATCACCTAGCTCAATATCCTTATTTTTACAGAGAAAGAAACTGAGGTCTAAAGAGGAGACATGGCTTGCTCAGAGTTACACATAGATAGTGGCAGAGCTAGGACTAAAATTGAATGGAATTTTGGGTTCCAAATCCAAGGTTCTTTCTACTGTAACATTCACTCATTGCCTTGTAGTATATAGTATCATGTATGCTACCTAGATATCCACATGCACTTATGCATTATACATAGATAGGTACAGATCTGTGTATATTATACATATATGTGTGTATGCTATGTGGCTATATGCAAATATACATTGTGTATGTGTGTGTACACACACACACACACACACACACACACACAATGCCTGACTCTTTGTGATCTCATGGACCATATTATTCAGGAGATTTTCTTGGCAAAGATACTAGAGTTGTTTGCCATTTTTTCTCCAGTGGATTAAGTCAGAAGTTAAGTGACTTGCCCAGAGTCACACAGCTAGTAAGCATCTGAGGCCAGATTTGAACTCAGTTCTTCCTGACTCCAGGTCCAGCACTCTATCCATTGAGTCATCTAGCTGCCTCTAATATGTCATATACATATATGACACAAATGGCGTATATGTATATATACATATATATGATATGGGAATGACTATGGGTATGTGTATGTGAGTGGATATGAGTGTGGAGAACAAGAATCATGATTTCTATTTTTCAGCTATTTTTTCTAAATTTTCTAGCTCCTAGAAGATGTTCAATAAATATTTGTTCAATGGTTAAAATTACTAGAAAATATGACCACACGCATTAACACACTATATGCCATAACGAAAGGATGTTGGAATCTCTGTGTCTCCTCACCCTTCCACTATAGAGCTATGGTCAGTTTCACCTCCTTATACTGTTGAGGTGTCAAGTTAGTAAAAGGGGAAAATGATCCTCAAATCTCAAGAAGCAAAAGAACTTGCCTACACCTCAATGAGCGTTGACTGTACCATCATTACTCTACAAGATTCATGACTTCTTAGAACCTCAAGCCATTTAGTCTCAGAGGAATTCATGAAGGTGAGTTTGCTCCAGGGTTTCTCTGACAGAAGTCATGGGCAGGAAGGGGGTTGGGGAGTGGATATCCAGCAACCTTGGAGTAAATGGACAGAGTTCATTTGTAACCTCCTAGTCCACAAAAGGAAGGACAATTGAGAGACAGCTTTTTTATGGCATTGGTTTAGGACAAACTTAACTGTAATTTAAGTGCTTAGAGATTAATAAATATTTATTATGTTGAATTAGATTTCATTAAATGTGTATAAGAGCCATTCTTAGACAAAATCATAAGGTAAGTATAAAAAATTTCCCTCTCTTATCAGAAGTCTCTCCCCTATTTAAATATCAATATACTCACCTCCAGGACAAGTAGTCTGGAACAGGGGAAAGGAACCATGGTGAAGCAGAAAGAGCACTGGTCTTAGAGCCCAAAGGCCTGGATATGAATAATGGACCTGCCACTTGCTGGCTGTGCATTCTTGGACAAACTCCTTAATCTCACTGAGCCTCAGTTTCCTCATCTGAAAAACATGCCAAGGAAAACTCTTCCACCAAGGCACATGTCAGCCAGTGAGTGGTGAGGATGATAGAGTGAACAAGTATAAGTTATTTATTCTAACACTGAATTAAAGGATGCATATAGGATGATGGGTTGAGGTAATAGAAGGGCAAAATGAAAGCTGGTTTACTTCATCCAAACAATACCAGTGGCACCACCTTGCAAAGTTGTCATGAGTTTCAAAGGAGCTAATGTACATAAAATGTTTTGCAAATTTTAAAGCACGAAGTAGACAGAAGAGGTCTTTTGAGATCCTCCAAGAGTCTTACATAGTTAAATACCATAACCAACAAAGGATAACAATTATCTCCCAGAGATCAATAAGCCCTTTCAGAGCCAGATTTACTGAAAAGATTCAGTCTACATTGGTGCCCTTGTCTCCAAATTTTACAGTGTCACCTCCTCTCCTAGCCCCACCAACTCTGATGCTACTTCTTCCTTGAATCCTTCTCTAACATCACCCCCCCAACCTTCACCAGAAAAAAATGACCCCTGCCTCTTCAAATTTCCCATAGCACTTTCCCATCATTCTATTGTGTATCCTACTTATGTGGTTATATGTCATATCCCATGTGCCACACACACCCATTCAATGGTAAGCCCCTGGGGGTGAGGAATGATGTTATTTTTTTACTCATATCTCTAGGCCCCTAGGTCCAATACCTATCACATACTGTGTGGTGAAGGCATGCTTTTTGAATTATTATTAATTATAGCAATAGCTAATATTTACATGGCACTTACTATGTTTCTGTTGTATTTGTTGCTTCTTCTCCTAGCAGATGAGAGGTGGTTTACGTCATTAGTGAGAGCAAGAACACAGGGGACCTACAGAATAGAACTCTCTCTTCTCTAGACTACACAATAGTCTCTTGGCCATTTTTCTGAGGTCCAAACTACAACCAACTCTCATTTAACAGTGCTAATGAAGAAGACCTCCACTGATGGCATACTTTGAAATTTCATTATGCAATGGATATTATTCTGCTGCCCCAAAGACTATGCTAATGGAGACAAGTTATGAGGTTCAATTAAGCTGGAAAATCTTTGAAAATGCAACCATTAATAGACTATGTGTCTCTCCTTCAAGTATTATCCTAGCCAGGTATAGAGAGAACCATCACAAAAACTATGGCTAACTCTAATTCTCCAACCTACTGCTAAGGCAGAAAGGGATTGTGATCTTTCACATTCACACCTATGAAATCATGTTATCTTTGGATAAGTGTAACAAACCAGAACAGAACAAGTTGCTTTGGCTGCTCACGTCTGAGACTGGCACAAAATAAGCCCATCTAAAAGTTAGCAAAAGGAGATTTAGTCAGTTATAGCAGGGGAAAGACATTAAGAGCAGGGAAAGGACCAGAGATGCAATTGTTTCAGCTGAATGCAGCTTTCCTGTGATACTATTGATCATGCTGTTAGGCTGCTGTCCAAAGCCTGGAGAAAGAGTTCCAGTCCCGCCTGTCCTGGCTGGTTTTGTACTCACTCAGGAAACCAGAAAGCTTTGTCAATAGCTAGAGCCTTAGGCCCCTGAGTCACTGAAATCACCATAATAGTTTCAGTAACTTTTTTTTAACCTGAATATGGAAGAGACTTAGAATACTGCTTCTATGACAAGAGCTAAGAATGAATAAGAAGACAGGTAGAGATAGTTCAAAATGTTTCCAATTAGTTCTGGTGTGCTATTGTTTGTCCTTCATTTTGAAGAGGACCAATGACATCACGGGATGGTGTTTTGATTTGAGCATGAATTGGATTTAAGTGAGGCAGAGTTGAGCAAAGTCATCAGCTTCATTGTCTCTTCCAGAGTCCTCAAGGTCCAGTGGCAGAACTAAAGTCAAGAGTACTGGTGATGGCCTAGGAGTCAGTGGATGACCTTAGCGTCTTCCATGTCTGCCCAAGCTTGAAGGGCTCCACAAAGCCTAGCCACATTCATGGCCATTGGAACAAATTGTTCTCATCCACATATTCCTCCAAAGGAAGTCTTCACATGCTTGGGGTAGACATCCCCCTATCTTACCAAGGGGTTTGAGGTCTGTTGGTTACCCTCAATCTGGTTTAGCCCCATCTGCTGAGATAATTTGCTGAGGTATGGCCACTGTGCAAGCTTCAGCTTCTTGGAGTCACAAGTGGGAGTTAGAATCAGATAGACACTAGAGGTAGATGAGCAGCCTTGAAAAGGGCTCAGCAAGCCCTCACACCACAGGTGCTAGTCCTCCCAGACAACTCCATACATCTAGTGTGGACATTGTGATTAGGAAACTCAAATTTTCTATAATTACTAATTTCAAGGCAGGATCCTAGAAGGAGAAGGGACCTTGGAGTTATGAAGACCTCAGACACTTTCTAGGCAGTATGACTTTAGGTAAGTCACTTCGACCTCTCAGGTCCTCAGACTCAACATCTGTAAAATGAGGGGTTTGAACTCAAAGTCCTCCCTCCTGGTCTCAATCTACGATCATATGATTTAGTCCCAACCCAGACACAAAGGAAATACCCACTGCAACATACCTGACAAATTCATCCAGCCTCTTCTGAAAGACCCCCAAAGAAGGGAAACCTACCACCTCCAAAGGCAGCCCATTCCACTTGTGACAGCTCTTATTGGGATTTTTTCCCAACATTAATCCTAATTTGCCTCTTTGCCCCATTGCTCCCATTGCTCCTGGTTCTGTCCTTGGGTCTAAAACCTTCAAATACTTGAAGACAATCATCATATGTCCTTCCTCCCACCCATATTCTTCTCCAGACTAAACTTAGCATCCCCATTTAAAGACCTGTCTACTGCAAATCTGTCATTATATAGCTATTGTCTCATTAGGCATGTGGCCAAAAGAATAGGAAGGCTTTGATAAGGAGATCTGCCTCATTGGAGGGCGTAACCACATCAGTGAGATCTTAGATCCATTTGAGTATTTGATTTTTTTCATGCTTATTTTTGTGACTTTAGGCCAATCACTTTACCACCCAGGCCTCTCTACAATGGTGGGATGATTGGGACCAATTACACTATCTTGAAGGACTCGTACAACTTTTTAAAATTCTGTTATGCTCTAAGAGCCAGACCCAGAGTCAGGAAGACATCTTCCTGAGTTCAAATCTACCCTCAAGACATTTACTAGATTTGTAACCGTGGGCAAGTCATTTAACCCTGTTTGCTTCAGTTTCCAAATCTATAAAATGAGCTAGAGACGGCAAAGCACTGCGGTATCATTGCCCAGAAAAGCCCAAATGGGGTCATGAAGAGTCAGACACGACTAAAAAGGGATTAAAACAAAAAAGCTTCATTGAGTGTTGGAAGGAGTTTTCATTTTCTGACAGTAAGGGGAGGTCATTTAGAAGGGGAGAAATCTACACAGTGTAGTAGGAACAGTTGTTATTTGGGAGTCAGGGGACCTGGGTTCAAACAGTGGAATACTCCCATACAACCTCAGAAAAATCATTCAATATCGCTGTGGTTCAGTTTCCAAACCTCTAAGATGAAGAGGTTGGACTAGAGGACTTCTGAGGACTCAATCCATAGGCCAAAAATAATTGAGAATTAACTGTTTTTAAGTTGTGGAGAAAGTTTTCTAGAGTAAGGATTATCACTTTAAATATCTCGTGATGAAACAGAAAGAACACCTTGTTCAAATCTCTCCTCTACCACTCACTAGCCATGCAACCTTGATCCCTAAACTTTGCTGAGCCTCAGTTTCACTACCTGTAAAATGAGGGGTTTGGACTAGATTCCAAAGTTCCTTCCAGCTCAAAACCTATGGTCCTGTGGTCACAAAGGTGATAAGGCAACTGTGTGACCTAGAAAAAATCCATTGTCCATAGATCACACTTGATGGGTCTTGTTTATGTTTTCTGCCAGCAGTTGAAATCATTGCCCCCCACTTATCATTCCCAATATAGGGATCTCAGTGTTAAGCAAACAAGCTAAATGACCCACTGGTGCCACTTCCTGTTCTGTGGTTTCCTTTCAGGATTATTCTGTCACTGGGCAACTGCCCAAGCCACCAAGAGCTTGGTCACACCCAGCACTTCAAGGTTCTGAGGCCAAGAATACAAATTCTTCTTCACCCTCCTTCTCCAGAATGACTCCCATGTCAAGGAGCACCCTGGTTCTCCTTTGAAGAGCTGAACTATTGAGGTTCAAGCCAAAGGTGAAAACCAAAAGCACAATCAGTCAGGGAGTAAAACTTTTTTTTGTATGATTGTTCTAAATTTTTTTAAGGAAATCTTAAAAAGGACTATTGAAAGCCATTCAGCCTGCAAACTCCAGTTGTCCTCCTTCTCACAGTAGAAGGAATGAGGACCCTCGAGTCAGAGGATCTAGGTTTCAGTCTTCAGACTTCCACCTACCAAATGGGAAACTGAACCTTAGTTTCCACTTCCATAAAATGGTGAGACTAATAAAGATACAGAGGCAGGGAGACAGGATTGATAAATGATACTGACCTTAGAATTGACTGTGGGCAAGTCATTTAACTTTTCATTGTTTCAGAGAACCTGCTAAGACATTAGGTTGTAAAGAAACAGGTGCTAATTGACTGAAGGATTTTTCTCTCTCAGAATTCCTTTTATCAATAAAATCACAAAAAGCCCTAAAAACTAAACTAAAATTAAGGGTACTACATACATCATAGGGCTATTGCAAAGAAAGGACTTTGAAAGCCCTAAAGTGCTGTTAAAATATTAGTTGGGCATTTTTTTATTCTTTGTAGGATTTTTTATTTAAATCTAGAAGTCTTCTAGTTCAATCTCCTAATTTTACAGAAAAGGCAACTGAGTATTAAAGAGAGGTGGCAGAGGTGGAATTCAAACCCAAGTCCTTTGACTTCACTTTAAGAAATGAGACTAAAATTGTTTTGTTTTTGAAGGTCTATGCTGTGAGATCATCTTTTCATACAAATGCTTGATGACACAAAACCTAATGCCATTGGATGGGATCCAGCACCTTCCACTTCCACCTGTGAGTGACTTCTCTGCCAGATGAGGGGTTCAAACAGATCTGGCCCTTGCTTGATTGCCCAGTGACATGAGAATTACTTTGCAGTGGTCCAACTGTCCATCCACTTACAATAGTCTGCAATACCATTCCTTCAAGGCAAGCAGGTCTGATGACCAGGATAAAACCAAGAAAGAGAAAAATTCTACTGAATTTTGATCAAATATACAGCAATGTACTGGGAAGTCAAGGAGTTTTTCACATAATCTAATACTAAACTGTGCTAATGATTTCGACATCAAACTCTGCGGTCTTTGTACGTTCTGGGGTTGGTGGCTTGTTTGGCTGAATGTGAAGGCAAAAGGAAAGCATGCTCCCTCCTCTGACCCCCGCCTTTGGAACATGGGTGTTACTGGCAGGATTCAGACACTCCTCCCTCCTCTTACCAGACATTGACCTATTCTCTAGTATCTGCCCTCAAATTCCCCTCTACAGAGAGGAGGAGGAGGAATGGAGAAATTAACATGACCTCACAACCCAACCTTATTCCAGACAACAAATGACAGCTGACACATTTTCACCTAAGGACAGAAGCCTCATATTACCTTTATGCCTACTTTGAGACCTTTATATAAAACTAGTCATTCAGTATCATTTTCTCTCATATTAATCCTGAGTCCCTAGTTGTTATTCATAGTTACCAACAATTCACTTTCATCTCTAGATGAAGACCAGTCACTGTTCTCTGCTTTTCTAATCTCCTATTCACAAATCACAAGACCCACAAATAAAAAGCAGCTGTGATTAAAATTTGTGTCTAAATTAAGTCAGTGGTAAAGCACTAAGTCTGGAATTGTAAGCAGATTTAAAGAACACAAAAGCTCTGAAGTAAATGTCATCTCAAGCAGCAAAAATAGGGAAAAGAAGAAGGCTGCTCGGCTGCCTGTGAAGGCTGTTCCTCCATTCCCCACTGGAAAGTCATCAACCAGCCATTGGTGGCCCTACATTGTCTCCATAATGTCTTCAAACGCAACATCCTGGCTCCTGAAGAGAAAGGTGCTGCAACTGCTGGAAGTCCCATGGCAGCCTCCTTGCTCAACACCCAACCTCCCAGTCTCTAAACTTGAATCCCAAAGTGTCTGTTAGATCTTACCTGCCTCTCCTCCTCCTCTCCATCTCCCTTTCTCTTTCTCTCTCTCTCTCTCTGATTCACTGTGTCTCAGTACCTGATTCTCTTTGTGTGTCTGTCTCTGCCTCTTTCTATCTCTATCTCTCTTTGTATCCGTCTTTCTGTGCATCTGTCTCTTTGTTTTTGACACTTTTTCTATCTCACTGTCTTTTTGTGACTGTCTCTGTGTTTCTATCTCCATCTTTCTCTTTGTCTCTGCCTGTCTATCTCTCTGATTGTTTTTTCTGTCTCTGTTTTTGTTTCTGTCTCTATTTTCTGTATCTCTCTGACCCTCTGTCTCTGGTTTTCTGTCTTTCTCCAATTCATTCTCTGTGTTTTTCTATCTCTGTCTTTTTCATTCTGTCTCTGTCTGTCTGTCTGTCTCTCTCTCTCTCTCTCTCTCTCTCACACACACACACACACACAGAGGTTAAGATGATTCCTCTCAAGGAAGGACAACCAGCAAAGTTTATCTTGGGTATGTCCCCTTGCTGATTAATCCCCAGCTTTATTTGTAAGTTGTCCAAAGGTGTCTCAAGTGTTTGAGTGGTGATCTGGTGCTCCAGGTTCAGCATTGCTGAATTCCTCAGCTAACACTGTGTTGATTACTTCCTTTCCCTTCAGTTGTATAGGTGACACAGGTTAGAGCTGGTCAAGCATTGGAAACTGATTTTCTGCATACACTGAAAGAGCCAACTGCTGAGAGAAGACTTCATGTCAAGGTCCTGGCACCCTGCTAAAGGCCATCAGAAGCCTAGACTTTCCCTATGAAAATACAAAACACTTCAGGATCAGGCTACTCCTTTAATAAACCCAATCCTCCAATTTCTTAATCTCTAAAGGATTAGGTGGGGGGAGGGATGCAGGAAGAAAATTGAGGGCAAAAGACGAAGCATTCCTCTGGTCTCCTGTGCAAAAGAGTTGGCCTTTCCATTCTCCAATGCAATAGCCTGTTGAGACATTTTCAGAAGGTAAGGGCAGTTTCTAAAATCTAAATGCTAGCCATGGCTCTCTAGAACTCTCCTATCAATGCAGTGGTATCCTTAAGCCCCAAACACTTATTTATGATGTTTTTGAAATCATGAAATACACAGGAGTCACACAGATTACTGCAGTGGTTCTCAACCTTCCTAATGCCACAACCATTTAATACAGTTCCTCATGTTGGAGTGACCCCCAACCATAAAATTATTTTCATTGCTACTTCATAACTGTAATGAATCATAATGTAAATATCTGCTATGCAGGATGTATTTTCAATGTTACAAATTGAACATAATCCACAGGTTGAGAACCGCTGGATTACAGGAACAATTTTCTCCTGTAGTCTCTTAAATCAGACTCCTCTGGGCAGCCATGGGGAATAGAGATGTTGCCTTTCTCATCTCCTCACAGGGCTTTCATTCTACCCAGAAAGAAGAAGAGAAAGAAACAGAAAAATATCACTATCCCTACATACAAGACAGCTAGGTGGTGCAGTAGATAGAATGCTGGAGCTGGAGTCAGGAAGACCTGAATTCAAATCTGGCTCAGACAGTTACCACCAGTGTCATCCTGGGCAAGTCACTTAACTTTGTTTGCCTCAGTTTCCTAATCTGTAAAATGAGCTAGAGAAGGAAATGGCAAACCACTCCAGTATCTCTGCCAAGAAAACCCCAAATGGGGTCACAGAGTCCAATAAGACACTGAACAATAAAAACATATCAATACATACGTTAAATGTGGATTTCTAAATACCATCCCCTTTTTCCATCCCTTCACTGCAATAAAGAACTAGGTTAGCTGTTCTTGAAGTTTTGTTTAGTGTATTTTAAAATCTTATATTTATAAATGTTTGGGAGAGGGTTATAAAGATGAAACAGAAAGCAACGCATGGGGAACCTTTCCGACTGTTGATCTTTGGAGTCTATAACTATGAGCTTTTCGTTACTGGAAACATCAGACTAAATTCAGCCATCCAACAGAAAGTTATTGTATTGCCATTTTCAACATTTGTCTCTTACTAATAAAAAGCTTAAGGAAAGTTTTACACAAATAGTGACCTTCCAAATAAATCCTTTTATTAACAAAGTCACAGCTCCTCCTAGAGGTGCAAATAAGTACTGCAAAATCAGTGGCTCAAACTTGGTTTTTGCAGTCATCCTGATTCTGAATTTTTCCTAGTTTGAGCTACCAATTACTGAATTAATTCATGTTGTAATAACCCTACCACTCTGTTCCCTTTCCATTATCAAAATAAAAAGGATGACAGAGGAAAAGCAGAATTAAAGTATGACTTGAACGATGCTTAAAAGAAGATAAATTGTCAAGTTTAGGAAAAAAAATCCACATTCATCCCTTTCTAAATAAAAAGAAGGTGGAATGTTCTTTCATTCTAAACCTCATCAAGCAGAAGATGACAGTTGTCCTGGATATAGGTGGCCCAGGTGCTGGACAGTGTGAGGACAGAGCAGAGGGAATAGGAAGCAATAGAGCTTACTGGTCCAACTCTGAAAATCACAGAATCACCAGTTTCCAAAGTTGGAGGGGCCTGAGCAGTCACCTAATCCAACCCATATATAAATATGACATACCCAACAAGTGATCATCTAGTCTTTGTTTAAAGCTCTCCAGTGAAGGGGACCCTCTAGAGCAGCGGTTCTCAACCTATGGGTCACAACCCCTTTGGGAGTCAAATGACCCTTTCCACAGGGGTCACCTAAGACCATCGGAAATATTTGTTCTCTGATGATCTTAGGAACTGAGACACCGCTCCTCTATCTGTCTCCATGTGGGTCCACCCTCATGCAGGTATGCCCACATATGAGTATTAAAGGGTTGCAGCATTAGGAAGGTTGAGAATCACTGTTCTAGAGGCAAACCATTCTTCTTTAGGATGGCTCTAATGGTTATAAAGGTTAGGGAGGAAAACTAAAGGCAATGCTAAGCATTTTCTTTGTGTTTTTCTAGTTGAATTTGTTTGTTTTTAGCAATATTTGGAGAATACATAGTACCAACTAAGGGACTGATGCCTTAAGGTGGAAAGAACAACAATAATGGAATAAGGAACAACAATCTTGCTTCTGTTTTCTTTGAACTGGAAATAACATAACAAAATGACTAACTAGCTGATGACAAAGATAAATAAGGAGATAATGAGAAAAGACCCAATTTCTCTTAATGAAATCAAGTCTCCTTGCCCACATGAACCAATGCTAAGGACCTGAAAGAAACCGACAGATGTGTTTGTTGAACAAGCATCAGTATTATTCTAAAGCTCATCAAAAACAGGAGTAGTCACAAGATTGGAGAAGGGCAAATATCCTAATTTTCAGAGAGAAAGAGAGATGAGGAGAAGAAGGAGAAGAAGGAGGAGAAGAA
>CM053598.1:56303043-56349842 GCA_028646575.1 Pseudocheirus occidentalis | reverse complement strand
ATGATTTTCTCACATTATTCTCATTTCTCTTCCCAATTTTTCCTCCACTTCTCTTATTTGTTTTTCAAAGTCTTTTTTAAGTTGATCTATGGCTTGTAGTCAATTTTCATGTATCTTGGAAGCATTTGGTGTGGGAGTTCTGACTGTGCTGTCTTCCTCCCTCTCCATACCTCAATCTTTTTTGCTCCCAAAAAAGGATTCTAGAGTTTGATTACTGTTCTTACTTTGCTTCCTTCTTCTCATGTTGGCCAGTCAATTAATTGCTTGTTTTTCTTAGCCCTGAGAAACTCTGCTTCCAGGGGGGAAAGCTCTGTCCCAAATTGCTAGTGTTTTCACAGCTGCTGGAGCTATTAGAGGGTGCTGTAGCCCCCACCAGCTTTGGCTTGCTGAAAGCGCACCCCAGGGCCACCACCCAAGACCACGATCCAGATCCAGGCTGCTCAACACAAGAGCTATTGGCCCTGATCAATTGTCTCAGCCCCCTTGCAATTGGCAGGCCAGGAGCTCTGAAGCAGCCCAGTGGAGGCTGTTGCTGGTTGCAGCAGATCCTGCCACTTCCTGCTGCTTCCTTGCCCTGGGGGGCAGTTGGGCCACTGCTTTTCCTCCCCCAAATTTAGCTTGAAAGTTTGAATTCCACTGACCTTTTTCTAAGCCTTATTTTTCCTGGCTTGATAAATGTGGAGATTGCTCCAGGTGCTGCAGATCTGCTCTCTGGTAGACTCATGCTGCAGCTTGGTTCCTCCTGACTGCCCTGGGGTCTGGCCCTTGTTTCAGTTTCCAGCTGGGCTGGCCTCGGCTCCCAGCCTACCGCAATGAGGCCCTCCTGCTGAGTTACCTTCATCAAGAGATGTGTTTTCTGTATTTTTGTGAGTTTGGGAACCCTAAAATTTGTTTAGAGTCATATTTTATGGGTACTTATGGTGGCTGTGTGGGAGCTGCAAAACTTTGCTGCTTCTGCGCCACCATCTTGGCTCTGCCCCTCTGTTGTTCATTTTATTTACATTGTTATAGCCATTGTATATATTTTCTTAGCTCTATTTACATTGCTTTGCATCATTTCATTTAAATCTTTCCATGTTGTCCTGTGTTCATCATATTCATCATTTGTTACAATACAGTAGTATTCTATTATATTCATCTATCAGAATTTGTTTAACCATTCCCCACTTTGGCTTTATTTTATTTCCAGTTCTTTTGCTACCACAAAAGATAGAGCTATCTTTGAATGGAGATATTATTTTTATCAATTGCTTCCTTGGAGCATGCTCCTAGAACTGGAATCTCTGAGTCAAAGAATATGGACATTTTAGCTTCTTTATTTGCATAATTCCAAACTGATTTCTAGAACACCCATACTGATTCACAGCTCCATTAACAATGCATTGGTGTCCCTGGGCATGTAAGTTCAGTTCAGTCCACAATCATGCTAACATTAACTGTTTGCATCTTTTTTCATCTTCACAAATATACTATATGTGAGGTGAAACCTCCAGGGATTTTTTTGTTCTTCATTTCTCTTATGTCCTTGAAGTAATTTTTTTTGCCTGCACTCCTTGAAGCTATTGATTCAGTGTATTTATTACAATAACTAACATTTATATCATGTTGTAAAATTTACAAAGCACTTTTTTTTTCTTTTAAGCCTTATAGCAAACCTGTGAGGCAGTTACTACTAACCCCATTTTTTCAGCTGTGGAAATCGATGCTGAGAGGTTAAGTCAATTGCCTGTGGTCACATGGCTAGTCAGGGAGAAGCAGAATCTGAATACAGATCTTCTTGCTTCAAAGTCCAGCTCTCTAACTTGCTTCTTACAGGTTAGCAAAGCTACACTTGGCCTCGTTTCCCACGTAATTCATACTGAAAACAAATGTTTTGAATGTATCTGACAATTCTCTGAGGATTGTTGGGGATGCATAAAGCTTTCTCTAAACACTTGTTAGCTACAGAGTACCATATACATCTCCTTTAGCCAATATGCCCTCCACCAGGGATCTCAGGACTCAGCCTTTGGGATTCAAAGGCTCTGGAACTGCAGCCCTATTGGGTAGTCTGGTACCTAATGGGCATCTCTTCCACGATATGCAGTTTCTACAGAAAACATTTTTTGACTTTTGTCCAGCCCCATTAGATTCATAAATAAGGCAAATTGCTACCAGAAGACCCAGAAGACCCATAAGTCCTAACTAACAAACATAACTAACCCCCAGTACTCTACCTTGAGCCTCTTCATTTCATTCTATCTGGAAGAACACTTTGTCTCCTTTTAACACTCACCTTGCTCCAGCCTCTGTGATACAGGTATCTTCCATTTTGGATGATAGCTTTTTGTGCATTTCTCTCATCTTTCCTCTCAAATTGTGAGCTCCTTACCATCAGTGGTGTATTAGATAGAACACCAGACGTGGAGTCAGGAAGACTCATCTTCATGAGTCCAAATCCAGCCTCATATACTTAATAGCTATGTGACCCTGGGCAAGTCACTTAAATATCTTTGCCTCAGTTCCTCATCTGTAAAATGAACTGGAGAAGGAAATGGCAAACTTCTCCAGTATCTCTGCCAAGAAAATTCCAAATGGAGTCCAGAAGAGTCAGACATGACTGAATAGAACAAAGAATAAAGGCTTGTTGATTATTGCCCTGGAAGCTGCATCCAAAGAGGCACAGTTTTGTCAAGCTTCAGGGGAAAAAAATTAACATAACAGGGGGAGGGGGGAATCCTATCACATATCAATGATCATGAACTGTATTGTATATAGCAAGAGGAAAACAAAGAAGGTAAAGACTCTTTTTTAAAATGTCATATGTGAGTTGGTGAAAAAAAGTCAAATGTTTACCCTGAAGCAGAAATTTGGGATAGGGAGAGGCAGGTAGTTATTATAGTTCTCTTTAAATATTTTAAATACTATTATATATGAGAGTGTTCATACTCATTTTGTATGATCCCAAAGGACAGAAATGAAATCATTGGATGGTAGTCACAGAGGGTAAGATTTTAGCCCTCTATAAGGAAAATCTATTATCAATTAGAGTTGTCCAAAAGCCTTGGGAGATCGTGAGCTCCTCATCCTTGGAAGTGTCCAGATAGAGACTAGAAGATCATTTACATTGGATTCCAGATCAAGTAGGAATTGGACTAGATGGCCTCTGAGATTTCTCCTAACTGTGAGATGCTATTTTCTAGGCTTCTGTAACAAATACGTAATTAGCCCCTTCCAAATATGCAGGGCCAAGGTCTCCTGAATTCATCTGTCCTTCAAAAGCAAACCTCAGCTCTATTGTAGTTGAAGCTGCATTTCCATTGGTTGAAAACAGTGGGGAGACATCACCATATGTCACTAGGGGTCATTAAAAGCAAATCCTAATGAGCTAAGAATTATGAAGATTAAAGTGCCTTCAGTTTTTGCTGCACTGGGCTGAGAGTGAATGCAGCCATCCTGCAGGGCTCCTCCAGCCTGTCGTGGGTGGTAGCTTTTTGTGATGGCTTTCTCATCAATGTGTGTTGTCTAGAGACTGCAAATAGTCAAATGCTAAAGCATTGGAAAATTGCCCTTCCAGGCCATGGACTGCAAAAATACAAATCATTACTAGCAATTATCCAGGCAATCAGGGCAGGGAGAATTTGGCTCCAATTTATGCTCAGGAGATGAGTGTGTGATTGCAGTGAAGTTGCCAGAGGGTAAGTGAGTTCCCAGCAAATAGCTTTACAGTTGAATTACTTGGTGTTAAACAACACTGGGACCAATTATTACATCAGTAAGATCCAAAGGGGAGAGGACTGGGGCATATTCAGTAGCAGCACAAAGATGGGGGTACAATGAACCTGTCCCAGTAAACTACATTCTTTACCCACATTCATTAAAGGGGCTGTAAACAGCAGGACTAGCTACCATTATCACCCTTTGGCTGATGCACTTCAATTTAATGGGATTAAAGGTTTAATGGAGATAAAAAGCCTTCCCTTTATTCCCTGCTCCCATATTTAGCATAAGGCTTTCCGTCTCTAGTCATTGACAAAGACACAGCACAGAAGAGAGTGCTTTGTGGACTAAAAGAGAAGAGAGATTCTTTCTGAAGAGTGTTCCTTCTTCTGACTCCCAATGACTAGCCAGTGTCTCCTGCTGTTCTCGGGCCTCCTATTTAGTCTGGCCCATGCAGAACAAATCTTCCAACCTAGTCTGGTTCTGGATATGGCCAAGATCTTACTGGATAACTACTGCTTCCCAGAAAACCTAATGGGGATGCAAGAAGCGATTGAACAAGCCATCAAGAGTGGAGAGATCTTGGATATCTCTGATGCCCAAATGCTGGCCAACGTCCTGACAGCCGGTGTGCAGGGCTCTCTCAATGACCCGCGGCTGGTGGTCTCTTATGAGCCCAGCACACCCGAGGCTTCCCAGCAAGGTCCCAAACTCAGCAGCCTCACTCAGGAGGAACTACTCGCCTTGCTCCAGCAAAAGATCAAGTACCAGGTACTGGACGGTAATGTGGGTTACCTGAGAGTGGACTACATCCCTGGCCAGGAAGTGGTAGAGAAAGTCGGAGAGTTCCTGGTGAATAACATCTGGAGGAAACTCATGGGGACCTCCTCTCTCGTCTTGGATCTTCAGCACAGCACGGCGGGTGAAGTTTCAGGAATCCCCTTTGTCATTTCCTACCTACACCAAGGAGATATCCTGCTACATGTAGACACAGTTTATGACCGGCCATCAAACACCACCACAGAGATCTGGACCCTGCCCCAGGTTCTGGGTGAGAGGTATGGTGGGGAGAAAGACATGGTGATCCTCACCAGCCACCGTACTGTAGGGGTAGCTGAGGATATTGCCTACATCCTCAAGAAGATGCGCCGGGCCATCGTGGTGGGAGAGCAGACTCTGGGAGGGGCCCTAGATCTCCGGAAGCTGCGCATCGGTCAGTCCGACTTTTTCATCACCGTGCCGGTGTCACGTTCTCTGAGCCCGCTCGGTGGGGGCAGCCAGACATGGGAAGGCAGTGGGGTGCTACCCTGCGTGGGGATTCCAGCAGAACAGGCCCTGGAGAAAGCACTGGCCATCCTCACCCTTCGTAGGGCAAGACCAGGAGCCATTCAGCGTCTCATGGAAGTCTTGCAGAATTACTACACCCTGGTAGATAGAGTACCTGCCCTGCTCCATCACCTGACTGCCATCGACTACTCGTCAGTGCTCACGGAGGAGGATCTGGCTGCCAAACTCAATGCAGGACTACAGGCTGTGTCCGAGGACCCCAGGCTCCTTGTACGGGTTCTGAGGCAGGAGGAAGCCACGAACGGGGCTGAACCTAGAGAGGAATCTGCGGCCGCTGCATCCACGTCATTGCCCGAGGGTGAATCCCAAAGGCAGGCCCTGGTAAACTCTGTGTTCCAGGTGTCGGTGTTGCCAGGTAACGTGGGCTATTTACGGTTTGATGAATTTGCGGACTCCTCGGTCCTTAGTGCACTGGCTCCCTACGTGCTCCGACAGGTCTGGGAGCCCCTTCAGGACACAGATCATCTCATCATGGATCTCCGCTACAACCCCGGAGGGCCTTCCTCGGCAGTGCCATTGCTCCTGTCCTATTTCCAGGACCCGGCCGCAGGCCCCGTTCGCCTCTTTGCCACCTACGATCGCCAGACCAACCAGACACGGGAGTACCGCAGCAGAGCGGAGCTGCTGGGCAAACCCTATGGAGCCCAGAGAGGCGTCTACCTGCTCACGAGCCGCCATACTGCCACAGCGGCAGAGGAGTTCGCTTTCCTCATGCAATCCCTGGGCCGGGCAACCCTGGTGGGGGAAATCACAGCAGGCAGCCTAATGCACACTCGTACCTTTTCTCTGCTGCAGCCCCCCAATGGAAGCCTGGTTCTCACTGTGCCCATTCTCACTTTCATTGATAACCATGGGGAGTGTTGGCTTGGAGGAGGGGTTGTACCTGATGCCATAGTCTTGGCTGAGGAAGCTCTGGACAAAGCCAAGGAGGTCATAGAATTTCACCAGAGGCTAGGGGCCTTGGTGGAAGGCACAGGACACCTCCTGGAAGTCCATTACGCCCTCCCAGAAGTGGGTGGGCAGGCCAGCGCCTTGTTAAGAGCCAAGCTAGTCCATGGGACCTACCGCACTGCTGTAGACTTTGAGTCATTAGCTTCCCAACTCACCAGTGACCTGCAAGAGGTGTCTGGGGACCACCGTCTACACGTATTCCACAGTCCTGGGGAGCCAGTACCTGAGGAATTATCCCCACCCCAAAAGGGGGTCCCTTCCCCTGAGGAGCTGACTTACCTCATCGAGGCCCTCTTCAAGACAGAGGTGCTCCCTGGGCAGCTGGGCTACCTCCGTTTTGACATGATGGCAGAGGCAGAGACGGTACGAGCTATCGGACCTCAGCTGGTAGAGTTGGTATGGGAGAAGCTGGTGAACACAGAAGCATTGGTGGTGGACCTCAGGTACAACCCTGGGAGCTACTCCACCAGTGTGCCCCTCCTGTGCTCCTACTTCTTTGAAGCTGAGCCCGGCAAGCACCTGTACACCATCTTTGATCGGGCAGCCTCCCAGGCCACTGAGGTTTGGACTGTGCCTCAGGTGGCTGGGGAGCGTTATGGTTCCCAGAAGGACCTCTACATCCTGATTAGCCATACCAGTGGCTCTGCAGCTGAGGCCTTTGCTCACACCATGAAGGACCTGCATCGGGCCACGGTCATCGGTGAGCCCACAGCAGGATGGGCTCTTTCAGTGGGCATTTACCAAGTGGGTAACAGCCCCCTTTATGCTTCCATGCCCACCCAGGTGGCCATCAGCCCAGTCACTGGCAAAGCCTGGGATATTGCTGGGGTCGAGCCTGATGTCAGCGTGCTGGCAAGAGAGGCCCTCATTACCACCCAGGGCATTGTTGCCCTACGTGCCAAGGTGCCCACCATTCTCCAAACAGCTGGAAAGCTTGTTGCTGATAATTATGCCTTCCCAGAGGTGGGGTCCAGAGTAGCAGCAAAGCTGGCAAGACTCCAGACCCAGTATGGACAAATCACCTCAGAAGGAGAATTGGCTGACATGTTGGGGGCAGATCTGCAGACTCTTTCTGGAGATAGACACCTGAAGACAGCCCATATCCCTGAGGACTCCAAGGAGCGCATCCCTGGGATTGTTCCCATGCAGGTGAGATCCCAGAACAACCCTGGCAGTAAAAAAAGCCAATGAGAAGCCCTCTATTAATGGCATTTAGGGTATAAGCAGAGAGAATAGAGCATCATGCAATCACTAGATGCATTCTGCTTAGCTCCAGAGGGAAGGGCCAGGACTAATGAATAATTAAAAGGAGACAAGTCCAAAGGAGGGAAAACACAGAGCTATCCAAAAAAATAAAATTGCCTTCCTCATGCATTAATGAGTTCCCTCTCACTGCTGGTGTTCAAGCAATAGTTTTGGGACACAGGGCTGAGGGAGATAAGTTGTAAAGGAAATTCATGCTTCAGACAGGGATTGGACAAGATGACCTCTAAAGTCTCTTCTTTTTACAAAATTTTCTGAAAGTAAGAAACACTTTTTTGCCTGGGGAAGTGAATCAACACAACTGCTCATTTTACAGATTGCAGGTGGAAGGCGCATTGGCTCACTCACCAGGCCAGGTGGTGCCGCAAGCAGAAGACAGATAGTCTGCTTAGAATGCAGACCTTTCAAGGGTCAAGTTCATTGTTAAGATAGCGTGTCATGAATGTTCCATGGTTATTGTCAGAGGGCTCACCAGAGTGACCAGGAGAAGTCAAAGAACCCAGTCAATATAGCTCAGTGTTAGTAGCTCTTGCTACTGGCAGGAGAAAAAATAATTGTCTAAATTAATTAATTGCAGTTAATGAAAATGAATTGTTCAGTCATTTTTTCCATTATACTCAACTCTTCGTGACTTCGTTTGGGGTTTCCTTGGTGAAAATTCTGGAGTGGTTTTTTTTTTGTTTCCTTCTCCAGCTCATTCTACAGATGAGGAAACTGAGGCAAACAGAGTTAAGTAACTTGGCAAGGGTCACACAGCTAGTAAGTATCTGAACCCAGACTTGAACTCAGGAAGATAAGTCTTTCTAACTCCAGGCTTGACACTCTCTATCCACTGTGCCACCTACCTTCCTGAGAAGAATGAATTAACTGGACAATTATAAAAAGTTGTAATTTATGGAAGAATAAATCCAATCCAAAAAATACTTACTAAGTACCTACTATGTCAAATCAAGGCAACAAGTATTTATTATGTGCCAAACGCTGTGCTAAGTGCCAGGGATACAAAGAAAGGCAAAAACAATTCTTGCCTCAAGGACTTCACCTTTTAATCAGGATACAGCCTGTAACTAATTAGGTATGTTCAGATATATACTGTAGATGGAAGGAAATCTCAGAAAGGAAGGTACTAGTAGGGACAAAATGGGGAGAGCCCACAGGACAAGCCTCCTGCATTTGAAATAGATCTTGGAGGAAACCAAAAAAACTAAAAGGTAAAGGTGAGAAGTATTCCAGTTATGAGCAACAAGTGGTACAGAGACAGGAATGGGAGATGGAGTATCATCAGGGAAGAATAGCCATAGCCCAGCGTGGGGAAGCAGGATGCAAAGGTGAGGGGACGCAGCAGGCCAGGCATGGCAGACAGCCAGTCAAAGACGTGGAGAAATGGAGTGTCTAGTTCAAGAAACAAGTCGACTGATGTTCCCCAGATTGTAGAATAAGTTGTTGTTGGTGAGTTGTTGCAGTCCTGTCTGACTCTATCACCTTGTCTTGGGGCTTTCTTGGCAAAGATACTGGAGCAGTTTGCTGTTTTACAGATGAGGAACTGAAGCAAACAGGGTTAAATGACTTACCCAGGGTCGGACAGCTAGTTAGAGGTGAATAAAGTATACTGTACTAAACTCTAGGAATTTAAAGACAGAAACTAAACAGTCCCTGCCCTTAAGGGCCTTACATTCTACATGGGGGAGGGGTAGGATACAGCATAAAAAGAGTTAAGTAAAGGTTTACTAAGAACTGGACATACCATATGTCATTTGATGTGGACAGTAACCAGGAGGTATTACTATATAGAAAGGCCTGAAGAACACAGCCACCCTGTTGTGTCGAATTACTAGATGGATTACGCTTCCATTTTACAAATGAGGAAACTGAGGACTGACGCCAGGTGACTTGCCTATGCTAGTAAATGCTAGAGATAGAATTCAAACCAAGGTCTCTCCTGACTTCCACACCAGTGGGCTTTCCACTATTCTGCATCTTCTCTCACCACCCCACTGAACCCATGAAATGGATGAACCCAAATTCCTTAGTGCCTTTTCAGTGGAGGAAGAAGGAAATATTTGAAGTTTGTCTTTTTCAAAAGAAAGAAAATCGCCAAAATCCACACTTTCCCAATCACTGCTCCTCAGAAATACTGTACACCCTGCCTCGTCTTCCTTGTCCTGTGAACCAACCACTCCTCCAAGGACATTTTCAACCTGGTACTAAACATTTTAAAGCTTCTGCATTTAGCATAGGCTTTGCATGATGCAGGGGGAAGATAGAAAGAGGAGTTGGATGGCTTGGCCTGGTGTCCTGGGCTCTGCTTCCTGGTAGGTGTGTGACTGTAATCAAGTCCCTGTCTGGGCCTTGCTTCTGTCACCTATCAAATAAGGGGATAAGGCACAGTGATTTCTAACTTCCTGCTCAGTCCTAATGGTCCCTTAGTCCATTTTTGATCCAAAGTCCATTTCTGCCTACTACAAGTGAGCCCCTGTGCAGGGTCCTAAGGATTCACAGACAGAAATTCAGCAATCACAGAGCTGCTTTATAGAGCTCATAGATTTGAGGTCATTCTCAGTGGGCATTAAAAACAGAACAGACCGCCCAGAGCACGGCAGGCTTGGCCTTCTTCAAGGCCTTTTTAAGCACTTGTTTAGAAAATATTGATGCCCTATTTAAAACCAACCCCATTAAAACACTGGTGTACACACACACACACACACACACACACACACACACACACTCACACATGTACGCATGCATGAATATAGTTGTTAAATTCCACAAGGCTTCAAACGACGAGGAATTATTCTCTCTCAGTGACCTTTATTGCTCACCCATACCATGAGTCTTAAAAAATGTTGAGCATCTTTTGAAATCACCTCTGTGTAACCAGGAGGGGGCTTTTTCACATGAATTCAGGATTTCTGAACCACACATAAATAGAGTCAGATCGAAGCCATGGAGATAATGTGTCTATCTCTGGAACCCAGGCCTCATTAATCAAGCCACACACTCGAAAGATCAAGTGGAATTCCTGTCACTGGCCACTGGATTGGAAATGACAAATTCAATAACCTCTAATGGTCATGTGCAATGGCCAAACAAAATACAGAGAAAGGAGAGGGAGGGGAGGGGAAGGAGGAGAAAGAAGAGGAAGGGCATTGATGCCATTTGTGCAGACTATCAGGTCTATGGCCTAAACCCCCAAATAAAGCAACTCAGCTATGTTCAAAGATGCTGCCTACCACTGTGGGGTGAGGACGCAGTGGCCAAGGTAAGGAGGGCAATGAAAAGCAAATTCAAGTCAACAAATATTTGTTAGTTTGTTCCAATGATTACTATTAATTGTTAACATAATTTTGTTAATATTAGTTAAATGCTTATTGCATTCAGGGCCTGGTCCCAGATCCTTGGGGGAGATACAAACATTAGTCCTATAACCATTTCTGCCCACATGTACCTTGCAACTTTTAAAACATTTTTATTTATTGGGAAAAATTATTTATTAGGGAGGAGGGGTCCAGGCCTATAATGTCATTTTTGTATGGAAACTTCCAAGTATGCAAACACCCTCCACATATGCAGATAAGGAATTTGTCTGTAATTTATGGCCTCAAAGAGCCATTTGGGGGTACTAAAAGGATAAGTGATTGTCTATGCTCATAGCTAATTATGTGGGAAAGGCAATATCCGGACCTGGGGTCTTCCTAATTCTTCCTGACTCTGAGACTATTCTTCTATCAGCGGTTCTTAACCTGTGGGTTGTGACCCCTTTGGGGTTTGAACAACCCATTCACAGAGGTCACCTAAGACCATCTGAAAACACATATTTCCAATGGACTAAGAAACTGAGACATTGCTCCTCTATCCGTCTCCAGGAGGGTCCACCCTCATGCAAGTATTAAGGGGTCACTGCATTAGGAAGGTTGAGAACCACTGTTCTATATGCTGTGCCAAGGTTTCTCTCAAGGAAGGTTTAGCTTCAGAGCTCCAACTGACAAGACTTGGGTAATAGATTGACTAAAAGAAATGAAGGAGGGGGAAGAGTGAAAGAAAGCATCAAATTGTGAGGGGCTTAGGAGACACTATGATTGTTATTGGTGCCAGTGGTGGGAAAAGTCAAATCAAGTTTGGGGGAAGGACATTAAGTTCTACTTGGGACTCGTAGAATCTGAGGTACCGATGGAACAACCAGATGGAAATGTCCTATGTTAGGTTGAAGGTGCTGGCCGGAGAGATCAGTGCTAGAGATTTAGACACTGAAGTTGGGAAGTAACAGCGACAACTCTGGGAAGAAATGAGGATGTCAAGGTAAAGATCCCAGAGAGAAGAAAGGGCCAAGAATAGAACTTTGAGTCCCATGCCCTACCTTAGAAGGCCAGCTGGAGGAGGAGGAGAAGGCCGAAAAAGGAAGCTCTTTTTGGATATTTTGGATACCTCGAGGCTAGCTCATTTTTCATTACACCATGATTAGCACTAGTATTAGTAATAACAGCAATAACACCTTTCTGTTACTTACAGGTTTTAAAGTACTTTCCCATCTAATTTCATTTGCTCTTCATTACAACTCTTATCTTTGAGATAAGACAGAAATGATACCCATTTTACAGATGAGGAAATTGTAAATGGCAAAGTAAAGACCAGAAGCTAGATCTCCAACTAGCCTCATGATCCCCAGACAGTAGAAGGAAAATGAGGCCTCGCACAGTCCGAGGAATCCCTTCAGTTCATGCTGAAAAGGAGTTGCAGGACCAGGATTAACAGTAACTTATCAGTGTCTGACGCCCTGGACCTGACGGACTCATTAAGTCATTAACAACAGGAACAGACGTAATTTTATCAAAGACGTTTAAGAACTAGTTGGAATCCAGAAATGAGAAGGTGAGGGGTTTAGTAACGTGGGATGATATGACCAGAGTTTAAAAATAATTTTTTTTGGCAAATAAATACCTCCCTTCACCCACACCACTGATAGGAAGTTAGTTAACTCTTTAAAGGGGAACATCTGTAGCCTATAGGATCCCAGGCTATAAGGTTGACAAAAGAATAAAGCACATTGATAGCATCTTAGCTTAAAAAACTTAACTAAAAATCCACTTTGCTTTTCTTGTTTGGGTAACACTAGAGTTTGTGTGGGGTATCCAATTTGGGTCTCTTTGCATTTCTCATCTAGATACTAAAACTCATACAAGAAGCATATTTCAAAGATCTGGCAGCTTAGAATCTTAGAAAGTTGTCTATAACACAGAGAGGTTAAGAGATTTTCCCAGAGTTATACATCCAGTCTGAATCAGAGATGGCTTTTTAATTCGGCTCTTCCTAGTGTTGAGGCCAGCTCTCTGCTCACTACTCTAGTTAATTCTGATACCTTGAATATGAACCTCCCACTTTGAGCTTTTGACTTGCTATTGATACTTTAGGTTTTCAGTCATATCAAGGTGATATTTGGACCTTGATTGGGAAATATTTTCCTTAATTAGAAATTTGTGAGATTTACTCAACTCCTTCTAAATTTTAAGTTCCTTGAGGACCAAGATTACATCTTAATTATTCTTACATTAACACGTAGGGTAGAACTATGATGTCCTCTGAGGGGCTGTGGGGGTAGGGGATGAACCTATGACTGGAGTGATGCAAGGAACTCCCTGTGGGGAAATTCCCTCCACAGATATAGACTAGCAACTCATCTAAGAGAGTTGTCTGGGACATTGAGAAGGGAAGTGGTGACCCAAGGTGGTGACTCTTGTCAGAGAAAGGACTTAAACTCAGACTTAAACTTCCTAATTCCTAGACTGGCCTCTCCAATTTGTCATGCTTTGGTCAGCTACCAATGATAAAGGTTAACGAATGTATTTGTTGAATGAATGAATGAACTCTATGACTTTCCCAGTCTTATTTTGAATTCTGTCAGCTTCCCTCTCCCGAAGCCTTTGAAGACCTGATCAAGTTTTCCTTCCATACCAATGTGTTTGAAGGCAACATCGGCTACCTGAGGTTTGACATGTTTGGAGACTGTGAGCTGCTCACCCAAGTCTCTGGTCTCCTGGTGGAGCATGTCTGGAAGAAGATCGTACACACGGATGGGATGATTATTGACATGAGGTAAACATGGGAGGAGAAAGTCCCCAAACCTTGACTAGAAATCCAGGCCATAACATGGCAGTGGAATTGAATAAAACCAGAGTTGTAATTAGTTTGGGAGGCAACCAGGTGGCTCAGTAGGCAGTACACTGGTCCTAGAATCAGGAAGAAAGTTCAAATCTTGCCTCAAGTCGTTCAATCTGATTGCCTCAATCTACTAGAGAAAAAATGGCAAACCTCTAGTATCTTTGCCAAGAAAACCCCATGGACAGTATTGATGTGCTGTGTTCCACAAGTTCACAGAGAGCTGGACACAACTGAACAACAGCTAGCTTGAGGTTATGGTCTAGAACCAGAGGAGAGAAAGAAGGATTTGGTTTCAGGGTGGTAGTACACCAAACTACCCCCTCCCCAACCCTAGGTTTCCTTTTTTTCCTCTTTCTTATTGTTGTTTTGTTACCTTTAATTTGTTCTGTGTGTGTTTATAAGGTGTATACCTATATAGATCTTGAGCCCCAGAGGCCATCAAGTCCATATTTCTCATTTTACAGATAGAGACACCAAAGCCCAGAGAGGTGTAATGATTTCTCCAAAATTACACAGGCAGTAAGCACCAGAGTCTGGATTTGCACCCAGGCCTTCTGACTACAAAGATAGTTCCACATTCCGTTCTCAGTTTTTCTTTCTGTAAAAACCAGCTTTTTTCCCACCTCTCCTGAATAAGCATCCACACCTCCTCCCCAATGAGGGCAGAAATCCCCATGCTACTTTGCACGCCTCACTGTACTGGAGAGATGATCACCAAGCCTTCTCTGACAGAGTCAAAAAAAAAAGCATGGGACCCCAGACCCTTCTGGTTGGACTAGAGAGGGACCCCAGACCCTTTCAGCAGGACTAGAGGGCCTCCAAGATCCTTTCTAACTCTGAGATTCTATCCCTAAGTCATTATGGTAACAAATCCTTCTTCCCACTCGATTCAATTTATCTTCATTACTCCTGGTATCATTTTCACATCATGAATAGTAAAGCTGATTTGAGGGGGCTTTCCCTGCTGGTTACTGCTTGCCCTAGGCAATGGTTGCCCAGATGTTGTTAATTATGGCTCTGAATGAGACCAAAATATTTCACCATTCCAGTTCAGTGCCACCAAGCATATTTCTTAGAATGAATGAGGACATCTAGGAATTATCATTCTCCTGCTTATGACAGAATAGGTCAATGCAAACCTGAAAAATAAAGTACTGCATATGACTGTGCCTCTCCGAAGAGAATTCAGTGTATGAAAAATCAGTCTTTACAAGAATGTAAATTCAGGATTAATCATTTATTTCACAGAATATTTTAAAAATAAATACTCTTAAAGAATCTCCTTATGTAGAAAGATCCCCTTATATCTATAAATTGTGCTTGATTTGGCAGCTAGGTGGTACCATGACACAGAGGTACAGACCTGGAGTCAGGAATCTCTAAGTTCAAATCCAGCCTCAGACACTTACCACATGTGTGACCCTGGGTAAATCACTTAACCTCTGTTTGCCTCAGTTTCCTCACTTGTAAAATTGGGCTAATAACAACACCTAACTCACAGATGAGACATTTATAAAATGTTTAGCATAGTGTGTAGCACAGATTAAGTGACATATGTGTGTATGTATACATACATATAGATATATAGATATAGATACAGATATAGTCTCTCCTTTCCAACTAATTCAGTCATAGCTTTTCAGAAACATGCTTTGAGAATATAAAGAGATTCCTAAGAATCAGGAAGACCTAAGTTCAAGACTCATCTGTGACATATGGCTATATAATCCTGGGCAATCACTTAAACTCTCAGTGTTCTAGACCAGTGGAACCAGGGCCATTAAACTACACATAAAGATCCCTGAGGGCAGCATATTTACTTAGGAAAGGAATTAGAGGAGACCTTAGAATTCATATAGTCCAACTCATTTGCAAAGGAAAAAAATAAGATTCAAAAATACAGGGTGATGTATCCAAAGTCCCACAGCTAATTAGTGGCAGAACTGAAGCTAAAACCCAGGTCTCAATTCTGTTACTTAAAGGATGCTCAAGTTGTATAGATATATATGGAAGAATATTTCACATCCTGTACAGAGATAGGGTATTAAACCCAGAGACTGACCTCTCCTTCTGGAGGCACTGAGCAAGCCCTGAGTGCTTCTCCTACACAAGCTGTATCCTTTTTCACCCACCATGCCCACTATTTTTAGGAGATCGAAGAGACATAAGATGAAGAAAACTAAGAACAGCTTGGACTTCTAGAAAGAAGGTGGGAGGAAAATGGAGGAAGCATGGAGTCCCTCTCCACTCTGCCAAATAAAGGAGAATAACCTTGGGAGTTGGACATTCGTCAATCACCCTTAGTTCCCCACTAAGGAATCACCACCCTTAGTGACCACTAGGTGGCACTAGACTCCACAAAAATACAAACTTGGCTCTTTCTTCATCTGAAGTCCTTAGAAATAGAATAGAACTGTTTCTCATTGCCCTATATTTGATGATGTTGCTACTTACCCTGACCAATATATGTTAGGGGAAGAGAGGCAGAAGATGGGAGGGTTGTGGAGAGGAAGAGGAGTAACTGAAAAGATTTCTACTAGGTCAATATCCTGTCTTTTCATAAAGCCTACTCTTTGATTTGCTGCTGGCTTTTTCTGGGGTCCTTTGATTATTTTTTTTTAAGTCTATGTTGGAAATTGACTAGTGTCCAAATAGCCAGAGGGAAACCTTTTACCTCTAAACTATGGCATTTGCAGTTTATAAAGGGATGAAGGTTGGGTTGCACTGGAAGGAGCAGTTAGTTTCAAGATAAGGTCCTTGGATTTGACACCTGACTCTTCTATTTCTTACCTATATATTAGGAATGTAGCTTCTCAGGGTCTCAGTTCATTCACATAAACATAAAAATGTTGGACAAAATTACCCTTAAAATCCCTTCTAGCTCCAGATTTATTATACTATGGAATTCCTTCATATCCTGAATTCCTAGTTTCAAAGATTTAGGAGCTGATAGAAGCAGGGGTGTGCTAGACCAAATTCTAACTGGGAAAGCCAATTATGATATTCTCATTTATGCCTCAAAAATCTGGAATCATAAATAAGAGTTTGGCTTATTGTGTTCTTGATTGTCTAGTCTTGAGAAAGTGTTAATAATGCAGGTTAAATTTCAATGGATGTGAGGGCAGTGAGGTGGTCTAGTGCATAATACTAGTCCAGCGCACTAGACCTGAAGTTAGGAGGCCCTAAGTTCAAATCCAGCCTCAGATACTTAGTAGGTGTGTGACCCTGGGCAAGTCACTTAATGTTGATTGCCTCAAAAAAAAATAAGTTTTTTGAAGTTACCTCAGAGGTCATTTATTCCAACATCTTCATTTTACAAATGAGGAAACTGAGACCCAGGCAAAAGTCTAAATCCCCAAATATATTGTAACTACACCTTTTATCCATTGCTAAGTTGTACATCTTAGAATTTCTAAACTAAAGAGATTTTGGATATAGCCTATTCCAACCTCCCTCATTTTACAAATGAGAGAATTGAGACTAAGTGACATGGTAGAGAGCCGTGTGGCACAGCAGGCCACCGAATTTCTTCCCAAATTTGGGATTTTATAATTTCATGAAAAAATCATGACCCAAAAAGCAATCTAGAGAAAAATTTCTCTATGCCCAGAGTAGGATACAAGATGGGAGAATGGAATGACTTCTGTTATCAGGTAGCTTTAGTTTGGGTCCTAGAATTTCTAATTTTAGTTAATATCCAACAGGTTCAACATAGGAGGCCCCACCTCCTCCATCTCAGCTCTGTGCTCCTACTTCTTTGATGAAGACCAAAAGGTTCTTCTAGATAGGATCTACAACAGACCCAATGATTCCATCACTGAAATCTGGACACAGGCTCATGTGGCAGGTGAGAGGGATATCCGGGGGATAAACATTTACCTGATTGGTTTTCATAACAATATGATTTCTTTCCAAATTGTTCTTCAGCATGCATTAGGGAATCTGTAACCTTTTTTGTGTCAAGGAATTCTGTGAGAACTAGAGTTCCCTTCTCAGAATTATTTTAATATAAAATCAACAAGATGAAAAAAGGAACCAAACGCATTGAAAACCAGTTATCAAAATATTTTTAAAGCTTGGAAATCCAGGTTCACAGACTCCAGGTGGAGATCCCCTGATTTAGAACAGTCGTTTTAGGGCAGTTGCATAACTGTTTAAGGTGATGTTGGACTAAGTCAGTGGTTCTCAACCTTCCTAATGCCGCAATCCTTTAATACTTGTATGTGGATGTATCTGCATGTGGGCAAACCCGCCTGGACACAGATCGAGAAGCAGTGTCTCAGTTCCTTAGACCATCAGAAATATGTGTTTTCCAATGATCTTAGTCGATCCCTGTGACCCCTGTGAAAGGGTCGTTCGACCCCCAAATGGGGTTGCGACCCACAGGTTGAGAACTGCTAGACTAAGTGGTCTTTAAAGAGTTTCTTAGAGGAAGAAAAAAATTGGTCTAAAGAAATTGATGTATACACAAAGAATTCATCAACCAATTTAGATTTTAAGGCATACAGAAAATGGAAACAAAGCTAACAGAAGGGGAATACAAATGCAGAAATAGTAAGAGTAGTTAGTTGGAAATAGAAAGAAAAGCTAGAAACAATAAAATGACCTTTGGGGTTGTTATTTTTAGATTTTTTTTTTAATTGGGGGAAAGGAGAACTAAGGAGAGGATCCGATTTGTAACTTGGGTGGTTAGGGAAATGATAATGGACAACAAACAGAACAAAAGCAGGGCTATCCAATTCCTATTTTGCTTCTAATTCCTGTTAAGGAGAATGATCTTAAACTTATAGGAAGAAAGAAAAAAATAACTGAGAGAGAATTAAAAACCAAGATAAACAGAATCATACTAAGAGACCACCTAGTTACCCTTGATGAATTCTACATCCTGGAAGAGCTGACAGATATATGATTTCTGAGTCACTGTCAATGGTCTCTGAGGGATCATGATAAATAGAAGAGATATACAACTGGTGTCCCAATTTCTAACAGCAGAAAGAAAAATGAAGTCAGCGGTCTATAATCCAACGAGCTTGACTGGCTTGGATTCCAAGCAAAGTTTCCGTTCATATTATTAAAAATATGGCTAGTAAACTCTAGGGAAGAAGTAAATAATAGCAAAGAGCCATCATGGTTTCATCAAAAATAGATCATACCTGACTAATCTCACCCCTTTTTTTGACAAGGTTGCTAAAAGACAATGTAATAGATATAGTTTGCTTAGATTTCCCTGAAGCATTTGAGAAAGTCTCTCTCCTGTGATTGTGGAAATTATTCAAAAACATTATCTAAATAATAATATAATGAAGTAGATTCAGAAGTGGGTGAGTGGTCAGACCAAAAGTATAGTCGCTGATCCTTTAATCTAAGAAATGCTTTGAGAGACCCTTTGGTCAAAAGGAAGAGAGTCTGTAGTAAAGTACCTCAGTGATCTGTGCTTGGTCCTATTCTGTTTAACATTTTAATTAGTGATTTAAATATGGATATAAATGATAAGTTTAGCACATTTGTATATGTTGCAAAGCTAGATGGGATTGCTAAATAAGTGGGTAAGAGATTCAGTGCAAAAACGAATCTTGACAAGTTATAACATTGGATCAAAGCAAATGAAATAAAATTCAGAGGGATAAATATTATTAATTTAATAGAATCTGAGTTCTATTAAAACAGTTTCAAATGTGCAAAATTGAGGAGATGAATGATCCAGTGGTTTTAGTGGATTTTAAGTTCAATATGAGTCAACAACCAAAACAATTAATGCAATTTTAGTTTACATTAAGAGTTTACATTTAGTTTACATTAAGAAATGTAAACATTTAGTTTGCATTACATTACATTAGTTTACATCAGCGAGTGATTTTTTTTTAAGAGATGGAAATGTTGGATGGGCTGCAGAAAAATAGGCATTCTAATATAGCATTAGTGATAGTATCAATTAATTCAACTATTCTAGAAAGCAGTTCAGAATTATATTTTAAGTGTCTAAAATGTCCATACCAGGGGTAGGGAAGCTGTGGCCCTCTAGGCACCTTAATGAAAGAATTAGTTCTATGAAGTTTATATTCAACCAAAGGATACTTGAGGACCTAGAGGACAACATGTGGCCTCAAAGCCTTGACTTGGAGATTTCATACCTAGGCATATATCCTCTAGGAGGTCCAAGACAGAAATAAAGGTCTTATACAGAGTTTATAACGAGCTAAAGATGGTGAAGAAAATTAAGGACAATAAAAGATAATAGCTGAACTTTTGTGGCCACAAAGCACCAAAAAATAATGAATGGATGAAACCATATGTATGAAGTCCTTCATATAATCCAGGCACCAAGTACTAGAGGTACAAATGTGATAGTTGGATAGTTAAGAGTATACTTGCCTTTAAAGACCCTACATTGTAATAGGGGAAAATGAGATGTGGGGAGAGAGAGGGAAGCAGAAGCAGAAGCAGAAGCAGAAGAAAAAGCAGAAGAAGAAGCAGAAGAAGAAGAAGAAGAAGAAGAAGAAGAAGAAGAAGAAGAAGAAGAAGAAGAAGAAGAGGAGGAGGAGGAGGAGGAGGATAAAGAGGAGGAATAATATATAATATAATACATAATATTAGTATATAATAGGATATATAATATTAGTACATAATAGGAATAGTAGTAATATGCATACATTTCTTGTTTGTTTATCTAATCTAACTTTTTTATTTATGGGAGTAATGGCCAAGAAAAAGAGCCTGTGTCTGTTAAGTCACAAAGATATTAAGCTGATCTATAAAAAAGAGAAATAACACACCCTTTCCAAAAGCAAAAGTGCTATTGACTTGATTTCTGTGTCCAGAGATAGAAAACCAGGAAAGTAGATATTGACAAGGTAGATGAAAAGATGGCCTGGGTAGGTAAAGAGAAGGGATGGGAAGCATGGTCTGGTCTGGGCCTGACTAGAACAGTTGGACTAGATGGTTTGTACTTTGTTTAGCCATTAATCAAGATGGCATAGCTTCAAGGTAGGAATTCCAAAGCTGAGTAGGTGCCTGTCAGTTGCAGAATAGATAAAGAACTTTTGGTACAGGGATGCCATGGAATATTATTATGTTGAAAGAAATGATGTCTATGAAAAAAATCAGATCACCATGAGAAGACATATAAACTAATGAACAGTAAAATAAACATAATCAAGAAAAGGTTATACACAACAATTTCACCATTGTAAACAGGAGGGAAAACAGAAAAATGAATTGAATGCTGCACAATTCTAATTACCCAACTTTTCCCTGAAGAAGAGTTAAGAAAATACAGGTCTCTACCCTTCTTAAAGAGATGGGGAACTATGGGTATGAAATATTATATACTGTTGATGCACTCGGTTTTCTGAACCTTTTATTTCTTTTTAAATATTTGTTACAAGGAATAGTTCACTGGGTAGAAGAAAGGAAAGAAAGATATTCAGAAATGAAAGTGATGAAAAACAAAAGACATCAAAATTCTGACTACTTTTCAGAGATGTAATAGAGAGAATTTATGTTTCAACAAAATTTTTGGACAAAATGACGTCCTAGGTCCTTTCCAACCCTGATATTCTGTGATTTCAAGAGGTTGACATGCCATATAAGGGGATCCAAGTAGTGAGAAACCACAAGACTAAAAGTGACATCTTTAAACCCTCAGCTCAGTATTTTTTATCTATGAGGACATGTGCTGGTGTGTTAGAATGTGCAGAAAATGTGCTTGTGATGCTACAGTTCAGTGGAGGGGGGCATGATTTAGATAAGCCTAATAGAGATAACAAAAAAATTCTAATGCTGTTAGAGTTTTTTTCCTTTGTCCTTCTGTTTGAACACAGATGTGTCTGAGGTTTGGGAATCCATAACACTTATGGTCTTATAATGATGTTGCATTGTCAGCAAACCTCTGGGAAACCCGTATGAGGGGGAAAATACCCCCTTGACTATCTTCTAACCAAGCAATTCCAAGAACCCAAAGACCTGAAGCAACTTTAGATTATACCGGGCAGCAGGGCATAGAATAAAGGGTACTAACTCTAAAGTCAGAAGACCTAAGTTCAGAATCCTAGTTCTGGCACTTAGTACACGTGTGACTTCGGGCAAGTCTCTGAACTTGTGAGGTCTCAGATTCCCCATCTGTAGAATGAGGGACTTGGACAAGATGGCCTCTGACCTCCCTTGGACCTCTAAATCTTGGATCCTATGATGTTTTGGAAGAGGTAGAAGAGCTGGCACAGAATCATAGACCTTGAGAGTTGGGTAGGACCTCAGTGATCTTCTGGTCCAACCCACAGACTATGACATAACCGGTGAAGGGGTGTCCAGCTTCTGTTTGAAAATCTCCAGGAAGAGCAAGCTATCACTTCTGTAGAAAGCTCATTCCAAGCCTGGAAAACTGTCATTGTTAGGAAGATTTTCATAATATCAAACCTTAAATGGTCACTTTATGACTTCTGCCCAACGTTCCTCATTTTGCCTTCTCCTCTGGGGCCCAAGAGAGTGGGTGTAATGTCTCCAACAAAACAAACCTTAGAACACTTGAAGACATCCCTCATGTCCTCAGCACATCTCAGACTTGTCTTCTCTAAATTGAACAGCTCTAGTTCCCAAGACTGGTCCTCATATGACATAGATACAAGGCCCTTTGTCATCCTGATTTCTCTTCTCTGGACCCTCACCAGTTTATCCACCTTCCTCTTAAGCTGTGGCACTGAGATCGGGACACAATACTCCATATGAAGACGTCAGAGATCAGTGGGCCTCCAGGTTCAATCATTTTCAGTTGTGATCCCATTTGGAGCTTTCTTGGCAAAGATACTGAAGTGGTTTGCCGTTTCCCTCTCCAGCTCATTTTACAGATGAGGAACTGAGGCAAACAGGGTTAGGAGACTTGCCCAGGGTCATACAGTTAGTAAGTTATTTGAGTCCAGATTCGAACTCATTTTTTCCTGACTTCAGTCCAAACTACACCACTTAGCTGCCTCCATCTTTCCAAAAACAATTCCTCTCTTAACCAGTCCAGGATTTCATCTGCCTTTTTGGATACCTCATCATACAACTGGCTCATACTGTTGAGCAGTCCACTAAAACCCCCAGATCTTTTTCAGAACAACTACTAACTACACCTCTCTCACTTTATATTCATGAAATGAATTTTTTTTTTGCAACCAAGCATACAGCTACATTTGTCCCTGTTAAACTTTATTAAATTTAGCCCAGTGCTCTAGCCTATCAAGATCCTTTGGGATCCTGACCCTGCTATTCAGTGGGTTAGCTATCCCTTCCAGCACTGTGTAGACATAACAAGAATGTCTCGTATATAGTGCTTTGTGGTTTGCAGAGCATTTACCAGCATTATCTCATTTGAGCCTCACATCAACTCTGAGAGGTAGACATTATTATTATTCTCATTTCCCAGGAAGCTGGGATAGAGTTAAATAACTTGCCCAGTCCCACAGCTGGTAAGTGTATGAGGCTGGATTTGAACTTGGGTCTCCTGACTCCAGGGCTTATGCTCTATCTACGGATCCACCCAGCTGCCTCTTGTCTCATCTGCAAATGCAATAAGTACATCATCACTATCTTTATCCAAGTCACCAACTCTAAGGTTTTTTAGAATTGTACAATTTTCTGTTCCAAAGAAATAAAAATTCACCCTGAGAGGGGTTTTCACTCCATTTTCCCCCTTACTGCATTAAAATCAATATTAAGAATACAATAAGTTGGATATTGAATGAAGTTCTCCCACTAGTCTTAAATGGTATAAGAGCAGGACTATGAGTCTCTATGTAGGGAAAGATGTCATACTCTGGAAGATTTCTATTACAAGGGAGAAATGGGTAGAGGGTTTTGCTATCACAAAGAATATTTACATTCATTATCTCATTCGATCTCTACAAGCATGTTAAATAAGGAAGTGGAAGGGGGTGGGGGAATAATGGACTTGAAAACAGAAGACCTGGGTTCAAATCCCAGTTCTGCCATTTACAATATATGTAACCCTGGCCAAGTCCTTTCGTCTTTTCTCAGCTTCATTTGTCTGAGTTGTAAAATATGGGCCTTGGACTAGACAGCAAAGTTAGGATTAGAACTCTGACCTCTAGAGTTCCTTCCATCATCACAAAATGTGTCAGCAGCAGACTCAAAATGGAAAGCACCCTGAGACATCCTTAACCTCCACAGGACAATGTTTCTGACTCACCACTTTTGAGACCTTTGATCAATCAAGAAGCATTTTTTTGCTAACCACCTATTGTGTGCTGGCAAAAAAAACAAAAATGAAACAATTTCAGTCTTCCTGGGCCTTACATTCTATCAACTTTGTCTTTTGCAGGTGAACGATATGGTTCCAAAAAGAGCGTGATCATTCTCACCAGCAGCATGACAACAGGGGCTGCAGAGGAGTTTGTATACATTATGCAGGGGCTTGGGAGGGCTTTGGTCATTGGGGAAGTAACCAGTGGTGGTTGCCAACCCCCACAGACCTACCACGTGGATGACACTGACCTCTACATTACCATCCCTACTACCCGATCCATTGCCTCTGGAGACAGACCCTCCTGGGAGGGAATAGGAGTGGCCCCTCATGTGGAGGTTCCAGCTGAACAAGCCCTAAGCAAAGCCAAGGAGATGTTCACCCATCATTTGCAGAGGGCAAAATAGACCTCCTAACATGATAGAAACAATATCAAGGTTCCCCTAGTTTAAAATTGTCCTAAAACATATCAGTGTACAGAAAGAAGGGATGTGCCTAGGTATTACATGAACCATACTCACTGTAGAGACTAAGGCTGCATGCTATGGATACATTTGGTAGAGCTTGGTTTGCTTATCTTTCTATAGAAGCATAGAATAAGGATCCTCATGATCAGCTTGTCCACCCACACCTCCACTCCTCCACAGCATCACTAACAACAGGTCATCATACTCCAGCTGGAATACTTTCACTGATGGGCAGTTCACTACCTCTAAGCAAATAATCATTCCACTTTTTATCTAGTTCTTAGAAAATTCTTTCTTCCAAAGAGCTGAACAACTCCTCTCTCTTACTTTGGTCCATTGCCCAATGGAACCCTTCAAAAGTTGGTCTAATCCCTCTTTCCCTGGGGAATCTGTGATGGTGACTTCCCTCAGGCTTCTCTTCTCCAACTTTCTGTGCTGATTACTTGAGGCAATGTGGTCTGATAACAAGAGCAACAGATTTGGGGCCAGAGGACCAGTGTTCAAATCCTGGCTTTTCCTAACTGGTTTTGGACAAATCGCTTAACCCCCACGGGTCCCAATTCCCTCAGATATAAAATGAGGGGCAGGACTAGATGACCAATAAGGTTTTTTAGATTTAAATCTAATCTAAAAATAAATAAATAAACCAATGAAACCTGTCCCCTTCAATAATTTTTATTTAATACAGTTTTTTAGAACTCTCACCATCCTGGTTGCTCTTCTCCAAAAATGTTCCAAGTTTTGTCGTCCCTCCTAAAATGTGGCACTGAGAACCAAAACTGGGCTCACAGCTATAGTCTGAGAAGGTCTAGGCATGTACAGAAGCACTTCATGGCTCTCACAGTATGACTGTAATACCCTAAAACCCTAATCTTCCAACTAAAGTTTGAATAATCTCTGTAAAGCCAGGTAGATGGAAACTAAGGAGTTTCTTCTTTTTTATTATCCTTTCAACTTAAAAATATTTATTTTCTCTCCCACCTCCTTCCCCTTCAAAAAAAGAGAAAAGAAAAACAAAACACTTATAACAAATATGTGCAGTCAAGCAAAACAGATTTCTGACTTGGCCATGTCCAAAAATGTATGGTTCATTTTGTATGCTGGATCCATCACGTTCCTTTCAGAGATGGGCAGCCTTCATCCTTAGCCATGACTGGTCACAGCATTGATCTGAGTTCTCGAGTCTTTCAGAGTTGTTTGTTTTCACAACGTTATTCCTATAGAAACTGCTGAGTTGTGCTTGCTGATTGACCACAACTGTTCCCTCCTTTACTATGGGGATAATCAAATCAAAGGCTTGTCAGATAGTATCACCAAGGTAAAAAGAAGAAAGGAGAGGAGAGAAGAGAGAAGAGAAGAAGAGAGGAGAGGGGAGAGGAGCCAGCTCCAAACACTCTGCCATGTTCTTCTTTATCAAAGTTGAGTACCCATTATTATCTTAATGGCCTTTAGTCCAGTGGTATCAAATTCAAATAGAAGGGGGGGCCGCTAAACCAAAATATAAAGTTCCCTGCAGTCCATACATTGGCTTAGAAAGCCAGATATTAATATTATCTATGATCTACTGTATTTTCATTTTTTATAATATTTCCCAATTACATTTTAATCTGGTTCCCTGTGCACCAGACGTCTCTCCATCTTTTCCATGAGCAGAACATAAGATGCTTACTCAAATGTTTTCCTAAAGTCTGAATATATTGTGTTTACCATAATCCCCTCATCTGCCAGGCTACTTAACCCATCTGAAAAAAAGATGTGGTTAGTCTGACCTGGCCTGCCCTTGATAATTGCATGCTGGCTTTTAGTGAACGTGGTTTGCTTTTCTAAATGTCACCAACCATTCCCTTAATACTGTGTTGTAGGAATTTGTCCACAACTGAGATCAGTTTTGCCAATCTACAAGTTGGAAACTCCACCTTCTCCCCTTTTTGTGAAAGCTGGGCTATTTTCCCCACCCACTCCAATCCTGTTGCACCTCTCCCTTTTTCCATGATTCCTTTCTCCATGATGAATTTAACACCATTAAGCAAAAGGATAATCTGGTGGATGGATCACTAGACTCAAGAGACCTGGATTTGAATCTCACCTCAGATAATTTTTATTTCTCAGATCCTCAGCTTCCTCATCTGTAAACACTTAGAACACCTGTATCAGGGTATCACTGTAATAAATGAGCTTTGCAAATCCTAATGTGCTGTGCCTATGAGATAGTGAGAGATAGAAGACTCCTTCTATCTATGTAGCTCAGCATTTTTTCTGTAACTTACAGTCTTAGATAGGCACCTAGGGGACAGGAGGATTAAGTCAATTGCCCGTGGTCACATAGCCAGAAAGTGTCAGAGGAAGGACTTGAACCCAGGGCTACATAGTCCAGAGACCAGTCGTCCTCTATTATGCCATACCATTTCTCCTAAGAGAAGAGAAATTATTACTAAAGATTACTGACAGAAGCTTGATACCCATTTCTTTCTATATTCCAGAATGTGGACAATCTGGACTTGGAGATCTGATCTCATCAGATGAGCTAGATTCTGTTTTGCCTTTTCTTTCCACTAATGACAATTTTTTCTCTCTTCTTCTCAGAACAGAGATCATTCTCCTTGTAAGAGAAAAACAGGAGCAAATATGACTAGTTCAGCCTTCTCATCACTGTCCATTACTTTCATACTACTAACCACCCCGAGCAGTGGTTCTATCTCTTCTTTGATACTCCTCTTGCTCTGACAATAGCTAAAAATCAGTTATTCTTTTGGCATTCACAACCAAGTTATTCTGGACTTTAACACTCCTGAAATAATTCTATGCAATATGCATTTTTATTCATTCCTAGATCCTGACCCCTGTTTATACCTTTTATGGTATAAGCCATATACATATATATTTGTATATATGTGTGTGTGTGTGTGTGTGTGTGTATTTCCCTCTGGATGCATAGTCTCTTCAAGCAACTGCCACTTCCTCCTTTTTTTCCTACTCACAGCAATCATTTCTGCCTTAATACCAAAAGTTTCTTCTCCTTCTCAGGCTTATTTCCCTTTCAAAATATTGGGCCACTGGATCCTACCCATCCTTTCTCTCAATGCTACACGATTTTCCTCATGAGGATGTTGTATGTAAAATATGCAACATTATTATGCTAGGGAAATGTAAGGTATGTGTGGGTTGTACCAGCCACTGTTCTGAGCAACAGGGAAAAAAGAGACAAGGGGAGATCAGCGTTAAACAGAACCAAAATCAAGCCTAACAATGTGCATCCTTGCTCTGTATTTAACAACTATGTCCTTATAACCCGATTAAATGGATTCTTTCCTAGCCCTTGCTTATACCTAGTAAATCATTTGTGACATGCCAACATCTGGGCTTAGATTGGCTTCTGGCACCTCCTACGAGAGTTTCAGAGGTCCCTTCCAGCTCAAAATCCATGTTCTCATGATTTCCCAGTAACCCATAGTCTCTCTTGCAGCACAAAGGAAGTATCATGGTAGTTCTTTATTGAAGAATGGATAAGGATGACATAGCATTTCTAAAAGTAATTTGGCCTCTAAGCACTTGGAAATTTAAATTATTTTGACAGAAATCATCTCTAGATGAGAAGATCCACAGGGCATAGAATGCCATCAGAATAAAGGGCATTTAGGGACATTTAGAAACAAAATAGAGGAAATTAAATCTCATTAAAAGTAGATTGTTCCATTCTTTCTATTTATATCCCAGTGCACAGAGTAGGTGCTTAAAAGTTGTTGATTGACTTTTCATGTCAAAAAGTAATCCTTTTACAACTGTAACTCCATTGTTGTTATTACACAATACAATTACCATTCAAGTATTTTGATGTGATATGATTTTATATTTAATATTTTAGACAAGGAAAAATATCACTAGCATCAATCTGTTCTCCTACAACCTCCATTAACATTGTCTGGCGCACAGTTTTTCCTAAGGCCACTTCACAAAACCTATACTACAGTGCTATACTACAATGTATTTCAATATTACTCCAATTTTTCATCATTCCTGAATCCTGTTTTGTGTCTATTGATTCTCTCTCTGCCCCATGACAAGTTATGTGGAATAGAGGTTGCATGTGCAACCATACAGTACAACTTAAATATCCCCCTTTCATCCATCAGTTATTCATTAAATGCCTATTAGCAACCTACTATAAGCAAGTCACTATTTAATACTGCAGCAGCGAGGTGGTGAAGTGGATAGAATTCCAGGTCTAGAGTCAGGAAGACTAATCTTCCTGAGTTCAAATCTGACCTCAGACACTTACTAGCTGTGTGACCCTGGGCAAGTCACTTAACTCTGCTTACCTCAGTTTCTTCGTCTGTAAAATGAGCTGGGAAGGAAATGGAAAACTACTCCATTGTCTCTGCCAAGAAAACCCCAGATAGGGCCACAAAGAGTTGGACACAACTGAAAAACAACTCAGCAGCAAAGGTTTTATGCTAGAAATATATAATATGAGTAGCAAGCTTACAAGCCAATAAAGGCAAAGAGACATATACCCAAATATCTGTTTTTAAAATATATGCATAAGAAAAATTAATACAAAGTACTGAGAGATTGGAGAAGGGAGAAGGAATTTTCACCTGGGAACAAAATTTCACCTGGCATGGTCCTCGAAAAAAGAGAGGAGTTTCAATTGGCTGAATACTGGAATAGGGGGAAATGCATTGCAGAAATAGAGAGGTCAGCATGAGCTAAAGCAGGAAGATGGACAAGAACAGGAGAAGAAGGATAATCCAATTTTACTAGAAGTCAAGCTGAGTCCACAAGCATTTATTAAATACCTGCTATGTGCCAAGCATTGTCCTAAGCACTGGGAATATAATAAAAAAAAATTTTGAAAAGAACAAGGAATTTGTGAAGGGAAATATTATGACCTCAGACTGGAAAGCTAGATTGTGATCAGATTGTAGAAGGAATTAAATACCAACCTAAAAGGTTTGCAATTTCTTCAGGTAGATAAGGGGGAGCTATTGAAGGTTCATCTAAGAAGAAATATAATTGACCTTCATTTTAAGTTTAGGGAGTGTAATGTGTTCTATTTAGGTCCTTACACATTTAGATCTAGAACCAGAAGAAATATCAGTGGCTACATCAGATAGCCCAACTCCCTAATTTTAAAGATAAGGAAACCAAGACCCAATGAGGTTCTGACTTTCTAAAGGTCACACAGGTAGCATCAGAAATGGGATTTGAACCCAAGTCCTGTCATTCTAGAGGCTGTGCTCTCTTTCCACTATCCTATGCTTCTGAGAATACACAAAGGATGGATGATTTCCTCATGATAAGGAACTTCATTCTCCCTGTGGGAAACCCTTCTATTTATGGAAACTAATGCCTGTCTATGAATTAGTAGATATGTCTTAGGTGGTTGCCTGAGGCAAACAGAGGTTAAGCGGCTTGTCCAATTAAATGCTCAACATGGATTTGAAACTAGTTCTTCTTGAGAGTAGGGACTGTCTTTTATCCTTCTTTGTAACCAAAGTGTTTAGCACAGTCCCTGCCACATAATAGAACTTACTAAATGTTCTTTTGACCATCTTACTCCAAAGCCAGAGCATGACCTATTATACCACATTATTTCCCTGGAAATGAGACTTCTAAGAACCAAACTCTCTAATGGGGAAATCCAGATAAGAAGTTTTGCCAGAGCTTTGGGCAGAAATACAAAAACTGACTGGATTGTCTTAGAGATCACTCAGAGGCAGGTCAAGCCCTTTAACAGAAGTAACTGATCTCTGCCCTCAGGCATGATGAAAAGCATTTTTCTCCAAAATGGACCACATACACAGTGACCACCTTTTAAACTGACCCAAGGAATATTCTTGGCCCACATTCATCCAAGCTCAACTACTGTAAGAAGAGAGAATGGGTTAGATGTGTGCTTACTGGTTCTGTGAATATTTATAATATTATAAAAGTAAAAAAACAAAACGTGGGCTATATCCACAGCAGGTCAAATGAAAATGTAAAACATTCAGATATGCTGGTCATTTGCTACTCGGTGGACCATAACACCAAACTAACCACAAAATTATCGAATTTTGAGCTCTCTAAGAGACTTTAGAAATCAACTAATCCAATCCTCTCATTTGACAGATGAAGAAACTGAGACCCAAAGAGCTTGCACCTAGTCACACATATAGTTACTAGCAGAGAGAGAATTCCAATCTAGATCCTGACTCTAAATAATAGAACTCATGTTATCGCACAAGTTTCTTTTAAATTCACTTTAAAAAAAAAACCTTCGATAGAGATTGAGTCAACATTTATATGCTCAGTTTGGTGACTCCCATTAAATTTTGTTGGGCTGTTCTTCAAAGTTTTCTTTCTTTTAATGTTCTACCAAGAATATGCCCATTTCCCATAACCCTACTAACAGTGGATGTCTTAACTGATTATTGGCTTAAAGGACTATGTAGAAAGGCATTCAGTGGTTAGAGGTCTGGCCTCGAACCATGAAGACTTGAGTTCAAATCCTCCCTCTGAAATATAACAGTTGTGTGATCATGGGCAAGTCATATGAGCTCTCAAGGCCCCCTGGGAGCTCTCAAACATTAAACTATAACACAGATTGCTGATTTGCATTATTGAAATTTCTACACCAAGTTCAACTCCAACACCTCTCCCCTCCCCCCAAAAAAGATACTATCTTAAGATTATGTTGATTTTTATTCCTCTGATTATCAAGGAATTGTAACAGCATTGCTTGGACTTTATTATACAGATATAGATAAGGGAACAAAGACCTATTTTCACAAAAGGATTCAGAGTCACTTTATTAGGAATGGGGAAAATTGGTACCAATTGAAATGTCCAGTTGGAATTGCTGAATAAATCATGGCATATTTTTGAAATAGGATATTAAAGCATCCAAAAATTACAAATATGAAGAATTCACAGAAATATGGCAGGATACAGATTGTGAACCAAAGACCAGAAGAATAACCTAACACATTCCCTACAACCATACATATGTATGCATATAGTTAGGAAGAAACAAAAGCAAAGGGGGATTAATAATTAATTAATCAAAAAGCTTTTATTAAGTTCCTACTATGCGCTAGGCACTACGTAGACAAGGTGCTGGGGATACAAATTACAAAAATGTGGTATTTCTTGTTCTTGGAGAGTTTATGCTACTGGAAAGAAACAACATGTTCACAGATAAATAAGCACAGGAAGCCCATGTTGCACATGTACTGAACAGGATACATTCACGGCTGAGCTTTCTGCTTCCAGACAAACTCATGGGCCTGAGGGGGGAAGGAGAGGGAAAGGCGGATTGTTTTGAGATTATGAGGCTTTCCCTTTGTTGCCTTTTGAGCCGGTGGAATTATTAAGTGTCAGAGATGGGATTTGTATCCTGTTCTTCCTGAGTCTAAGGCCAACACTTGAGCAATTAATATGACTCTGACTCCCCGGGAAGTAAAAAGAATTATCATGGGATTTTTAATGGATTGACCAGAAATTCAATGCTCTCTATTTTTCAGGCTGCAGATTTTGTTAGGACTATTCCAAGATACTACCTCTAAGGTTTGAGGGTAGAACATCTTGGCCATCATACTGAACACATGAAAAGTAAAGCCCCTTTCCTACATAGGCAATCCTGAGACTAGATTCTGAGTCTCATCTTTCTGTTTGTAGCTTTTTTTTTGGCAGTTTTTCCCTTGACCTCGGATCCTAGGTTCTTAGCCTATTACGTTCAAAGGTGGAAAGAATCTTGGAGGCTATCAAGTCCAATCCCATTTTACAGATGAGGAACCTGAGAAAGATTTTTTACATTTTACAGATGAGGCTGAGAAAGATTAAGTAACCTGCCTTGGATTACACATCTAGTAAATGTCTGAGACTAGATTTGAACCAAGGTCTTCCTGGATCTAAATTCAGTGCCCTTTCCACTACTCCATGTTGCCTATGTAAACAAGTATCTGTTTCCAAGGTGGATGTGTCTAGGCTTGGAGAAGATCTTGAAAATTCAAGAGATAGATGAATTTGGATGGAGTTTACTCATGGCCCAGGTTGGTGTTCCCAGAAACTCCTCCAGTACTCGCAAAGATGACTATGGCAGGAGAATGGGCCCAAACTTGACCCATTTTGCCAGAAGACATAAATTTATTTGGACAGTGCAGAGCTGAGGTGAAATGGATGAAGAAGGCTTACTAAGCAGTCTCACAAACCACATTGTATTTTGATGAGGCTTAAGTATCAGCATCCTGAGAAACTTTAAAAAGTAGTTATAAAGCAATTAATTAATTTAAGTTTTTCTACCAATAAATGTGGTCATTTGAGACCTTTAGCATTTCTTCCAGTGTAGGAAATAAATGCCTGTCCCATTCCAGATTTATATTGTACATTGAGTCCTTTTCCATTCTACCTCTAGGGAGATCCTAGACAAGAACCATAACCTAAGCTATAAATATATGGTCCATGGGGTTCCAGAAGATAGGTTTAATGATACGAGAAGGGTGAAGGGAAAAAGCAGAAAAAATCACTCCTCTTCATTACAGGCTAGGTTCCCCCTTATCTGGATCACATTTGTGAGCCCAGAGTAGAAAGGCCCCTTAGAGAAGAAAGGTGAGGGATGAGTATACCAGCACCTTGGGCCTGTTTAAATACAAAATAAATGCAAAGCAACTTGAAATGGAGGGGTTCATTGGGAAAGGCCTCTTAAACAAGGTGTCACTTGAACTGAGTCATGAAGGATTCCAAAGGATGTAGGTGAAGAGGAAGAGCATTCCAGGAATGAGATGCAGCCCATAAGAAGGGTTTGGATATAGGAGAGGAATGTCGTGTATGGGTAATGAACCATATGCAAGCCAGTTTGGCTGGCATTCTTAGTGCATAAAGAGGGGATAATGTGTAATCAGCCTGCAAAGAGAGACTGGAGCCAAATTATTATAAGGACGTTAAATACCAATCAGAAGAGTTTGAACTTAATATGTACACAGACTGAATTGGAAAGGGATGAAGGGGAAATGTATTGAAGATACCTGTTTATATTGTGTGAAATTGATTTTGTTTTCTGTTTGGTTAAAATGTAAACCTAAATTTAGAGTTTTGCATGGAGAGTTTGGTAGATCATTTGTTTATTAGTATTAGCTGTGAATGGTGACTTATTGTTTTTTTTAACAGAATTGTCCAAATCATTTTAGCCAGAATTGTCCAACTAGCCAATGTTTGCTTATAAAGCCTTTGAACCATGCCAAATGGACAGGAATTTGATGATGGGAATATTTCAGCCATCATGCACATTCCTTTCCATTTCAAAAAAATACATCTGAGCTACAAATGCTGTAACCACAAATACTAGCTGTGGAATAATTGGTGGGTTCTGGCCAAGCACTATTCTGGGTCATTTATACAGGTTTCAGCCAATGAATACTGGCAGCTTGGTGGCACAATGAATAGAACTCTGGGCCTAGAGTCAGAAGATCTAAGCTCAAATTCGGCCCCAGTTACTTACTAGTTTTGTAACCTGGGGCAAATCACTTCCTCAGTTTCTTTATCCAAAAAAAAACAAAAACGGAATTGAGTTGTTATGAGGGCAAAATGAGATTTTACAAGGCCTTTAGCACAGTCCTTGGCACATAGTAGGCCATTAATAAATGTTTCTTCCCTTACCTTCCTTCCATGAATACCTGTAGGAAACACCTTCTATTCAATTTATACTAGGAGAGATGGGAATCTAGGAGTCTAGGCATGTGTTAAAAATCTGAAAATAGGGAGGGAGGTGGAAGGAAGCTCTTAGAATTTTATAGTCCACTCATGTTTTAGAGTTTTGCTCCATGGACCCCTTTGACAATCTGGGAAACCTACGGACCACTATTCTGAACAATGTTTTTAAACTGCACAGTGGTTAGAAGGCTAGAACTGGAGTCTGGAAGACCTCAGTTCAAATCTGTCCTGAGACATATACTAGTTGTGTGACCCTGTGAAATCATTTAACCTCCATATGCCTCAGTTTCCTCATCTATAAAATGGGGAATAATGATCTAATTTTTTTTTTCCAGAGGAAGGTGTTTATTACACTTCCAGCAAGGAAGTAGGTGTGGTGCTCACCAGGGACAGACCCACCTGATCTAATATTTTTAAAGTACTTTCAAACCTCAAAGTATTATATAAATGTTAGCAATTATCATCATTATAAAATGTATACAATAAAATACATAAGATCACAAAGGAAATCAATTATATAGAAATAGATATAAATATATACAATAAATATACAGTTAGAAATATATAGAAATACAGTTATAAAAGCAGGGAGGGGAGTTAAGTTCATAAATACCACATTAACAACCCACGCTCTAGAGGGAGGTCAGGAAGTTTATTTAGTGTCATGAGAAGCCTGAAAAGGAAGCAGGGGGAAATCCAACAGTAGCAATGACAATGGGAAGCTACAGAGGTATAGAAAGGCATTGCCATATTTCTTCAGGGCAGCCTAATGGAATAGAAGGAAGAGTGGCTTCAGAGACAAAAGTTTCTAGGTAAGAGAATCCCAGATCACCAAGTGGGAAGGGGCCATCTTGTCTGACCCACACTTTGCCAAGAATCCACTCTGTCTGGGTCCTCTTACAAGCTATGTGACCTAGAAAAGGTCACTTACTTTCTCTGAACCTGAGTTTCCCAATCTGTAAAATGGGGATTATGCTGTTTCATTTAAATTCATCTGAAGTTTATTAAGCATACTGTACTATAAAAAGGACAAGAAAAAAAAAACAGTCCCTACCCTTACTTAGATTTTCCCCAAGAGGAAACATTTGAGTTACTTCATAGGACTGTGGTAAAGGAACCACTTGGTCAATAGTAAAGTGCTTCATAAATGAGAATTATTAATGCCTTATTAATGCCGTTACTGAGAATCAGTGTGGCCTACTTGATACCATGTCGGAATTGGAGTCAGGAAGATAATAATAATTCAAATCCTGCCTCAACTACTTACTAACAATGTAATCCTTCAGATAGAGAGAAAGACAGGAACAGATAGGGTAAGGGATTTAGATGCTCATAAGGATAAATATTAGACCAGTGATTTCATTAGCATAAGAAATTCCTGAAAGAGGAAACTCCTTCTCCCAGTGTAGATTGGCACCTTCTTGGAATGTTGCCTAGAGAACTGAAAATTTAAGAGGTTTACCCAGAGCCACACAGGCTCTGGTCATGTCTGGCATGTGTCATTTGCAGGTCCATTCTGTTAGGCAGTGGTTCTCTACCTTCCTAATGTCAAGATCCTTTAATACTCGCATTTGGGTGGACCTACCTGGAGAAGGATAGAGGAGCCCTGTTTCAGTTCCTAAGACCATTGGAAATAGGTGTTTTCCAATGGTCTTAGGAGACCCCTGTGAAAGGGTCGTTCAACCCCCAAAGGGGTCATGACTCACAGGTTAAGAACTGCTGTGTTAGGGGAAGAGGTAATAACAGTTGTAGTACTTACCTTATAAGGACGATTATGAGAATCAAATCAGACCGTGTTTTCATATTTTGCTGATATGAAAGAGCTATAAAAATGGCCTGTGTCATTTTCTTCTATTAATGCTCCAGTTGAGTTTCAACAGTCCTTTGGTGCCCACAAGTAAAGTACAAACTAGATCATTTACCACTTCCCTCAAATTCGTTAGACTGCATGCTCCTGGAGAGCAGGGACTGACTTTGGCCTTTCTATGCATCCACAGTGCATGATGCTTAATAAATGACGAACTGTCTGATAAATTGGTGGTTCCCATTAGTTAGCATCAGAGAGAGTTAGGGATAAGGGCAGGAGGAGGAAGCAGCAATCAATAAACACACAGGAATTATGGAAAGTCACCAACTCCTATAACACCGCACCCAGTTATTCACAGAATAGTGGCCAAACTCCAAGGATAGGAGATTAGGAAAAGTTGAGAGACCTGGCCCAAGTCACCCCTACTGCTTCTGATTAAACCAGGTCATATTCATCTCATCATGCCCCTCAGTTCCTCCCCTCAAGAATGAGGCAATGCCTATACATTTGGAAGCTTAGTTTGAGATCATGAAGAGTTCAGTCTGGCCCCACCATAACAATAGGCCACTTCTCCCTCCCAGTATGTCCTCCATGCCTGGAATGCATACTCAGCTTCCCTCTGCCTCTTAGAATCCCTAGCTTCCTTAAAGGCTCATCTCAGGTGGGTCCCCTTTTCTGACCAGAAAGCCTTCTGGCTTGAAATGATTTGGTATTTACTTATCTGTATAGACTTTGCCTGCAACCTCACCACCCCCCCCCAAAAAAAATTCTAGTTTCTTGAGTGAAAGGAAAGCTTGACCTTTGGTTTTGTGTACCCTGCACCTAACAAAATGCCCTGCATGCAATGAATTCAGAAAGAATGGAACAGAGTGAAACTGAATGGAATTGAAGTTAGAAGTCATTCTAGTAGGTGGTATGGTTGTGTTAGTTAATGATCAATGATTGAGTGGCTACTATGTGCTGAGATGGTGCTAAATACTAGGGATATAAAGGCAAAAGCCAGCCCCTGCCCTCATGGATCTCACAATTCAATGAGGGGCTGGAAAGGGGAGACAACACGCAAAGAACTATGTACACAAACCATATAAACAGGATGGTTTGGAAGTAATCTTAGATGGAAAGAACAAAGATTAAGGTTAAGGCCTGTGAAAGGCTTCTTACAGGAGGTGGAACTGTACTTAAGACTCAAAGTATGCTGGAGAAACCAAGAGACCAAAACGCGGAGGGCGAGTTTCACACATGGGAGCCAGTCAGTGAAAATTACCAGGAGCCAAGAAACCAAATTTGGGGATCAACAAGGAAATGAGTGTCACCGTATTGAGAAGTGAGATTTACAAAGATTGGAAAGATAAGGAGGGGCCAAAGTATGTAAGGCTTTGAAAGCCCAGCATAGGACTTTATAGTGGGTTCTGGAAGTGATAAGGAGTCACTGAAGTTCATTGAATGGGGGTAACATGGACAGAACTGGGCTTAAGGAAGATCAGTTTGATAAATGAGTAGAGCATCAGCTGGAGTGTTAGGGTCTGGTGATGCTGGAGCAAAAGGGAAAATAACTTTACCCAAAGGTTGTGGCCAGATATCAACTGCCCCCAATTCTGTGAGCCTTTGTGAGGTTACTTTGAGCCTGGGCATGTGGAAGTAGGTTTCATGTGTGAAAGGTTGACAGGAATTTCATTCTGGGATTCACTGTAAATAGTCAAAATATGTTTCAGAGAAGCAGATTGTGGGTCAAGAATCATAAGGTAAGAGGCAGTAATTGGAGCTTGGAGCCCAGATGGAGCAGGGCATGAGAGAGGCCATAAACCAGAGTACTGGCCTGGCATTTGTGTTTTGGTGCCTCCTCTGATAAGAAGCCCAGTTTGAGTCTACATTGCACAGAATATCCAATTGACAAATTACTGATCTCCTTGTAGTCTGCAGCAAGATCAAATGGGTATTGGGAGTGGGGATGAGAAGACAAGGGGACCTATCAATCAATCAATAAGAATTTATGAAGTGATTACTAAGAAAAGCCACTGGTGGTACAGTGGATAGAATAATGGGTCTCCAATCAGGAAGACCATATTTCCTAGCTTCCACACTTCATGACCCTGGGAAAGTCACTTAAACTCTGTCTGCCTCAGATGTCTCAACTGTAAATAGAAAACATAGTAGCACATGGCTCATAGGATTGTTGTGAGGATCAAATAACATAATATTTGAAAATACGCTTAGCATTGTACCTGGCACAGTAGGCACTATATAAGCACTTATTCTCTTTCTCTAAATGTTAGGTACTAAAGAACACAAGCGCAAAGAATGAAATGATCCCTTTCTAATCTTTCTGATAGATGTATGGGATAGGGATCATTTCATCTGATAGATAGATGATAGGTGAGCTTGTACATGGACTGTGTTTTGTAGGATCCCTGATAGATCATTATTATCACCTTAGCTTATTAAGGGGGAGGGGAATATGAGACACAAGGTAATTGAGCATCTTGCCTGAAGTTACATAACAAGATAGCATTGCAGTCAGGGCCCACATTCAAGTCTCCTGATATCTGTCTAATTCAGTGTTCTTCTTAGCACCCTAACTAACTAACTAGCAAAGACAGGTTATGTGGATACAAAAAGGGGAGGTTATCCCTTCATCCACGGCATCAGTGCCCATGGCATCTAGCTGCCGCATAGCTCCCCAAAGTATCGTGGATGGATGGAGTAAGGAAGGGGCCAGGCCAACCCTAAGAGCACAAAATAAAAGTAATTTTTTCTCATATCTCTCTAGTAAAATTTCTTACCATCCCTTAGAGATAAAAGAAGCTTTCTTGAGCATCACAAAGCTGGGTTCGTGGCTGCTCCTATAGCCCAAGAGTTCTAACCACACGGGAGCCCTTGGAGGTCATTACCCTATTTGCAAACACCTGGGTCACAGGTGGAAGCTGTCTCCTGATGCTAATGACCTAGGTGAAGAGAGGCACTAAAGGCAGCCTGAAAATTCAGCAGAGTACTTGAGTGCTCCAAAGTTTCCATAGCAACAGTAGACATTCCACTCTACCCTCTGGCTGCTTCCAGGGACTTCTTTTCCTAAATCAGTGGAAGAAAAGGGAGGGAAAGGAGGACACATCCATCTGCTTCAGCTTGTCCATGTGCCCTGTCACTAGATGACTGAATAGTTCGCAAGTATCAGGCCAGGCAAGTGTGGTCTAATCTCCAGTTCTTACCATCCTTAACCATCCCGCATAGCTGGTTCAGCCGGTGGCATTGGTACAAAATGAAGAGAATGTATTTACTGTAACCATTTTGAATACCCTCTTAGTACTAAATGTTTTACCTGCTGCTCTGCGCTGATACCAAGTTTCTCTCTCAGAATGTTTGATGTTCAGGCAAACACCTTCAAAAATCCAAGATGGGAAGAAAGAGAGTTTTTCTTTCTAGTGTTCAGAGAAAATTGGTAGGACTCTCAGATGCCAAAGAGGGGAATCAGGTGTGATGGTTGCTTATTGGTGAGTTCCAAAGAGCACTTTCTCTATGAATAGCATCAATAGAGGCCCTTTCTTATACAGAGTAGAAGTGGCTATCCATGTGGCATGATTTGATAAGTCTGAAGAAAATATCTTCCCAGCTTAAAGGCTTCCTTAACCACTGACCTTAAAAGAATGAATACCATCAGCAAACAGGATTATAGGATCTTAGATTTGCATAGCTAGAAGACTGAATTAGGTTGGTCAATAGAAGAATAGATAGATAGATAGATAGATAGATAGATAGATAGATAGATAGATGATAGACAGATAGAGAAAGAGAGAGACAGACAGACAGACAGACAGATCTTAGGAAGATAAGATAAGGTAGATTTTATCAGAACCTGGGGGAACCAGAGATTTAGATTTATGTTTGAAAGGGGTAGATGATATCTAGAACCCTAGCAGAAGTAATGAGCCATAATAATGATAATGATAAGCCATCATTTATATGGAGCTATGAGATTTTCAAATTGCTTTGCATGTAATCTCATTTGATTCCCATAGCAATCCTATGAGATATACGCAGTCACTTTACAGACTCAGTGGATTAGGGAATACATTAAGCAGTCGTTAGTTAACTAATAACCCTGCAGAGTCCTAAAGGAATAAGACATAGGACAGGGGACTTCTGATGGACTGAAGGAGAAAAGACTATGAAAAAGATGAGAAAGAAGGGATCTTTGGTAGCTTCGGATGTGTCTGTGGAGCATGGGAGAGTGGGGAAACCGAAGGTTAGCATTTGGGAACCGAAACCTTGAGGACTGGGGAAGCAAAAAGAGAAATAGAGGAACTGAAGACAAAATTATTTAACTTCTTTTCCATTTTGATCAAGGCAGTCATATGAAGGTGAAGCTGTTTTGATAACTGGCAACTTCATAATTCCTTCCTTAAGACCACTGCTGAAACACCTTGTCATCTTCAGTGAAATCAGTGGGAATGATCTAAAAATGTCAATTCAGGGATGTACTGGATGGAGTCAGCTCAAATAAGCTAAGAAGAGCCCATTGTAAAATTTTCAGTGTGAGCATTTATAATGCAGAAACAGGAAAACTCTACCAATCAGGGCTTGATTTATTGGGGTGTTTTTGTCTGTTTGTTTTTTGCTTGTCTAGACTTAAGAAGGTGGTGGAGAAAATGCTAACAATGCGTATTAGAGTAGAAAGTGTTTTCATGAGTACATTTTTTAAGAGTGGGTGGTTCAACATGTACCAGCACATTAATGTTAGGTTGAATTGGTTAAAGTAACAAACCACCAAGTTAATTGACAACTAATTTTAAAAATCATTAAAGAAAACTATTGAAAAATTGCCCTACCACCTCTTGGCCAATACACAAATCATTGAAGTTTGAGGACTGTCCATCTGTGTTCTGAAATTTATTTGTGTCAAAGTACCAGGCTTGGTAATGTTGTAGAAGATTAATTAGTGGAGCACTCAGGAAGTCTGACAGTTCCTAAAATGCTTCTCCTAGAAATAGACTTAGCCTTAGAGGGAACAATTTGTCCACAGGCTCATATGGCATCTAATGATAACCAGCCAGCTTATGCTGCAGTGAAACCAGTGTCCTCGAGTTATAAAGATCAGTACCACTCTGTACTGTGTACCTTGTATGAAGGCGTGCTTCATTTCACTCTCCATCATGACCCAAATGCTCTCAATACTTGGCACTTTTGTTCCCTCACACAGGTGGACCTCCATTTTTGGAATACATTCTTACCTCACCTCTGCATGAGATCTATCCTGATCCACTCAGTTGCCAAATCTCTCCCTTTCTTAAAATTGTATTATTTTGTATATATTTTGTATTTAATTATCCAGGTACACATTGAGTAAGTTCCCTTTCCTATTCAGCAGAATATAAGGTCCTTGAGGACAGAAAGTGTCTCATTTTGGGGCTTTGTATTCCCCCAGTAGACACTAGTATAGTGCTAGTGTAGACACTAGTATAGTGCTAGTGTAGACACTAGCACAGTGTCTACATCCCCTGTTTCTTCTGGATACTGACCAGCCCAGGAAATAGTGAGAACCTTCTCTAGCCAGGCTTCTAGTTTTTATTTATTTCTATTGCAACTGTCTTTCCTTTCCATTTCCAGGTGATCAGTTATGGTCATGTCTCCTTGTCTTGAATTTGAGTAAAAACTTAATAAATATTTGTTGAAATGAATTGAATTGAATTCAACATCAAACAGGGAAATTTCATTGACTACTCAGAAATCTACAATCCAATATAGCCCGTGTTCCCCATCCAGACTATAAATGACTGAAGGTTTATCCCAATGAGCAGTTCAAATGGGTCTTGTTCTTTAAAGCAAGAAAAGCATGTTAGATAACATAAAAGAATCCCAAGTTTGCCTTTGCTACATACAGCTGCTGCCTGCAGACATGCCAGCTGTCATAAGCCCAGCATTATTGGAGATGCACACACCTGAATGGCAGCAAATTCTAAAGGATTTTCAAATGTGACGGGATACAAGCAGGCATTTGAACACCAGAGCACACTTCACTGAGTCCATAGTGAATAAAGGCCCCACTCTGGTAAAGGACAACAACAGGCGTATGGAAGGTACTGACATGGTTGGACCCACATCCCCTGTTCTTCTGTACACTGACCAGCCCTTGAGAGGATGAGGACCTTCTCTAGCCAGGTTTCTTGCTTTTATTTATTTTACTTGCAACTCACTCCCTTTTCCATTTCTGGGGGGTCTTTTATGGTCATGTATCTTTGCAAATATAAAGCCATCTAACCAGTATGTATTCACATTCACCCAAGGCGTGTTTGATTTTCACAGAGGGCAGTGTCCTGAGATAGAGACTGTAGGTAATTCTGCTTCCCCTGAACATATGCTCCCAGTTAGGAAAAATAGGGTGCTGTGAATAGAAGGGAAGCATAGCAATTCCAACAATGGGTGTCTGTGAGGACAGAACAACTCTTTGGATAGAGTGAAGTATTGCTTTCTGTGGTTGCTGAGAAAGAAGTTTGTCTCTCTATACCACTGGGAGGGGGCTGTCCCTGGAAGAGAATATTTAACTAGTTTCTAAAAGATGCCTTTTTCTTTATACCACTACCAATCACAACTCCCTTCCATTCCCCATACAATTATTTCTCAGATGTTATGCACATGTTTTTTGGGTGGGGAAAAGTTGGTGCTGTTTTTCTGCCACCTCTATGTCTGAACTTAATGCCTTAAGATGAAATGGGAATGGAGGCGACATTTCCTGCATGGATGGTTCAAACACTTCACACCCTTGAAAATGTTACAAAGTCTGTATTATACCAACACACAGGTCTGAAAAGTACAGGGATTGAGGATTAACAGTGATCTTAGCTTCATTTCATTATTTCCATTCCTTAAAAATATATATTAACAAGGACTTGTATATAAGGGCTGGACAAGATGGCCACTAAGTTCCCTTTAAACTTGACAACTCTGTGACTCTGTCTTTTTCAAACTAAGGCCAAAGCTAGCTGGCCTTTTGTAAATATTCCGTCTTTGAGCCAGAAGACAGCATTGTCAGTCATTGCAAATAGACATTTCCCTAAAGAAATTCCCTCAGTAACAGAACCACCCAAGTAGCACGTGGGGCAGGATTAATTCAGGCCATGATTCTAATTGTGAGAAGTCATGTGCCGGGAAAGATGGTGGCGCTCTCGGAAATACTCGTGGCAAATTGGGCAGGTCAGCTTCTCTTCCCGCCTCCTCTTGGCCTGCACCTCTGAAGAGGAGGATTCTTTCTTATGGTGCGATCGCATGTGGAAAACCAAATCAGATGTCATACGGAAGGAGAGGTTACATTTTGCGCACCAGTTCTGGGTAGCCATGCCAAGTGATGTGAATGTAGGCGGCAGAAGCGTCAAAGACGGGGAAGACGGGGTGGAGGAGGCAGACGAGGGAGATATGTGTAACTGAGCTACAGGCTTTGGCCACAGTTCTGAGGCATATGGGAAGGTGTTGCACTGGGGGGCCCACTCCTGTAACATTTGTAAGTTGCACAAATCGCTGATGGAAAACTTGGAATTCAAAAGATTTCTACAACACATAGCATCCATGGTGTTAATGAACCCTGACAGATCCCCCAGGGCTTCTGCCGAGTTGCTGACTGGGAGCTGGGAGCTCAGTGCTGTTCTCTGGGCCAGACACTTGACTGGTTTGCTGAAAGCACTCCCCAGCTCGCCCAGGGCTCGGGCAGGCCACACAAAGGAGAAAGCACTCCCTGCCCCACTCAGGACACGATCCATTGGCTGCTGTTCTTTGCCAAGTTGGTCTGAGCCAGGGCCTCGGCTCCCCTCTCTGGCTCTCTCATTCCTAAGCTTGTCCTTTAGTCTCTTGACCTCAGTGAAAGCACTAGGCTTCTGGTCCCAGGGGGCCTTCTTGGATGACTGTTTCACTGGGCTGAGCTTCCATATGGCAGCTGACAACACATGCTCAGTTCCACCATCCTCCCTGCTGCAGGGAACAGAGGGCTGTCCCTTCTTCAAGTGGTTTGTTTTCTCCAGTAACACCATTTTCTGGACCTGGCTGTGCTCAGCTTCATTGGTCTGTGTCCTCTTTTGAGACAAAGGGCTGTGCAGGGTATCTTTCTGGGTGGCCATTTTGACCTCCAGGTCTCTGGCTAGGTTGTGGAAGTTGGTAGATTGGTCCAGATCCCTGGTATGGGGAGCTTTAGGTTCTGGAGAGCTCATCACCAAGGGGGCTTTCCCTGGAGAACACAGGAAGCGAATGTGAGAGAGAAAGGAGTGCTCACACTTAAAGGTATGGTTGCATTCAGGGCATCTATAGTCTGGGTAGAGAAGAAACAGAATATTATTCAAAAGGGGTTCTTTTGCAGGATATGAGTCATTTAGTATAATTTGTAACTACTTCCGCCCCCCCAGATTCAGTATACCCTAAGGCCAGTCTTCTAATACCTCTCTTTATATATATAAACCTCAATTTACTGCAAGAAATTTTCCCCAGATAAGATATTAGTCCTGACATTCAGCTTTTCAGACCTTTTTGGAGGTTTTCATATCTCACTGACATTGAAGTACCAGTACTCAGATGCACATATATACAATCTCCCTGTCTGACTGATCAAATTGCTATACATCTGTAAGCCTCAGACTCTCCATATTTAATAAAGAAAAGAGGCAATAATAATACATAAGAACCTTGCAAAGAAAGAGAGAATAATGGAAAAGGTATGGCTTAAGCAACTTATGAAGGGATTGAAAAGAGATCATAAAGTACAGGCAGGTCTCAATGTGAAAAACTTCCACCATTGCCTATGAATTATTCATCTAGAGCTTACAGCCTTAGCCTGGGGCACTGAGAGGCTGTCCACAATCACTCAGCCAGTGTGTGTCAGAAAAAGGCCTTGAACCTAGGTCTCAATCTCCTATCCTCATCAGTAGTAAAAAGTAATTGCTGCCAAAAAAAAAAAACCCACAGATAATTACAACCACCCAACTTACCAAAACCCTTCATCTGTATCCTTCCCCCTCCCCAAATTTTACTTTATGGAGAAAAAAGGAGACTCATAAGATATTAGAGATTTTATTAAAATAACTTCCAGGAAATATTGAAACCATCTCATTTGCCTTTGTCAATATCTCCGGTTATATAGCACAATCATAGATAGACTTTTATCAAAATCAATTTAGAAACATTTCATTTGTATTTATCAAGTTGTATTCACTAAGGCAAAAAGCAAAATAATGCCATTTAGAAAGATGCGCAAGAGAGAACACAGATTATAACCAAAAGGCTTTCTTTTATCTACAGTTAAATAGAAAATAGAATAGCTGGGACATCCCATTCCTTAAGTTTTTTAGGAAAATGTTGACAATGTTAAGCAACTCAAGGTAAGTGTCAGTGGGTTCAGTGTTAAATAAAGAAATCTAGAAAGAAATGTTCCCTGCCATCCAGACTCTTACGGTCTAAGGCTATGCCCTGGACTTTCTTTTCTTTTCTTTCTTTCTACACTCTCTCTACCACCCATGGGTCTAATTATCATTTCTATGCAGAGTTATTCCATCTCTACATTTATACAGCCCTAGTCTTTCTCCCTAGCTCTGGTCCTACATCACCAAATATCTATTGGAAATTTCCAACTAGAAGAACCATACACATCTCAATCTCAGCATGTCCAAAATTGAATTCATTTTCTTTCCCACTAAACCGATCTCTCTTAGGAACATCTCTATGTCTGGCAAGGGCACTGTCCTCCTTCCAAGCTTCCAGGTCTTCAGCCTAAGTCCTTCATCACTCTCACTCACTCCATGTCTTCAGTAAGTTTCCAAATCCTCAGGTCAAGATCAACTGCAGACTCCTTTGTTTTGTATTTAAAATATTCCATTCAATCTTCCCAGACTTATTACAGCTGTTTCACACCTACTACATACTACATACCATCTCCCATCTCCGTCTTCATCCTGTTTGTTCCGCATACCTGGAATCTCTTCTTTCCCATTTCTACCTCTTAACCTCTATGGATTAATAGCATCCCGGAGTCATGGATTTAGAAATGGAAGGAACCATAGCAGCCACCTAGACCAACCCCTTCATTTTACTAATGAGGAAACTGAGACCCAGAGCAAATTAATGATTCACCAAAGGTTATGTACTAGAAGCAAAAGGTCCTCTGACTCCCAATTCAGCACACTTTCTGTATTAGAAGCAGCGAGGTGTCACAATGGTTAGAGCCCCGGACTTAAAATCAAGAAGATTTGAGATAAAATCCAATCACAGACACCTATTAGCTATGTGACCCTGGGTGAGTCACTTAACTCCTGTTTGCCTCAGTTTGCTCATCTGTGAAATGGGGATAATAATAGCCTCTACCTCTCAGAGTTGTTGTGAGAATAAAAACGAGGTATATGGAAAGTGATGCACAAACGTTACATTATCATATAAGTGCTAGACATTTTTGTCGTTAGCAGTGGCATTTGTCCTGTCTATAAAATGTATATGGTGCTTTAAGATTTGTAAGCACTTTAAATATATTTTCTCACAACAACTCTGATAGATACATTGGTACTACTGTTATCCTTTCAAAGCTAGGACAGAAACTAAGAGAGATTAAAAGATTTGTTGAGTCACTTAACTAATAAATGTTTGAGACGTGATTTGAACTCAGATGCCTTGACATATCCACTACACCACTTAGCTTCCTTCCAGCTCCAGAGCCAATTTCTGCATGAATCTTTTCCCAGTTCTCCCAGATGCTAGTATCTTTCTGTCCCAATGTTACATTGCATTATTTCTTTTGTATGTACACACATATATACACATACAATGTATGTGTTTCTTCTGTCACTGGAATGTAAGCTCCTTGAGGGCAGGCACAGTTTTGGCTTTGATTTTGCATCCCTAATGACTTTTGTGATCCCTTTGGGAGTTGAATGGGGTTGCCTAAGATCATTAGAAAACACATATTTCTGATGGTCTTAGGAACCAAAACACTGCTCCTCTACCTGTCTCCAGGCAGATCCACCCACATGTAGATACACCCACATATGAGGATTAAAGGGTCACAGCATTAGGAAGGTTGAGAACCACTGTCCTACAGCGTCCTACTTAATAAAATCTGATGGATTAAGATACTCAGAACTACTATAAAGAAGCATGGAGAGGACCAGAATATAGCAATGTCACATAATTATTAAATGTTGGGCAGGAAACGGTTAAGGCCCAACTCACA
>CM053598.1:56291550-56302943 GCA_028646575.1 Pseudocheirus occidentalis | reverse complement strand
AAGAAAGGAAGGAAGGAAGGAAGGAAGGAAGGAAGGAAGGAAGGAAGGAAGGAAGAAAACCAACAACAAACCTGAAACCACAGATTCTTCCAGAAGAAAAGTGCTCAGAAATAATTAAGGACTGTTTGTTATTTGTCAGGCAGTAAAATAGCATAATTCGATGGAGAAATCTGGGGGTGTGTACCATAGTGGAAGGACTTGAAGCAACTCTATAGTAAAGGAATTGCTGACTCAGAATACAGTCTTTGGATTATATTATAGCTAAAGAAGAAACAAAGATTTCAAATCATTAGAATCCATTGAAACAGAGTCTTCTGTTGACATTGTGCCCAATTCCATGGAGTAGGAAGCTAGAGCAACAAGCAGGAGCTGTATTTCAATAATGTATGTCAGAAGTATTTTGGTGTTCAGAATGCAGGCAAATGCATTTAGGGAGTAGTGAACAGAAGGGGAAACCACAGGAGATCTACACCCAGGCAACACAGGAAGAAGGCAACTGTCATGTCTCCTCTCATCAAGGTAGGAGGGCTCCACTAGGGAGGCAGGATTTGAGGAGCCATTTGAATGATGGGAAAGAATTGGCTTAGTAGGAGCAAGTGTGGACATTTCACAATCTAAAGATCTGGAGGTCGGATTGTGAGAATAACACAAAGGAGTTCTGAGTGAGCCTTGGATAGAGGAGATGGAGAAAGTTAAGTAGTTCCCAGGTTCCCAAGTTAAGAGACTTGGAGCTCAAGTTGATGGTCTTGAGACTGATAGAAAAGGTACTAGGGACAGCCACCATAGGGAGGAAGGAGATATGTAAAAATGATTTGAAGGGTACAGTGGGAGTCTAATAAATAAGAGCAGTATGAGAAACTGAGAGATAAACAGGTCTAATAAAGACTATGGGATCATAATAATTAATACAAAGGAGATATTGGCATTATTTCAATGGACTAGTATTTATATAGATCTTCAAGGTTTGCAAACTACTTGACAAATAAATATTACCTCATTTTATCCTAACCACAACCCTAGGAAGTCAGTGCAATTCAACATCAGATTAACAGATGGGGAAACTGAGGCAGAGATAATTTTTTTAAGTGACTTACTCAGAGTCACACAACTACTGTCTGAGGCTGGATTTGAAGTCAGGTCTTCCTGCCTCCACTCCAGGTCTAGCCCTCTAGGCAATAATAGTTAGTAACTGGTTGTGTGAAGCTTTTTTTTTTAGTTATTCAGATTACCTCTGTGATATTTCTTCCCCAAGAAGCTGCCATTATCATCAAAGATGAAAAATGCAAGCACAAGAGATGGATGGAAGGAAGGAAGGAAGGAAGGAAGGAAGGAAGGAAGGAAGGAAGGAAGGAAGGAAGGAACCCTGCCAACCATTTTCTCTTCCTATTATTTTTTCCATATCACCTCTCTCCCTATAGTGGTTTTGTTCAGTACATTTTGCATCAGTAAATGCAAGCAGAAAAAGACAAAGAAAAAAAGATAATCCCTGCCCCCAGAGTTTACACTTTAATGGAACAGACAACACACAAAAGGTTGCTGAAAAGCATATGGAGAGAAGAAGAGCAAAGAGGAGCAAAATCCATGGTTTTGACATCCAGAAAGTCAGGAGCAGAGCAGGGAGGTGAATGGAGACAGACTGACCTGGGCCTTTCCACTCACGGAGGCTCCATGAGGAGATTACCAATGGAAGAGAGGGGACCTTGCAGAGGAGGCAAGTCCAAGAGATGGTTGGGAGGGAAAGACTGATTGAAGAACATTTGGATTGACTTGGTGATGGGATCCCTAATCTGAGTTGTCTTGTCAACAAACACTCCATGGAATTCTGTGATTCAATCTCTGACCACTTTATGGAAAGCATGGTACTATGGAAACTACTTCAAATCCTCCACCCTGAAACCCTAACAGAGAAGGCTCATCTACAATCTGGGTTTGGGAGATGGAACTTTGTATTACTATGGGACAGAAGTGGGGTTGGAAGTAGGGAAGCACCAGGTTTCTGAATATAACATTCAATGAATTGGGGCATAGTCATCCTTGAAAGTACCAAAATTCTGAGGAAGAAAAAGTCTGTGTGGACCCAGTAGAACTGTAATAACAAGGATAATAACAATAATATTAAGAATAAGAGCAACAATCAATAAACTTTGTGGTTCACAAAGGGCTTTCCTCTCAATTCTAAGATGTAATACAAGTAATATTCCTAATTTTTTCTTTTTTTCTTCATGTATACAAGATAAATCTTCTACTCCAATGAGGCCCCATTTCTTTTCTAGGACCAAAGTTCTATTCCACGTCAAGCATGAACTTGGATCTAATTTTATCCATTCTCAATTCATCTTCTGTGAAATGGGAGGGGGAAGCTAGGCATTCATTCATAGAAGTGGCTTGGACAACTGGTAGAAAGTTTTGGAGTGCACCAATTGCTTTGTATATGTGGTATTGCTGTGCTTTTCCTAATCAAGCCATTTTGCTTCAGATTATGATATAATACACAAGTGATCCATTATCTAAGAGGAGGGAGGTTATTGACTGAACCAGTGTCAAGTATCTTAATCCAGACCAAGTAAACTCAGGAGTAACAAGAATGGGAGATTGTCCATAAACTCCTAGAATTTGTCACGTACATGCAAGGAAGCTGAGCCTCAGATGGGGAAACTGACTTGTCCAAGATCACATAGCTAGTCTCAGAGTCAGGACTTGACCTCAGGTAGGTATTCTGCTTCCTTATACTACTCTTATGTAAAGAGATGATGAAGCTTAGCGAGGAAAGCAAAGCATATGTTTGCTAGTGGAAAAGTGCATGGAAAGATGAATGGAACTACTGTCCCTTTCCCATGGCTATCATGCCATGGGAGTAAAATCTTCAAGAATAAGGTGAAATGGTGGGTAGTTAGCTAACATGTAACTATTACTGGTAGGAAATTAATGGCCAAATGTTCATTTGATCATATATGCATGTAGTGTCTCTTTGGACTACCCCCTAACTTGAAGGGTAGTTCCCCAAAGGATGGCAACCCCAGGTTCAAAGTACTTTGTGGGTCCATTCTTCTAAAATTATACCTCATGAATCTACAACCAATGTGTTTACCTTTCAATAAAAGCCAAAGCACACAACTTTAAAAAAAAGAAGGTATTTACTGAAGACAGACACTGCAGATGGTCATTGAATGATCCCAAAAACAAATAAGAGAAAAAAGAGGCTAGACGGCATTTGGGAAATAGTATAACCTTTTCAATAACCCCAAGCTTCTCCCTAAAAGAAAACCTCTTGTTTTAACAGAATATTCTTGTGGGCATGCAGTACTGCTTCAAATCATAAAACACAGCATCAAAATAATGAGTTCCCCAAAGAACAAGGGAACAAAACTGGGCAAGTAGTCATAAATAAGCACCAATATTGCAAACAAGGAATTATGCACGTGAAGTAGCAGAAAACTTCAAAGGGTATATGACCAAAAAAAGACTTACCAAAGTCATGCAAATGAGACCGCCCTGTCTGACTTTTTCTTGGATCATGTTATTATAAACTTTCCTTGTATCCCCAGTATTTAGTGGGTGGTAAGTACTTAACAAATGCCATACAATTATTTAGATTGATTGATTTCTGCTATTTCTTTTCCACTCCAGCTAGCTCTCAATCATCTCACCTCACCCTGGCTGTCTGCTCTTCCAGAGTGCCTTTTTGCTCTCTTGTTCAGTTCCTTTAAATCAGTAATTCTCCACTTTCCTAATGCATTGATCCTTTAATACAGTTCCTTATGTTGTGGTGACTCCCAACTATAAAGTTATTTTCGTTGTTACTTCATAACTATAATTTTGCTACTGTTATGAATCATAATGTAAATATATGATATGCAGGATGTATTTTCATTGTTACAAATTGAACATAACACACAGGTTGAGAACCGCTGCTTTAAATGATCTTGGTTATTGGCCATACCCAACGATAAAAGTCAGGCACCAGACAGGGTCATGACCTGGGAAGTTGACCTCTGTTCACTAAGTCATACTGCGAGAAAGCATCACTGAAAGCGGTTTGTGCTGTGGGACTTTGTGGATTCTTCTTCCAACTGTAGCCAGAAATTTTGAAGACACAGTTCACTAGGAGGAGTTTATGGTCACTGCCAGCACTTTAATGAAGCCAACAAAATAGGAGACCTGTGTAAAGCAACTTTCTCCCATGAGGGAGAATACTGTCATCATGTTACTTTCTTCGTACTTGGAGAGTAAATACAGAAAAAAAACTAAACTGGAAAGAGTCCAGAAGAGAAGGGATGTAGAAGTGTCCCTGGAAGTGCCATTTCAGCAAAGAATCATGACCCAATTTCAAAATTTCATCCCTAGTCCTAGATCCCAGAGACCTACCACTCCCTGCATTCCTCAGAGGAGCAGTCAGGTCATCTCTGGTCAAACTTCATGCCTGCCTCTCTGACAGCTCTAGCAATCTGAGAAGTTGTTTTCTGCTACTCAGGAGATCCTCTTAACCTCAACTTTTCTGCGTGGTTTGTTTGATGGCAGAAAACACAGATCTCACTGAGGCTCACCAACCTCCTTCGAGGCCTCACATTTCCTCACATCCTTAATTTTCTTCTGCCCCCAAACTTGCATCAGCTCTGACTTTTCTCAACCCAGAACCAACTCAGTTTCTTTTTAACAGACTGTGCAGAGTGCTGTGCTGTCTTTGGTTACCACAGGACACTCTGTGGGCAGCAGTCACATGTCTGACATCAGTTGCCAGCTTTGACTGTCCCTGCAGGCCCAGATCTGCCAAAGGCAGCTCCTTGTTCATAGAAAGGGTGTCCTATCTGTTGAGATCTGTAGATATTTAAGCCTATTGTATACTTTAAAAGTACACATATATGGAGAGTAGAGAGACAGAGACAGAGAGAGACAAAGACAGAGACAGAGAGACAGAGGGAGAGAGAAGGAGAGAGTGTGAGAGAGAGAGGGAGAGACAGACAGACATAGAAAGAGAGAGAGACAGAGACAGAGACAGACAAAGACAGAGAGAGAGAGAGAGAGAGGAAGGCCTCAATCCCCTGACTTAAAGGATTAGGTTCAAGACATGGAACCAAAGGACCAGGAGAGAACTCAGTACTGCTGCACACTCTAGAACTGAAGCCCAGAATTAAAAAGGAAACAATGAGACAGGACTTAATTGTCTTAAAAGAGTCCAAGTTTTCTAGTGGTGTGATAGAAATTATAGATGTGCTTGCTAAAATACTATCAGAAGTCTTTGAGAATTCATGGAGAACAGGGCTTCCCTAGCACGTTTCATGACTATTCAAAGGTATTTAACCTAATTTCCTTTCTCCAGGAACATCTAAATAGGTAAAAAATGACTATCATCAGAATAAATCCAACATAATTAGATCATCAGTCCATTGGGTTACATCACTATATAATTTGACACAGGTGCTACAGATGGAAAATAATGACAGACAGAAGTGAACAGGAGGAAGATAGTGGCCTGGATTGCATCTGGGAGCTTTCACGGTGGTTTTATCAATTCCAAGCTGCTCCTTGGAGCAAAAGTACATGTTTTCAATACACTGCTCCCCCATTCGCACCATGTGGTGACCAACCTTGCAGCATCACAACAACTGAGAAATCAAAGTTGCCACTTACTTGGGGGCAAAGGAAGAGGTACAATTCGTTCAAGCAGGTTGGAGCAGGTATCCAGGGCTGAATTACTCAACAAAATGGGAACAGAGATAAGACCTAGACCTGTGATTTCATTGGGACATGGAACTTCCCTAGACTAATGCAGATCAGCACCTTCACTGCACATTGTAGTCTTAGAGACATGCCTAGAATAGTGAGGCTATGAGTTCCCTCTGACATGGCCAGTTTGTGCCTGAGGCAGCACTTGAATCTAGGTTTTCCTATCCCATCTACCTGCTCTCTGTCTTCTACATCTACTCTCTAGTGCAGCAGTTCTCAACCTGTGGGTCGTGACCCCTTTGGGGGTCGTACGACCCTTTCACAGGGGTCGCCTAAGACCATCAGAAAACGCATATTTCCGATGATCTTAGGAACCAAGACACCACTCCTCTATCCAGCTCCAGGCGGGTCTGCCCACATGCAGATACACCCACATACGAGTATTAAAGGGTTGAGGCATAAGGAAGGTTGAGAACCACTGCTCTAGTGACTTGTTGCTATTTTTTTAGTGGTTCTCAATAGTGTCCAATTCTTCCTGGGGTTTTTTTGGCAAAGATACTGGTTTGCCATTTCCTTCTTTGAGTGGTTTGCTTAATTTACAGATGAGGAAACTGAGGCCAAGAGGGTTAAGTGACTCACCCAGGGTCACACAACTAGTGTCTAAAGATTTGAACTCATGTCTTCCTGTGTCTAGGCTCAATACTTTGTCCACTGTACCACCTAGCTGCCCCTCTATCCACTATATCACATAATTCATGTGTGTATACATGCATTTGCATATATGTGTATATATTCATATGTACCCATATAATTATGTGTATACATCGGAACTCCATTTGCACAGACACCATCATTGCACAGATGACCTCTATGACATTTTTCAACTCTAAGATTCTGGAATTCTTTCTATGATTTGTCTTTTATAAAACTTTTGGGAAGACATTATTTTCCCACTTAGAAGAAATTTATTTTTTAAGCATTTGCCTTTCTATCACCCTAATTGTTCCTTAGGAGAAAGGATTTCTTTTGGAAAAGCTCTTACCTTTATGAAGAATTCTGGCTTTAATATCCTGAAAACCTAGGAGGCACGAAAGCTCTTCATCATACCAAACAAAGAGCTCTTCATTTTGGCTGATCCTTCTTGTGGGGCGGAAATACAGCTGACTGTTTTCCAAGTAAGCTTCCAGGTTCTGCTCCTTATTACTGCAAGCTGCCTGAACAAGCCTCATCCATGTCAATCCAGTGGGACTATGGATGGAGTTGACATCCACCTAGTGGACATAGATACACAAGAAAATCTTTAGAAGGCATTCAGGAAACTCTGCGACTTTCCTCAAATAGGCATGGTATAACACAGCATCACATAACACAACAAAGATTGATCTTCCTTAAATACAAGTCTAACTATAGAGTGCCAGACCTGAGTTCAAATCCAACCTGACATTTTCTGACTGCATGGCTTTGGATGAATCACTTAACCTCTGCCTCAATTTCCTCAACTGTAAAACAGCACTTATCAGGGTTATTGTGGAGAACAAATGACATAATACTGAACACAGTCTTTGGCTAATAATAGGTGTTTAATAAATGTTTATTCCCTCTCTTCTTCTCACATCACCCCCTTTTCAATAAATTTCAGTGCTTCCTTCTTATCTCTGGGATCAACTATAAAATCATCCATTTGGCATGGAAAGTCTTTTATAACCTCGCCCTCCTCTCATTTCTCAGCCTTCTTACACCTCACTCATTTCCACATGCTCTGGGGGAAGAGCACATTGTTCTCCTTGCTTGTCCATCGCACAAGACGCTATCTATCCCAACTATGGGCATTTGCACTGGCCACCTCCCTCCTCATCTCTGGCTTCCCCAGATTGATTCATGTCCCAGTTAAAGCCCCACCTTCTACAAGAAGCCATTCTCAAGCCCTTTTAATTCTAGGTCTTCTTCCTGTTGCTTATATCTCAGTTGCCCTGTATATATTTTGCTCTATGCAGTGGTTTAACCATTGTCTCTCCTATTGAAGTGAAAGCAGAGACTGTTCACCTCTCTTTGTATCCTCAGTGCTTAGTACAGTGTCTGGAACACAGTAGCACTTAATAAATGCTTATTGACGGATAACACAACACAACATATATAATATGGTGTAACAACATAACATAACTTGCAACAAAGTTGCTTTGTTTTGTTGTTGCTGCAGGAGGGTTCAAGTAGCTAGGAACCAGAAGCATTGAACCATAACATGATCATACTCATGCGTCAACCAAAGATTACATATTTGGAAATGATAGCAAGACACTTGTGTAACCCTGGAATCCTGGCTCAGAGCTGAAGCCCTCAGTGACGTTCAAATCCTCCTCTGTACCTTCCATTCCAGATCCCTTTAGTCTTCTCCTTCCCTGCCCCACATCCCACTACTGGACTTCAGATACCTAAAGTTGTGGCTTGGCTCTTGGTGCTCCAGATTGCTCCATACTTTGAGGCTGTATCCCCAGCAAGGTGTTCAATTTCCCCCTTTCCCTCAACTCCAAAATGCTTTTCTGTATGTGGGTATGCTTATGAAATTCAAATTTTCTGCTCTGAGTCTCAAGCTGTGTGGCCAATTAGATCATTTAGTTAGAGCATTTCTGTTAATGAGACCCACATCTTAGATTAGATCCCTGGATAAGTCAGCTAACTTGGCTCAATGGAACTGTTCCATGACCACAAACTGCCCTTTTAAGCCCTGTTGGCTAGTAGTCACAAGAACTCCATGAGGCAATGTGGATGGATTAATGTAAATGTAAATCCATCCCCAAGACTGGAAAAATAATAGAAAAGCCAAATCTTACTAATGAGGAATGGAATATTCTCTCCCTAAGTGAGAGAAGCATGGGATAGTGGATAGGCACTAGACTTGGAATCAGGAAGACCTGTGTTCAAATCCTTCCTCAGACCTTCATCATCTGTGTGATTCTGAGTATGTACTTCAAATTCCCTGAGCCTCAGTTTCCTGATCTGCAAAATGAGAGGTTTTAAACTAGACTCCAAGGTATTTTAGAGTGAAAAAAAATGTATAATTCAACAAAAGGTACACATAGCTATAGTATCCCACAAAGGCAGCAGTGAATAATGGCTAAAGAGTTGGTCTTGGAATCAGGAAGGCCCAAGTTCAAGACCCATCTCTAACACATATTGCCTATGTGACCCTGGATAAGTCACTGACATCTTTCAGTTTCTCCAGGAAACCCTAAAGACTAAGTTTCAGAGGAAATGGTAAGTTTAAGATTGTAAGTTTGCTGACCTATACAGGTAGAAAGAGTTCTCTTCCAGAATTCCCTACAGCAATGAAATAACAGATCCAGTTTTTAATAAATGTCCTTGATTCTGTAGATCCAGAGAGTATAGCTTGTATAACCATCAGAAGTAGCCATTAGTATAAAGAAAGTAGACTAGCATTGCCACAAGTCTTGCCCAAAAGCCTAGAGGAGAAGCCCTAATATTCCAAGAGGACTCCCAACCCATTTGATTACTCTGATCCCTAGCTGACCCTAACTGCCCCTCGGTGTGGAATGAAGCAAGACAAGTAGAATTTCATTAACATCTCACTGATCAGATGGTGTAGATACATGGCATCAGATTAAGAATTTTGCAGTGTTTAGGAGTTTTGAATATTTTGGGTAGATTTTCCCCTCACTGCTATTGATATTGATTGGATAGTAAATAGTTGGAATAGGTAGAAAATCATGGGGTGTAGTGGAAATCTCCAGTAGAATGTAAGCTCCTTGAGGGTAGGAACTATTTTTCAAATTCAGTTAGACAAGTATGTATTAAACCCATGTTATGCACCAGGCACAATGATGGACATTATGAATACACAGATGCACGTGTGCGCGCACACACACACACATACACACACATATACACACACACATACACACACACACAATCAGTTTGTACCTTCAAAAGAACCAAATCTATCCTCAGACACTTAACACAAAAAACTAGCTGTGTGACCTTGGGCAAGTCACTTAACCCCAATGGCCCTACCTTCCCCCCTCCAAAAAGCAAAAATTAAAATGAAAAAGGCTGAGGAGTAATTTCTCTACTACATAGTAGGTGATCAAGAAATAGTTCAGTTATTGAATTTTCTAACTTTATATCTCAGGCACAAAAGTTACATGAATTTTCTTCTGCCACAAAGTACTTTTTCTGTGGGCCTGCTAGCTAAACCTTATAGTTACCACTTACATGGCACTTTCCATATATTACTTCATCTTCACATCAACCCTGGGAGGAAGGTGCTATTATTATCCCTAGTTTACATATCAGGAAACTGAGGTAAAGTGACTTCTCCAGAGTTAAACAGCTATAGGTGTCTAGCTCAGATTTGAGCTTGGATCTTCTTGACTCCACAGCCAGCACTGTATCCAATGCACCACATAGCTGCCTCTAAATTAAACTCTGATTTCCCGTAGAGAAATTCACCCCATTGGATGAATTGCTGATAAGCAAATCATAAAGCATCAGAGAAGCCTGATGTTTAGCCTTTATAATTGTAATTTTATTTAAATTTTTATATTTAATATTTATATCAATTTATTTTATGTTTATATATATATATATAATTTAACATTTAAATTAATTTAATTTTAAAACTATTTTGTAGGGGCTGCTAGGTGGCTCAGTGAATAGAGCACCGGTCCTGGAGTCAGGAGGACCTGAGTTCAAATCCAGCCTCAGACACTTGACACACTTACTAGCCGTGTGACTTTGGGCAAGTTGCTTAACCCCAATTGCCCTCCAAAAAGCAAAAAGATAAAAAATAATAAAATATAATAAGTATAAATATAATGACTACAAGATTATGATGAATAGAAAATGAAAAACTATGTATAAGTTGCTTTGTAAGCCTCAAGTACCATAGCAACGTCAGCAATCTTTTCACAGAGTTTGGTGGATCAAGAACCTGGCACAAGCACAGAATGCCTGGAAATCAGGAAATCCGTAACACTGTCTCATGTGCTATCCTTGTGGACACAATAATTGATGTGGTCTAGATGAGAGTACTACTATCAGGTAGAATGTGGACTTAGTGAACGATTGGACTCAAGGTGAGGTCATTATTGGGTTGATATCAGCTTTTAGAATGCCAGGCCTAGAGTCAGGATGACCTGAGTTCAAATCCAGCCTCAGACTAGTTTTGTGACCCTGGGCAAATAATTTAACTCTGCTTGCCTCAGTTTCCTTGTCTGTAAAATGAACTGGAGGAGGAAATGGCAAACCACTGCAGCATCTTTGACAAGAAAATCTCAAATGGGGTCACAAAGAGTCAGACACACCTGAACAATAACAAAATAATTTAGAAGTCACTGGTAGAGTGCCTCTACGGTCCATTATTTTTATGATTCCCTTGCACCCAACTCCCAGCACTCTGGCCCTCATTGAATTACTTTGTAATATGCTTACCTTGGTAGATGTTGTATTCTCTCTCTCTCTCTCTCTCTCTGCCTCTCTCCCCCCCCTTCTTCTCTCTCTCTCCCTCCCTCTCCCTCTCTAGCTCCGTCTCTCTCTTCTCTCCCTCTCCCTCCCTCTCTCTCTTTCTCTCTCTCTCTCTATCTCTCTCTGTCTCTCTCTCTCTCTGTCTCTCTCTCTGTCTCTCTGTCTCTCTCTCTGTCTCTCTGTCTCTCTCTCTGTCTCTCTCTCTGTCTCTGTCTCTGTCTCTCTGTCTCTGTCTCTCTCTCTCTCTCTCT
>CM053598.1:56224150-56291050 GCA_028646575.1 Pseudocheirus occidentalis | reverse complement strand
GGGGAGGAAGGGGAGAAAAATCTATAACTGAAGGGACTATGGAACAGAATCTTGTAACCTAAAAGTGAACAAACAAGTTAATAATAAATAAATAAATAAATAAATTTAATGCATGAATATGAAAAAAATAAAAATAAAAAAGAGAAAGCTCATATAAAGGGAGTGAAGTAGAAAAGTTGAGTATGGTTGCTACACAGAATGGGCGAGAAAAGGAGGCAGATACACAGCTGATATAAGAGATGGTATAGAGATAGTGGTCCTCAGTAAGTGGTACTACGTTACTATGGAAACTGTCCTGAATCTGAAATCAAGGAAGCTGAGTTCAACTTCTGCCTCAGCTATTTAGTATTTGTGTGACCTTGAATAAGACACTTCTTTCACTTCTCTATTCCTCAATTTCTTTATCTGCAAAATGTAGGGGTTAATGGATGAGATTATTTCATATGTCCCTTTAAGTTACCTCCCTGATCTGGGATGGAAAGTTGGGTCTACACTCTAATAAAGAGCCTACAGAATGGGACGAAGGAAGATGAAAGCTACATTGAGGTAAGGGTTACATAGGCAGAGAGAGCCATGACTCATCGATGGCACATTGACCCTATCTATGACCCCCCTTGCCAAGAGATCCATACCCAATTTCTACCATGTAGTTGTCATCTCCTGTGAAGAAGATGCAGGTGTTATCAATTCCACTCTCCCAGTGTATAAAATAAAGAACAGAGATTTGGACTGACTTATCCAAAGTGACATGGTGTATCAGCAACAGATCTGAGTCTGGATGTCATGTCTTCTGATTCCCAAGTAGAATGACTTTAGGGCAGCGGTTCTCAACCTGTGGGTCATGACCCCTTTGGGGGGTTAAACGACCCTTTCAAAGGGGTCACAGGGGTCTCCTAAGACAACTGGAAAACAGATATTTTCTGATGGTCTTAGAAACAGAGACACCGCTTCTCTACCCGTCTCCAGGAGAGTCTACCCACATGCAGATACACCCACATATGAGTATTAAAGGGTCGCAGCTATAGGAAGGTTGAGAACCACTGCTATAGGGGAATCCAAAACACATGAGTTTGGAGTGTGCCAGAATCATTCCCACTAGGCTACCCCACTGTCTATCTAACGTTATGTTTTTGGTCAACGGCCACAGAAGATATTTAACAAACTCCTTGCAAAGGAGTATTCAGGGTTACTCAGGGCTGGAACACCAATCAACATTTATTTATTAAGTATTAACTGTGTGTGAGGTACTGGGGATGCAAAGCCCCTCAAGATGTGTCAGAGGCAGAGACACACAAGCAGGGATTTGCAGTTTGCACAGTGCCCAAAGGTATCCTGGCAAGACTGACTTTTGTTACCATTTCTTTAGGTAGCTCCATTTTTGTTTTTGGCGGCATCCATCCAACCAGTTTTCTTTCAACACATTCTGTACAGGAGATGGAGTAAACTATTATAGCAACAAAAGGCCCACCTTCTTCTAAAGCCAAGCAGGCTTCTGCTTCCAGAGAAGTACAATGAGAAGGCTGAATTTCCCTTCTTTCTATTCTGAAGAGGGTGTGTTTCAATGGAAACTTTAAACCCATGCTATTTTCTTTCCAGAGGATGTAACTCCATCCCCACTTGAAGGTTTCCAACAGAACCTCAAAAAGCTGACCACAAATAGAAATGGAATTTGTTTTATTTGCAACTTGTTCAAACCCAAAGCATGTTGGGATTGTGTGGCCAAGTTATTGTATAGTGAGGGGTCAAAGGAACATCTGTCACTTCAATAAGGTGAAGAGATTGTACCAAATTACCTCTGAAGTCCCTTCCAGCTCTAATAGATCTTAAACTATAAATTTACCTTCTGACCTGTATAAAGGAAATCTAGCTTTTTGGGCTGGTATGTTAATTCAGTATTAAAGCAGGTTCCAGAAATATCCAGATATACTGGATAACCAACCAATGCCCAGAGTACAATGCTCCCATAAATTAGAGGGTCAGGGTGGGAAAGATTTTGACAACAAGGAAGTGTCCGTGGCTTATTAAAAGATCAATAAGATCAGTATAAAAGATCAGAAGATCATGTTCATACTTTTGGTTAAAATTCCAAACTGCTCACAGGCTGTTTTATTTTAAGTGATGCTTGATTTCTTTTAAGTCCTAAGCTCATCCATCTTGGTTCATTGAAAAGCTTCCTTATACCCAACAATCAGCAAAGATCCTCCCACCTCTATAAAAATGGTGTGACCTTTGGGCAAGTCAACTTCCTTCTATGAGCCTTAGTTTCTACATGTTTGAAACACAATAATTTTGAAGATTCCTTTCAGAAGACCTTTCAGGTCTTATACTTAATGGTTTTACAGTTTCATTTACTCCACTACAGTTATTCCGGCATCCTGGGGTGGCACAAAGAACATTAGCCTTGGAATCAGAGGGCCTATGTAAGGCCTTCTGCAAAATCAGGCAAGTCACTTAACCTACCTCTTTGTGCGAGTTTCTTCATCTAAAAAATGAGCAAAACAATGAAATTATGTTTGTACTACATACCTCAGGATGGCTAGGTGGTGCAGTGGGTAGAGTATCAGACCTGGAGTCAGGAAGACTCATCTTCCTGAATTCAAATCTGGCTTCAGACACTTACTAGCTGTGTGACCCTGGGCAAGTCACTTAACCCTGTTTGCTTCTGTTTCCTCATCTGTAAAAATGAGCTAGAGAAGGAAATGGCAAACCACTCCAATATCTCTGCCAAGAAAAAGCCAAATGAGGTCATGAAGCATCAGAAAAAGACTGAATAACAGCAACTACATACCTCATGGAGTTGTGAGGAAAGTGCTTTGTAAAGAAGCATCATCATCATTATTCTTTATTTCACATCTAGGAACGGTTTTGATGAAAAGAGCATCTTCACTTTGTGAATTTAGTGCCAAGACCCCAAACTCCTAATGCCCTAAGAGGCCACCTATAAAAGCATCAGCTTGTGGTTAACAGCTTGATCTAACATTCGCAAAACATCAGTATTGTAAGTCGTGGATAAAACACTCAATAAAAAACAGGCATTTATTAAGCATCTTTACCTCGTAGTCACTGGGCTACAAAGATAAAAATGAGGAAGCTACTGCCCTCAAAGGGCTTACGTTTCTTTTTTTTTTTTTTTTTGCTTTTTGGAGGGCAGTTGGGGTTAAGTGACTTGCCCAAGGTCACACGGCTAGTTTTTTGTGTTAGGTGTCTGAGGTCGGATTTGAACTCAGGTACTCCTGACTCCAGGGCCGGTGCGCTATTCATTACGACATCTAGCCGCCCCTACCCCTCAAACTCTTAAAAATAATTATCCTACCCCTGGGCATCTTCATTTCAGTGGAATACATTCAAATAGCTGCTCTTTGTATTCTGCTTAAACTCCTGTAAGAAGAAAAAGGTGCTCTGGTAGCTGACAGAATTATGGTACTTAATCCCCACACTTTCCCTTAAGGGCATGAAACACTTCTTTGTTCTCCAGAACAAAGGAAAGTCCACTTCTTGGTGCCCTCCTGGGACTAGAAACTCCTCTGCCCACTAAAGGGTCAGGTAGATGAGCTTTACTGGGAGATAGTGTCCAATCAAATATAATAAGCATTTATGTGCCCATTATATGCAAGGCCTTGTGCTGGGCTCTGGGGACACAAGGTCAGAATCCAAAATTATCCTTGTCCTCAAATAGTTTACATTCTATTAGATGGATGTACCTGTAAAAACATATAAGCATATGAAACAGGCACTTGGTGACGACTCTCTGATGGGCCCCTCCCTTCCTAAAGGAGATGGTGTGAGATGGTAACACCTGAGAAAATGAAGCAGGAACCCAGATGGGAAACAAGCCTAAGCAGAGCCCTAGGGCTACAAAGTCAGCAAAGTATACTGGTTGAGGAGAGGGAAAAAAGCAATATAATAAGAGAATTGTGGCTAGGCTATGCAGGAGCCACATGGAAAGTATGCAAAGTGGCAGGAGCCATTCAAGATACTGAGAACAGAATTAGCGATTCTTCAATTTTCCATCATTTGCTTCACCCTCACTCTTTTTCTCCTTCAAGTAAAGAGAGGAGCCTGTATTCTCAATACTGATTTCTCAAGAGATCTTTTGTTTTCTGCTCTCTATTGTTCTTAAAGAAATTGTTTTCTCTATGATAAACTGGTTAACCATAATGGTGTTGATCAGTGTTGGGAGGGAGTGTTGGCGGTACAAGGGGTGTGCATATGTGTCTTTTCACAAATAGGGGCAGAAGGAGAGGGTAAGTACATAGAAAGATAGAGACAGATGTTTTTAACTTCTGGGATCTTTCTTGGCATGGGGACATGGAGATAAGCAGAAGGGAGAATTATTGATTCATATTTTCAGAAATTCCCAGAGTAGAAAAAAAAATCATGGGTCCAGATTCATTCCTAAGAAAAAGAAAAAAGAAAAAATTGGAAGAAATTGTAAGTAGCAGAAAGCTAGTATTGCTGTGGGGGGCCACTTCAGGCACCTCCACTTTCTCACTTTCTTCCTAAGGCAGATTCGAAAGGGAAACCATTCCCCCCTGGGGCAGAGCCCCAGGAATTGAGTAGAGAGAAAGCCAAATTCAAAGGGAGAGACTGAAAAAGAGCAACACCACCCACTCAATAAAAGGGGTGGGGGTGAAACAGACAAGAAATAATTAGTTCTCTCCTCCCCAGCCCCTATTCCACACCCACACAGCTGCTACACATATACATTATAAATGCAGGAAAAGGGAAAGAACACTAGTTAATTAGGAGGATGAGAACACTTTTTTTCTAAGAGCTGAGCCTTGAAGGAAACCAGGGCTTCTAAGAGATGGAGCTAAGGAAGATCTCTCCATCCTTTGTTCCCTGAGATCTGGTCATATTTTTATAAATAAATAAAAATTCTGTCCGAGCAACCTAGTTTCATTTTTTCCCCCTTTGTATTTGTTTCCTATTTTTTACTCCATGTCCCCATCTGTAAAACCAAGATAAAGCCCCATACTACTTTTCTTCCTAACTGCAGAATGAGGAAGTGGTAAGAGCCATAAACATCTCAGGATCATAGATTGAGAGGTGGCCCATGTGTGCACATTTTGCTCCTCAAAAAACACAATGTATCACTTTTTTTGTTTTTTCACATTTTTCCTGTCTTTTTGGCCTCCAAATAATCCATGTCCTTTCCTTTCCTGTGATGCTTTATATTTGATGTCACCAAAGCTTTTTCTGAAAGTCAACAGCAAAACTAATTCAAGTACCAAACTATAGATTCCTCCTATGAGTCATTTCCGGTTCCATTTTCTTTTTAACTTTTAGAGAGAAATATTTAAAAAGTGAGTCTCCAGGAAGACGGGAATCACTCAATTATGTCCCACCCTTTCCAAAAGGATTCCACAAATGAGAGGCCATTGAAATGATAAGACAATAAAGTCTCCAAATGTCCTCCCTGGAGAGTACTTGCTGTTTTCTGCACATGTCGGTCCATCTCCAGCCCCTGTGCCTTCGCAGTCTATCTTCCATGTCTAGAATACTGTTCCAACTCACCTTTGCTTTTGGGAATCCTTACTTCATTTGGGCATTCTGAGACTCCTCTGGGAATCCTTAGCTCCTCTGGAGAAGGAAATGACAAACCTTTCCAGTATCCTTGTCAAGAAAACCCCAAATTGGGTCACGAAGAGTCGAACACAACTCAGAAATGACTCAACCACAACAAGCTCCCTTCGGGACCCAATCCATGGGTCATCTTCTCTGCAAGGTCATTCCTTATCTACCACATCCCCCAAATGTTCATGCTCCCTCTCCACAAAATTGCCCCTTAGCATATATATAGTGCTATCTTCTTCCATCCTCAGCACCATCATTGCAGCTAGTCTGAGGGTGTGATTCAAACTCAGGTCCAGCATTCTGAGCAACCCGGTAGCCTTGTTGCTTTTCATCTATGTTGTATTTGTTGTTGTTCATCTCTCCAGTCATGTCCGACTTTCTGTGACACTGTGGAACATATCATGCCAATACTGTACAGGGGGGTTTCTTGGCAAAGATACTGGAGTGGTTTGCCATTTCCTTCTCCAGTGGATTAAGGCAAACAGAGATTAAGTGACTTGCCCAGGGTCACACAGTCAGAAAGTGTCTGATGTCACATTTGAATTCAGATCTTCCTGACTCAAGGCTCAGTGTTCTATCTACTGAGTCACCTAGCTGCCTTGTTATCTACCTATTTATCTACGAATACGCTGAATCTCCTCAAAAGAATATAAGGTCCCCGAAGAAGGCACTATTTTATTTCTGTTTTTGTATCCCCAAGCACTGATGCCTTGTATGTAGTAGGTACTTCGTAAATGCTTGTTGGACTGGATGGACTCGACTGGACTGGATCAGATTTGACTGCATTAGATTGGGTCCTATTGGACTGAACTGAACTAAATCCCATTAGAGTCAATGTGGTGCTGCAAGGAAGAGCATTAACTTTGGAGCCAAAGGGCAGATCTCTGTTTGGGGACTGGATCTGGGTCAACAACTCACCTTTCTGAGCCTGAGTCTCCTCAGCTATAAAACAGGCATAAATAGATGCATACCACCCACCTTTTAGGGTTATTGTGAGAATTAAGTGAGTTAATGCATTGTAACAGCAATCAGTTTAGCAGATACTTAGCACTTAGTAACTTAGGGGGAAGGTATGAACTCTGTCCCCTGTTGAGAGGGTATGAACTCCCCTGTTGACATGGAAGAAGAGGATTGGCTGAGACAGGAGGCCAGTGGGTGTATATAAAGAATTCTAGAGACAGAGAGACAGAATTGGTATGTTCCTCCTGTTGGCTCCTTTTGGAGGAAGCAGGATTGTCCCAGCATTTGATAGCTGGGCTGCTGGACTGAAGAAGTGAGTTAGAGTTTTCTTGAGAAAGAGAGAGAGAGGGACAGAGACAGTGACAGAAACAGAGATAGAGACAGAGACAAAGAGAGTTTCTCTTCCAACATCTGGAAGCTGACTGAGAATTGAGTTGAAGTTTTCCTGTGACCAGAATCTGGTGATGGCCACCTGGAAGGCTGAGAGGGTTTGCTTAGAAGGCCTCCTGGAAGGCCAGTTCTCCTGGGTCCTAGTACAAACTGAACTGCTGGAGGACTAAAGAAGCATGACTGGAATAAGACTTTGTTCATGGCCTGGCTGATCTTGGAGTTCCAGGCAACAGAAGTGGTGAAGGGTTTGAGATGTGCTGGACCCTGTGAACTTCAGCACGTACCAGGGACTGCCTGGAGGACTGAACAAAGACCTGGGAGCTGTCTGCCTCTGAGGACTGGACGAGAACCTGGCAGCTGTCTGCTTCTGAATCCAGGTGACTGTTTGGTGGATTCAGGAAGGAGCTGGGACCATGGAAGGGGGTCCAAGGAATCAGAGAGACCACCCAGAGTCAAAATGAAGAAAAGGCCTCCCCTTGGATGAAATCGAGGTTTGCTGGACATCAAGGGGTGGAGGGTTTGTGTGGTTTTCTAATGATTGTATTTAATGATTGAGTTGATGTATGATTGCCCCATGAGTGGAAGACTGATTATTGTGTTGTGAATTGATTGAATGCTTTGTTCTAAATATTGTGACCACTGTAGTGAAAACTGTGGGACCATCCTAATGTTAAATTGTTATGAACACTATATTGTGATTTTCTGTGATAAGATGTAATGTTGTGAATATTATATTGTGACTTGTAATGAATGTTTGCCTTGATTTGTAATGGAATAAACAAAGTGTTCGCTATACAGTGTAATCCAAACCTTAAAAGCTGTTCACAGTAGCATTCTTTTGGGAATCTGCTGGTGCATGGCATTACATGCATGCAAAGTGCCTTGTGAATCAAAAAGCACTAAATAAATATGAGTCGTTACATCTGAGGGTAAAGCCAATTCTGCCTCCATCAGAACAGTAGACCAAATAATGCACTTCAAAATGGATCAGCACCAGCTCGTTGCCTCTTTCCATACACACACACACACACACACACACACACACACACGCACACACATATACACATACCTATACAGCAAATATAAATATTATTCTGTGAATTCCAGAGACCAGATAGATCTGTACCAAATAAGGTTTAGCATCTGGTGTGTTTTCTTGGTCACCCCTATATTGGCCTCTCTTTGGAGAGTTTCCTTGCTCCATTTCCAAATGGTAATGAAGCATCTCTGCCAACAGCTTTGAAGGCCAAGCTCTAAGACAGGTACAGTCACATCTAAGGAAAGAACTTCTGTAGGGGAGAAGTCTTTTATTTTTTTTAAGTTGTCAAACAGGAGGCAGGCAAGATGGACCCTAGGGTATGGGAAATAGGGATAAGCATTTGCTTCCACATTTTGAGGGAGACATTGTCTCTTTCCAGATCCCAGATTTCTACTTGATGCATTCTTAAATTAATAGAGGTGCCTGTTGGGTTTCCTCCAGAGGAGACAGGAGACAGACAGACAAAGAGAAACAGAGAGAGATACGCACAGAGACAAAGACAGAGAGATAGAGACAGAGAGAAATAGAAGCAGAAAGAGAAACAGAGACAGAAATAGGGAGGAAAGAGAGGAGGTGGGAGTGGGAAACAGGGGAAAGAGAGGCATAGAAAGATTGTCTTGGAATCATGAAGATGCAGGTTCAAGTCCCACACTTCTCACACATTTTGGTTCTATAATCCTGGGCTAGTCCCAATCTCTGCACGTCCCCAAACAGCTCCAAGTCTAAGGAACAGAGAAGTTGCTAATCCTCTGCTCTAGTGATGCAAATGTCTTCTCCAGGAGTTCTCTATCCCAGTGAAATCACACTTGTGGTCCTGTCATGGTAGAAAAGACTTCCCCTAGAGGGAGCTCCTTCCACCAAAAGAAGATGGATTCTTTCTTTACTCCTTAGGTTTAAAATAAGCTACCTGAGAAGTTAAATGAAGTCCTCAAGCCAGTATGTCAGAGTTAACACTTGAACCCAGGCCTTTCTAAATCCATGACCAGTTCTCTATCCATGACATCATGGTGCCTTGCAGGGAAGTATTTGAGAAGGGCAAATTGAATAAGTATAAATTGAATTTGGGGTTAGAAGGATCGATGTTCTTGAGTGACCCCCTTATTCCTTCTATCTATGAAAGAATCTGACTTATTAGTGTGGCTACAATGAATCTGAACATTTGATCGAATCGACAGTTTGGAAAATTCAGGTCTATGAACAAGATATAGATATAAACTCGAATAAAGATATATATAGATATATATATGGATATATATAATATACACACACATATATATTATTATATGTTTGTTGTAGTTCAGTTGTTTTTAGTCAGGTTTGTGACCCCATTTGGGGTTTTCTTGGATGAGATACTGGAGTGGTTTGCCATTTCCTTCTGGCTCATTTTACAGATGAGGAAACTGAAGTAAACAAGGTTAAGTGACTTACCCAGAGTCACACAGCTAGGAAGTGTCTGAGGTCGGATTTGAACTCAGGAAGATGAGGATTCTTGACTCCAGATCTGACTCTCTATCCACTGTGCCACCTACTATTGTACATATTCACAAAGGAAGTCACAGAGATGACCCAGGATTCAAGTACAAGCCTGCCCAAGGCTTCAAAATCAGTGCTATATCAGTTAGGCTTCATTTACTTTCGTGTGTATATGTGTGTGTGCACTGCACATATAATGTGCATATATACATGTGTGTATGTGCATGCATGCACATACATATATACACACCTCTATATACATATGTACACATATGTATATGTATCACACATAGCAAGTGGAGCCAGAAGCAGGGTGGTGACAAATCATCTTGCCAGAATTGCCTCCACTTCCCAGTTCTCTTTGTTGATATAGAAGTAAGCCTGGCTGGCAGAGCACACTAGCACCATGATCCCTGCTTCCTCTAACTCTAACAAATACTGCCCAGTAGCTGATGATGAGAGAGGGTTCGTAAATAACAAATCTAGACCTTGGCATCATGGAACAAAACATCTGGATGACCGATGGAATGTTTTCTACTTCATTAGAGTTAAGTATTCCCCAACTCCAGCTTCTCTCAGTCAACTAAAGCATTCACTCCTGCTGGTCCTCCAGTGGGGGCATCTCTCTAAATGTTCATTTACATACGAGGTAGGCAGGACTTCGGCCATGTCTACAGCCTTGTAGCTAAATCAGATGAGACCTGAAGAATAAGAAACACGTAGAGCTCTTTGCTTTGAATTAGCCAGAATGCTCTATTAATGGGCACTTTCATACCTCTACAACGTAACAATAATTGATGTTCCTAATGATGACCCTAAGGAATTAAAGAACTCCTGAGTGCTATTTGAAACAACAGAGAAAAAATAAATTATTTCCAAGATGGTTTCGTTATTAAGTGTGCTTTACTGAATTTGAATCCTTTGAAAATAGGTGTATGTTCACTTTCAGATCAATTCAATAAACAGTTATTAAATGCCTCCAGTGTAAAACGTACTATGTACTGGGGAGGAGATAACAAAGTTTAGATATGATATGATCACTGACCCCACGGAGCTTAAACCCAAGTAAGAGGATTTTTGTTCAGTCGTCTCTGACTCATTGTCTCCTTATTTGGGGTTTTCTTGGCTGAGTTACTAGAGTGGTTTGTCATTTCTTTCTCCTGCTCATTTTACAGACAATGAAACTCAGGCAAACAGAGTTAAGTGACTTGCCCAGAATCACCCAGCTAGCAAGTATCTAAGGATGGATTTGAATTCAGGTCTTCTTGACTACAGGCCTGGTGCTCTGTCCAATGAGCTACCTAGCTGCTGCAAAAGGATTCTACCTGAACACAAATCGCTATAATATAAAATACACAAATATATCAAATAAATTCTTGACAGTATTTCCCATATTTAGACCTCATCTAACTTGACTATGCTACTGCAGAGAGGATCAACAGTTTTTTTGGCATCAGTTGGCCAAAAGATGTAGTTTATCAATACACCAAAGATCCGTGATTTTGGCAGTGAAAACTCCTATTGTGACAATTCCCTCCACCAATTCCAATCACAAACTCTCTCTAATTTAGTCTTATAAAGTTGCTTGTGGCTCTGAAAGTTTATGTAGCTTGTCCATAGGAAAGGAAATGTGACTATTTTTTATTTGCCCAGTAAAAAGCATGAAAAGTGTTAAGAAAAGTACAGGGAGAGATCTCAGTTGGTATATTAGCAAATCAGACAATAATAAAGGCTTCCTGGAAAAAAATAGCATTTGCATTGAGTTTGAAAGGATGGGGAGGAACTCAATGAACAGAAGACATGGAGGGGGAGACATTCCAGGCAAAGGAGCACAGTATAATCAAAGACAAAAACATGAAAAAACACAAGACATGTATAAGTACTGAGAAAAGGCATTATAGTAAAAAGTAAAGTTAAAAAGACAAGATGGCACATAGTGTAGATAGCTCTGAATTCCAGGCCAAGGAGCTTAACTTTTGCTCAAAAGGAAATAGCCAATGGAAAAACAGTGGACTTACCAGACTGCTGAATTCTGCAACAGCGATTTTATTCAATTCAACATATATTCATCAAGTCCCTACTATGACTTCTAGGACAGCTAGGTGGTGCAGTGGATAGAATATCAACCCTAGAGTCAGGAGGACTTAACTTCAAATCCAGCCTCTAATATTTGCTAGCTGTGTGACCCTGAGCAAGTTTCTTATCCCTGTTTACCTCAGTTTTCTCATCTGTAAAATAAGCTAGAGAAGGAAATAACAAACTACTCCAGTATATTTGCCAAGAAAATCCCCAACACAGAGAGTCAGACATGGCTGAACAACAAAACCTATGTGCTATAGAATGTGAGGTGCCCTGAGGAGAGAATGCAGTACATATAACTGGTCAGATTCACTGTGACTAGAGCCATGACTCATGGGACCTGAAAAATATTGACCAAAACCTTGATGGAAATAATGATAGTGATCCCACATGAATTAAAAATCCAAAGCAGGGTGTTTGACCCAAATTAACTAAGCAATTTCCTTTTGTCTGCAGGGAGCCAGCATTCATTACCATTTCAAACTTGAATGTTGCCACTGAGCTCTTCCACAAAGATACACCTCCTCTCAGGTATATTATGGAACATACAATAAATCTAGGTCCATTAGGTTGCATTTCCCCATTGACTTGGATTTGGAGATTCAAATATGCTTCATCTTCATTACTGACTGACCTTTAACTATCTCCAACCTCTGCTTCACGCCCTCTTTCATTATGCTCAAGAACTGTAAAATACTTAAGTGGAACTGGGAGCTCAGTGTCTAAGGGAGTCTGGCCAGTAAACCAGAGAATTGCTTTGTGAGGCAGGTATTTGCCCTGTCATTTATTTTGCTAGCTGCAATTTCTATGCCCTGGGTTTTCTTAAGGCAAGAAGCATTTAAGCAACTCAAGTACTAAGCTGGTCCCCATCACAGCCATCACTGTAGCATCATTGAACCATAAAGATATACTGTCTATAGATGCAGCCTATTTATCTGAAGGAAAATAAGTCGGAAGTTCCAAATCATCAATGCTCACTCTGTCCAATGTGCCAGATTAGTTGTAATAGATCCTTCATGGAAACTAGTAATGGGACAGAGACCAGACCAGCCATTTCATTGGTATAAGAGAAAACTCCCTCTGCTGGTGTAGGCTGGCACCTTCTCAGCAATTTATAATGTCAGAAGTATTGCCTAGAGAGCAGTGAGAGATGAGGCACCTTGGCCCAGAGCCACACAGCCAATATAAGTCAGATGCAACACTAATACTTAGGTCTCCCTGGCTCCAAAGCCAGTTTTCTGTCCAATACATCACATCACCTCCTTGGTAATGAGAAAGGATTTAGAAATGGAAAATCCAAATTTGTACTTCTCGTTAAAAATAAAATCTGAATGGTTGACTAAACATTTGATATTTTAGCATACTCTTATCACAATCCCTTTTTTTTTTGGAGGGCAGATGGGGTTAAGTGACTTGCCCAAGGTCACATGGCTAGTTTTTTGTGTTAAGTGTCTGAGGCCGAATTTGAACTCAGGTACTCCTGACTCCAGGGCCAGTGCTCTATTCACTGCGCCACCTAGCCACCCCAACAATCCCTTTTTATTGATTATTAGACTGAGAGATGGATAGAGAGGAAGGACCTGTAAAACAGTGGTTCTCAACCTTCCTAATGCCACGACCCTTTAATACTCATATGTGGGCGTATCTGCATGTGGGCAGGCCTACCTAGAGACAGATAGAGGAGTTGTGTCTCAGTTCCTAAGACCATCAGAAATATGTATTTTCAATTAAGTATTTTACAGTTCTTGAGCATAATCAAAGAGGGCGTGAAGGAGAGATTAGAGATAGTTAAAGGTCAGTCGGTAATGAAGATGAAGCATATTTGAATCTCCAAATCCAAGTCAATGGGGAAATGCAACCTAATGGACCTAAATTTATTTTGTGTTCCATAATATACCTGAAAGGAGGTATATCTTTGTGGAAGAGCTCAGTGGCAACATTAAAGTTTGAAATGGTAATGAATGCTGGCCCCCTGCAGACAAAAGGAAATAATTGCTCAGTTAATTTGGTTCAAACACCCTGCTTTGGATTTTTAATTCATGTGGGATCACTATCATTATTTCCATCAAGGTTTTGGTCTATATTTTTCAGGTCCCATGAGTCATGGCTCTATAGTCACAGTGAATCTGACCAGTTATATGTACTGCATTCTCTCCTCAGGGCACCTCACATCCTATAGCACATAGGTTTTGTTGCTCAGCCATGTCTGATACTGTGTTGGGGGTTTTCTTGGAAGCACATATTTCCAATGGTCTTAGGCGACCCATGTGACCCCTGTGAAAGGGTCATTTGACCCCCAAAGGGGTCGTGACCCACAGGTTGAGAAGCACTGCTATAATGCATTCCTGCATAGATAAGGGGAATGCCAGGATGTGCTGGTACCCCCTAAGCTGTACTCTTGACTTTCTTCCTGTACTTTCTCTACAATGCCCCAGAAACTTCCACATTCTCCAAGCTCCTACCAGCCCTGGACTTCATACAATGAAAGACCTTCCACTCAGGTGGCCCCTCCCTCTGATTGGTTAGTTCCTTCCAGAACTTCCATTTTAAGGAACACAGTTATCATTTCCACAGTTCAAGGACTAAAGGGTACCCCATGATCTGGAAAACCCAAGTAAAAAATTTTGGCCCTCCCTTCATACCGGAGATGTCTGAATTTTTCTTTTTCTTTTATGGAGTGCTCATAGTATTAAAAGATAAAATATGTTTATATTATGTAATACTGTACATACTTTTTATGCATTTCTGAGTTTCTAAACTTTTTATATCATTTATTGGCCTTCACGTGTCATCTGCAGCTTCTGCAAAACTCCCCCAGAATTCCCATTTAACTTCTTATGCTGACCCATGATGTATTAAAACTGAGATGGAGAAAGTCATGATGTGGAAGGGCTAACTGTACACCCACCCCCCACCTTTCATGTATTATTCCCCTCTAAGCTGCTCTTCTCACTCTCCTCCCAGACCATGTGTTGCCTTCCATCATTAGAACGTAAGTTCTCTGAGGTCAGGGAATGTCTTTTATTCTCAGCACTTAGCACAGTGCCCAGTAAGCACTTAATAAATGCTTCTTGACTTGACTTGATTTGACTTGACTTGACTTGACTTGACTTGACTTGACTAGACTTGACTTGACTTGACTTGTCAAGGGAGCACACAGCTTCAGGTTGCACTGTGGAGTGGTAAAATAGCCACTTGGTATATAACTTCCTAAAGTCCTCCTAGTCGATGCCCTGTACAGATGAAATTTCTAGTGCCCTGAGTAAGTTCATCAGCCTCAAGAACAAGGCCCACTGAACAGAGAAAAGGCAAGCCAGGACGGCCAGGAAGGAATTCCTAGAACACCTTCCTGAAATACAGACCCCCAAGGTGTTGCTTACACTGGGCTTGAATGAAGGATGAAAGAAGAGCAAAATCCTCAAACATCTGCTGTTTGGTGAGCTGAAAGAGGGCGATGGGAAGCAGAGGGGGCAGGAAAAAAATTGCTAAAGAAATCTCAAGCAATGGGCCATGGTTAAGGCCTGTGAAGAGCATCCAGCACCAGCCACGCTGCCAGGCAGCATTCAGAAAAGAGGCTGCATTTCATCCTAAGCAAAAAAACTTCAGCCGTATCTGTATGAGGCTGTGTCTCTACATCCAGCTGGTTTGGGTGAATCCACTGCTTGTTTGATTTAACTGAATGTTCATTTTCCTTAAAAGAGCCCTGTGTGGTTGTAGACCAAGGGCAGACTCACAAACAGGCTATAGGTGCCAGTGAAATGACAGTCTTTACTTTATGGGTACAACCCATGGGGAGGACTGTTGGTTCCCATCACAGCGATCTTTTGAAACACCATTTAAAAATATTAACCCTGAAATTACTATCTATAGATACAGCCTGCTTATCCGAAGAAGTCAGAAGTTCAGAACCATGAATGTTTGCAAAATAAGTTAGGGATGAGGAAGTCACCTTTGTTAGAGTGAAAAGTTTTTCACCCACTCCTTTGTCATGAAAAAAAAATGATTAGAAAAATGGAATAAAATTTCTGACTCTCTTCAAAAATCTCCTTCTTACCAATTCTGATAGCTTTAGGCAAATGGTTAATCCATGAAAGGAGAATTTTAACTCTATGATCTAGAACAGTGGTTCTCAACCTGTGGGTTATATTCAATTTCTAACAATGAAAATACACCCTGAATATCAGATAGATTCATAATAGTAGCAAAATTACAGTTATGAAGTAGCAACGAAAATAATTTTATGGTTGGGGGTCACCACAACATGAAGAACTGTATTAAAGGGTCGTGGCATTAGAAAGGTTGAGAACCACTGATCTAAAATATAATATACATATCCTATAAATCATATATTACAGTTGTAATATGTAATCTGTTTATGATCTTCAATCTGGGGAAATATCATTCAGGTCACTGAAGCTTACATCTACAATTACTTCTGTTACTTTTGTCTAAAAGAAGTAACACTGAAATTTAAAAACAAAAACCCAATGTCTTTTTTTTCCATGTATTTTTCCTTTGAAAATATTTTCCATTAATTCACTCATTATACTTCTCCCATAACACATTCAGATTACAAATCTAATTTTTTTTAAATTGTGACCATTTGCCCTCAGTTATTCATATGTAGATATGTTCACCATTGAACCTTAAACATGATATAAGCCAAATGATCATTAAGGATCAGCAGAAACTAAAAAATAAGAAACTAGACAACCTCAAACAAATTGAATGGTTCATGTCTTTAAAACAGACTGTATTTCTTTTTAGAAAAACAACACATTCTAAATGACTCTTTGTCAAATTAAATGTCTTTAATTGTAACAGAAAATTAAAAACCTTGGCATGGGAAAAACTTGGATTTTATACCAAAATTTAGAATCACATTTTTCCTCTTTTCCTTTCAGTTTATCTGAAATAATCTTCAAGATCAGAATAAACATTTTCACATTAAACCAGGCTGTTTAGCACGATATTTGTGTAGGTGACCACCATTCTTGACTTTTACAAAAGAAATATTCCTTCAAACAATAGTCATTGTATCATCCAGAGCTCCCTAGGATCCAGAATGTTTCTATTTTATAAAATTTGGAATCCAGTTTCCAGTATTGGCTCCTACTAAGATATTCTTGTCACTGGCATACTCATCTATTGTCTTCAGAGAATAAAGCGCTAAGTTCTGTAGTGATAGCTTTTATTCTATGACAGTAAACCTTTGTGAGCACTGTAAGATATTTTGCTCAAGACTAAAGAAAATATAAGGAATATTTCCCAAAGGGTTATCCTCTTTTCAGGATACTGAGAGGTCTTTGTGTTTATTTACCAAAGGGAAACTGCTTAACCAACACCTTTAGCCTAAGCCAAAAGTGAACCTTCTAATGTAGCCATACCTTTGTTTCAAAGCTTTCTACCTCTCCTGTTCAAATGTTTTCCACAGAAGAAGCCAAATAAAATCTATTCACAGAACAGACAACAGAGTGAAATATAGAAACTAAAGTGAACAGACTATTATGAAAACAGCTGCCAAGGTGGGGGAGGAGGGAAAGCTGTGTTATCTCTTCCCAGGGATAGTCTATGAATAGAATTCATGCTCTGTTAGAGATTTTTTTTTCCTACACAAATATACATTATAAATGGGTCGTCACCAGAGTGGCAACTTATTTCTGAGAATCCTCCCAAGGTCAGTTTAGCCTGCCAGGAAGAGGGAAACAAATATTTAGCATCACAAATCTCAAAGTTGAGTGAGACCTTACACCCAGTCTTATCTCCTAATGTGCAAGAATCCATAGATTAGTAGATTATTAGCCCTGGAAGTGACCTAGAGATCATACAGCCCAACATCCATTTTACAGGTGAGATCCAGAAAGGTTGAGAAATCCTTTGAAAGGGTAACAGAAGGAAGATCTCCTGAACCTAAGCCCAGTGACTACCCAGCATCTTCCACAGGTGATCATCCATTCTCTACTCCTTAAAATTACTAGTGGACAGGAACTAACACTAAAGCCCATGCATTAATTTAGGAATAGTGCTAATTGCTAGCCAGTTTTCCTCATGTGGCAACAGAATCTGCTTCAATATAATTTCCACCCATTGTTGCTAGTTCTCTACTCCTTAGAAGTGAAATCTCACTTCTAAAGGACAGATTTTTAGATATTCGAAGACAATTATCATTCCCTTCTCATTAAGGTTTTTCCTTCTCCAAGCTAAATAGTCACAATTTCTGTATCCAGTCCTCATACGGCATAGGATTTAGAAGTGACAGGAACTTAAAAGACAACCAAGCCCAATCCGCCCCACCCCCTCCTTTTATAGATGAGGCAGCTCAGATTCAGCAACGAAGTTTGCCTTACCTAGAATCACACGGCTAAGAAATGTCTTAGGAGGAATTTGAACACAGGTCTTCCTGACTCCAAGTCAGTATTCTATTCATTATGCCACCTAGCTGCATACCATCCTACCTTCCTCATCCCCCTCTGGATCAGCTCCAGTTTGTTAATCTCTCTCTTACAATGTGGTGCCTAGAACACAAATTGTAAAATATTCATCTGCATTCCCTTGGCTTTTTGGAAACATCCTTCCCTCCATTTGCTTAGTTTTAAAACACAGTCAAGTTTTGTGTGTTGATAGTTAACAAGTTCTAACTTTCCTGCCTGGACCTTTTACGTGTTTGCTACATCCCCCAGGCCAATGGGTACCTGACAACTAATTTCTGGGCGAGAATGAGCGGTGAGTGGCTTTCGGATTCACCTACAAGTTCTGCCTACCCGGCATCCCGATGTGCCCCCTCCCATGTTTCCCTAAGCCTGTTCCCCCCCTCAAGGAAACAGCTTCCTCCTTCCTTTCCTCATGTTTCTCTTTCCTCCTCCCTCTTTTTCCCTTCTGATCTCTGCGGCCAGGACAACTTACACAAATTGGAAAAGCACGGAAGCTGAAATCTCTGAAGGTTCACCGTTCTCTCTGCCCACAAAGTGCGCAGCACGGACTCTCTCTACATCCACCTTCCAGCTATTCTCCCTGTCCTAGACCAGGTCCTTGACCTCTGCTGACCGCCACCCCCACCCTCCTCCCCCTGCCCGGGTGCGATTAGCCCAAACAAGGCAAGGGAAGGGAATCCAGTCCTAGTGTGATGGAATGGGCAAACCAGCCTAAGGGATTTAGCCTGGCTAAGGCATGTAGGTTTGTAGAGTCTGGGAGTCTATGGATCTGCTGCTAGTCTATGGAGCTGAACTGGCATATGCCAATCCCCTCGCCAGCTCCCCAGGTATCCTGAAACTGAGACCAAAACAGGGAGGGCCAGTTTATCATTCCCTCCCGGCATTTCTCCACAGCATCTCTTATCTTTCTCCCACCTGCTCGCTCCCAGGGCTCACTCTCCACCTCCTTCCTGGTTTCCCTGTCAGTCGCCTTCGGTGCCCAGTGTAAGCAAGGGGCCAGCCCCTTCCTGGCCCAGCCTTACCGGTTACAGACGCTGCCGCCGCTGCTACAGCTCTTCTCCAAGTCACCCGAGGACCCTGCAGTAGCGCAAGTGGCCCAGACCCTCAGAGGGTCATCCTGGAGCCCCTGCCCTCTAGGGAGCCCGTGAGAGATGGATGAAGAGGGACCAGGGGATCGAGCACGCAGACTTGTCCCTCCAGCCAGGACTCCTGACTGAGGGCAGAGGAGAGAAGGGAGTGAGGTATTGGAAGGGGTAACGTGGAAGTGAACGTCCTGATTGGGGGAATGGACGGCAAGGGACTCCCCCAAATGCTTGCCTGCGTTCCTGCTGCTGGGGAGGAAAGTGGCCAGTCTGACTAGCGAGTGTCTCCAGCCCGCGCGCACCAAGAGCCAGTGAGGCGTGAGACGAGAGCAGGTCCGTTCCCTGCCTGCCTGCCCGCCTTTGCCTGGGCTCCCTCTCCTCCCCCTCCCTCTTGCTCCCCACTTTTCCTCCCGCCTTTCTTTCCCTCCTCCCGCCTCCCCTGCGCCTCCCCCGCATTCCACCCTCGCCTGGAGCCTCTTCTTTCGCCTCGCCAGTCCTATTCATTCAGTTTGCCGTCCTTGCTCTCGTTACCCATCCCTTCTGTCCTCTCCTCTCTCGCCCCTGCCCTGCCCTCTGCCTCTTTTATTTCCAATGAGGTTCCTTCTCCTGGTTTGTTTGTTTTTTTGTTTGTTTGTTGGCTGTTGTATCCCAGGTTCCACGCTAACCTCGTCTCGCATTTCAGTTTCATTGCCACCTTTCGGTCCAAGCAATGCGCTCTTCCGATGGAGTTTCCCCATTTTCCCCAATCCCAGTCCCCAGTTCCCGGAGCCGTCTGCTCTCCATCTCCATTCACTTCTTGCTTCTTTTTCTCCTGATTCTTCTTTCCCCATATTTCGTATTCTCCATCTTTGCTACTATCTCAAGACTTCCGGCGCCTGATTTCCATACATCCCAGGCTTCGCTCCATCATTCCTCTTATTTCAGAGCCACGGCTTCCTGTGCATCCCGTCTGCGTATTCTACTCTTTCCCCGCAACTGTTTGTATCTCTCCTGGCCAGTTGGCTATCCTAACAGGACACATTTTGAGCTGTTCTCGTCATCTACATACCCCGTATATGTTCTGCCTCAGATTAGAAACAATTGCTTTTTAGTGCATCACCTGCTTTCTGTGGCCCAGTCTCTTCTCTGATCCTGTTTTGTGTTCATAGATATGATTTCTCTACTTCATACTGTCTTCTTTCATTATCACTTATCCTCCAGTTATTTCTGGTCGTCTCTCTGCCACACTTGAATACGTTCCCTGCTCTTCCATTGCTTTCTCTTTCTTGTCCCTAATACATAGTCTTCCTCCTCCTCCTTTTGTGGTTCCTCCTCCTCCTCTTTCTTCTTCTCTTTCTCCTTCTCCTCCTCTTCTTCCTCCTCCTCCTCTTTCTCTTCCTCCTCCTCCTCTTCCTTCTCCTCCTAGTCCTCCTCCTCCTCCTCCTCCTCCTCCTCCTCCTCCTTCTTCTTCTTCTTCTTCTTCTTCTTCTTCTTCTTCTCTTCCTCCTCCTCCTCCTCCTCTTTCTCCCTTCTTCTTCTCTCTCTCCTCACACTCACCCCTCCTCCCTCTATGTATGTGTGTATGTTTCTCTTTCCTCTTGTGTATAGGTCTCTTTCTTTCCAGCAGGAACGCAGGCAAGCATTTGGGGGAGTCCCTTGCCTTCCATTCCCCCAATCAGGACGTTTTGATTGGCAGGAGGTCATGGTGCCCCTAAATTGCTCCCACCGTCATCATCCCTGGGTGGGATGGAAGTAAGAAAAAGAGAAAGCTGAAGATAAATCAGCCATCATTCTTCAAGATTTCCCCAGAGCCAGTCATTGTGGTTCTCCCTCCGTTCCAGACATCTTTCCTATATTCATTTTTTTTGTCATCCAATTATTTCCATATCTGTTCCTTGCTCGGAGTCTAGTTCATAAGTCTCCCTCCAATGGCTTTCTTTTCTTGGTGACCCCCTATCCATGTCTCTTCCATCTCACCTTTTCCTAGGCCAGTGTCTTCAATTCCCGCTATTCTTTCTGAGGGCATTTCTACTACTACCCTTGCCTCCCTACCCTTCTCTTCAGCTTATCTACTCCTCCTCTTCCCTTTCCAAGAGTTAGAGGAAGACTTCCATAGGTTTTATTGTTATGTCTATGCAGAGAACTCATAAATCTACATATTTTGCCTGAGTTTCTCTCCGGACCTCCAGTCCTACATCATCAACTGCATTTATCATAGGTATCTCAAACTCAGTATGTCAAAAACTGAACTCATTGTCTTTCCCCAACCCCTACCTGTTTCCTAATTCTTCCATTTCTGTGGAGTATACCACCATCCTTTCAGGCATCCTCGTTTGTAAACTTGGTCTAATCCTCAAATCCAATATTCTCCTCCTTCCCCTCCTTATGCAATAATTTTCCAGATCTTGGCATTTTTTATCTCCATCCACAGTTCTCATATATGCCCTTCTCTCCACTCCCCCAGAGATCTTCTTAATTCAAACCCTTAACACTTCTTGCCTGGACCATTGCACTAGCATTATAATTGACCTGTTTGCCTCAAGTCTTCTTCCTTTTTACTCTATCTTTCACATAACTGCCAAAGTGATTTATCTAAGACCTGGGTATGACCATGTTTATTCCTACTCTACTCAATAAACTATGGTGGCTCCTTATAGGATAGTAAAAAACTTTGTTAGGAATTCAAAGCTCTTCACAATCTGGTCCCAATTTGCCTTTCCAGCCCTATTACCCAAACACTGTGGTCCACAACTTGACCTTGAATTTTCTTCATACGCCATACTCAATCCCCTGTCTCCATGCTTTGTCACTGATTTCCCTTTAATCTGAAATGCATGCCTTCCTCAATGATGTCTCTTAGCAGCCCTGTTTTCCTTCAAGGCCCGGTACAAGCACCACCTTTTTCAAGAGAACTCCCTGTTCACTCCCAGATGCTAAGATTTCACCCCCCCCAAAACTGCCTTACTTTCTATACCATTTGAATATATCTAGGTAGGTATATGCTCATCTCTTCTGATAGTATGTAAGCTGTTTGAAGGCAGACAATGTTTTGTTTTTATCCTGTATCCTTAGTACATAGTAGAAGTTTAATGAATGCATGTCAGTTGGTTGATTGATTGATCTAATTAGGGAAAATTAGCTGGCAACCCTCAATGGCTCTCTCTAGTAGAGAGGGACTTCTAATTTTGAGTAAATATAGAAGGAGTAGAAGAAACAACAAAAATGTCAGAAAGGGGTTTTTTTAAATTCTTTTTTAAATTACAGAATAAATTGCCAACACTGAAGACTACACTGGTGAATGGGTAAAGAGTAAGATAATTTTTAAATGAAACAAGTGACCTGGTTTGAGTTATCTTATTACTTTGGTAATAATAGTTTGCATTCCTCTAGAACTTTGTAGCTTACAAAGCCTTTCCTCACAAATACTCTGTGATGGTAGATGTAAGTATTTTAGCCCCATTTTACAGAACAGACAATGAAGGCTCAGAAATTGGCCATGATTACTCAGCCACCAGGCAGCATAGCCATCATTGACACTAAAATCTCCTGACCTGTGTCAATACTTTCTAGCATATATAACTTCCTGGGCAAGCAAAAAGAGATAATGTTCTTTGATTATATCCCTTGAAGAGCTCAGAAGAAGATGAAAGAGGGTATGGTAGACCCCCTTTGTCAAAATTGTCCTCAACACATCTCAGAACTAGAAAGTACAGTGTTGGGGAGTAAGCACTAGAAAACTCAAATTTTTTATTAATCTTTTGTCAATAAGTCGGAATTTTGTTCACTGCCTAATAAATGGATTCTCTGGACAAAACCATAATTAGGGCAGGATGGTTTTGTGCTTTGTCCCAGGGTTCATACATCTTTGAGGGAACACATTTCCTCCTCATGGCATCCTGAGACTATCATCCCGTTGCCTGACTCCTTCTCATGGTGGCCCTCTCATAGGGTTCACTTTCTCCCTCCAAATTCCACAGGGTCCAGGCTGTCCCATTTTTCAACATATTTCATCCATGATAGGATTATCCTCTGTACCTTGAAAGTCCTTGGTACTGCTTACTCCTCCCTTCAGACTGTTTTCCTCAAAGCTTCCCGTGACCCAGTGGATTTGGCCCTGGCTACAACTACAACTCTGAGACCTAATAAATAATAATAATAAGCCTAATCAACATCCTGTCCTAAACTTCCTCTGAGCTGTCTAATCGTAAAACTGTGATTTAAGAGAAAAAAAATCTGGGTGAATTAGAGTTAGATCAGAGTAACTTCCTTTCACATAAATCAGCTGAGAAGAAACTACATCACTCTGTCCATCCTGCTGAACACAGGACAAAGGATATGGCTCATGGTGTAACATTTCCTGATAGGAGTTAACCTAGGAAACATAACCTTGTGGGATCTCTTCTGATTTATGGGTTCTGAATGAGAGGGAGAGACAACCAGGCTGGTGGGTTTAAAACAATAAATACACCAGAACGTAGAAACACAAGCAAGTGCTGTCCTCTTTGAAACTGTCACCTTGGAAAGAAGGCCATTCACTTATTTTTTATACTTTTGCCACTGCTTTCTTTGTAGATTTCTAAAACAAGATTAAAACCATGTGATTTAGGTTGATCACTTGGGAGCCAGCTATCTAATGCGGCCATGAAGTGAACACCTAACACCTTGCTGCAATCAGGCTATTTGCAGAGGTAATCGTGGGCTATAATCAGAAGGCAGAATAAAAGGTCCAGAAAGTAGTACCAGGGGAACAGTGCAAGCACACTGCATGGATCATGATGACTGCAGTGGTCTCCTCCTTCCAGAGGGGCAGGTTGCTGCCTTGGAATTACAAGGACCTTGGCTCAAATCCTACCTCAGACACTTAACCCCACCGCCCTGGGTGAATCATTTAATAGCTTTGTGCCTCAGTCTCCTAATCTGTCAAATGAGGGAACTGAATACAGTGGTCTCTAAAGTGGCTTCCAGCTCTATATCTATCATCCTAGGAACATAATGCCGTTTATTCAGCTGTGCTCTGATCATTACATGCAGAACTTGTTTCCACTTTGTTCTGTTCTTCCAAATAAAATGACAGCCTGCAGACAGGTCCTTTATTCTCTTCAAGTTATCTTTAGTATAAATTCTAAAGCCCTTTCCAGTTCTAAATCTATGAAAATAGATTCCCATTGGAATTGGGGATTCCCATATGGTATAGAATATTGTTCGTAGTCTTTCTTTCCAAACATGGCTTCCATTTTAAAGAAGATTCACACTTAAAGTCGTCTATACCTGGGCTATTTTTGTTACCTAGTCATGTCATCCCATTTAAGTTTTTTGGCTTGTTTTGGGGGATTTTTTCCTGGCTTCTCTCTCTCTCTGTGTCTCTGTCTCTCTCTCTCTCATTTGCTCTCCATTTCAATAATTTGTTTTATAGAACTTTCCTTTATTTCACTATCACACAGTACTTTGATATTCTGATTTTCATTTGCTTTCTGATCAATTTTAAGTTGGTCATTTTAACTTCAAGGATTTTAAACCCCATTCTCAGTGTTCCTGTTATAGCCTAGCCTAGTAATTAAACAAATGCATTCCATCTGTTTCTTGGAATCATCGGATGTTAATGCTGGAAGGGATTTTGGAGATCTTATAGGCCAACCCCCTCATTTTACAGATGGGGAAACTTACTTGAACTGTTCATTTTCATTTGCTAATCTAGGCTTGCATTTCAACTGGTCTTGTGGAAACAATTTTGGTAAACTTTTCCTCTTTCCATCTGTCTTGCATCTTGTTCTCTCACTGGTGCTTTGGTGTCCCCAATAAAACCATTACGACCTGAAAACCTCCCAGCTTTTTATTTTCAGTGGCACAAGCAATAAGCTTCAGTGCTTCTTTCCCCCGGCTGGTTCTGCTTCTGACTCTCCAGTTTTTATCACTATGCCTTAGCTGCCTTCTTAGCCTGGAACTTGATCTTATTCCAGGACCTTCTCATTCAGGAACCTCCCTCCACCATGATGGTCTTTTCACCCATTGGTGAGTTACTTCCAGGGCCTCTATTTTTGAGAATAGTCCCAAGCCAGTCATGCTTCATTCTCCACCAGGCAGTGTTTCTGATACTCTGGTCTTTGCCACCATGCCCCAAACACGCACCTTCCCCCTCCTCCCTACTTTTTCTCTCCTTCAGATGAGTTGTCTTCCTACATTAGAATGTACGCTCTTTGAGGGTAGGACTTCCTTTCCCCCTGTATCTGTATCCCCAGAAATTTGCACAGCACCTGGCTAGTAGTAAGTGCCTAATAAATGCTTATTGTCTTCTGACGACTCATCATGACCTGAGGACAATCCTGAGATTGTCAAAAGATGATGCCAGAAGTTCCCATGGCGGGGACAGATGCTGAGGACAAGCCTGGTAATCATTCCTGCCTTCCAAGAACTAACTTCGCTGAGTTAGAAAAGGCTCTTTGCCAGAATACAGCCCAACAGATGGTGAACTCCCCAACAGAGCAACCAAAACAGGTAGATCCTTCTCCTAGATCAGGAGAAGGAGTATGGCCATGGATCTTCAGGACAGCAACAATAAGAGTAACTCTCATTTGTAAAATGCTTTAAGATTAACAGAGTACTTTACACCCATGATCTTATTTAACCTACACAACAATCCTGTGGGATGGGCACTATGGGTGTTGTTTATCTCCAGTTTATAGATGAGGAAACTGAAACTCAGAGAAATTGGGTAAAATTCTCATGGTCACATAGCTGGTAAATATCCAAGGTGGGATCCAAGCCCAGGTTTCAACTGATTTCAGATATCTAACACTCTTTCTACCACTATACTACCTCTAGTAAGAAAAATATTACTAAAATTGGGTGAGGGGGAATACTATTTTTTTTTATTTTTTTCCACTTAATAGCATGCTATTTTTCCCATTACATGTTTTTATAAGATTTTGAGTTCCAAATTTTTTTCTCTCCCCCTCTCCAAGATGGCAAGCAACCTGATATAGGGAATACTTGTACAATCATATTAAATATATTTCCACATTAATCATGTTTTGAAAGAAGACTCAAACCATAAGAAAGAAAAAAAACAAACAAAAAAGAGAAAACAGTATGCTTCGATCTGCATTCAGACTCCAAAGTTCTTCCTCTGGATGTGGATAGCATTTTCCATCATGAGCCTTTCGGAGTTGTCTTAGATCTTTGCATTGTTGAGAAGAGCTAAGTCTGATCATCACACAATGTTGCTGTTACCATGTACAATGTTCTCCTGGTTCTGATTACTTCACTCAGCATCAGTTCATGTAAGTGCAAAGGGAACATTTAAAAACAACGTTAAATAAACCGCCATAACAGATAGCATTGGACTTGGAGTCAAGGAGCCTGAATTTCAATCCTTCTTCAGATACTAGTTGTATAACTCAGAAGAAATCACTTTAAATAGACCTCAGTTACCTCACCTGAGAAACTAGAAGGAGGAGAGACTGGATGAGAACATTTAAGGTCCCTTCCACTTAAAAGCCATGATCCTACTGTTGTTGGGTTTTTTTTAGATGCAAAATTCTTAAGCATAGGGATCCTTTAAAAATGTAATTGATGATATATCATATGTAATATGTTGATCTAATCATAATGTATGTATAATATAAAATGATAATACATAATGATGGAGATTTTATGGTTATTGGGGTATATGTTCCTCATATATTTGAAGGCAGGTTTAATTTTAAATTCTTACGTATAAATCTTATCTCCAGGAAATAAGGTGCATCTTTATTTTGCCTGGTCTTTCCACAAATTAAGACTCTGGTATGGTTTATGCCTTTGGAAAGAAAGAAGGGTGTCTCAATTAAGCTGAGCCATTCCTTTACAACAACTGGAGCATGCCTACAAACCCAGAGGGTTTCCTAAGAAGGGGAGGGACAAGTACATTCAGCATTTCTTGAAGTTCCAGCAGGCCATTTCCAGCAGTTTCCTGTAAAAGTCTGTTCTTGAATTACCCTAAATGGGATGCTGAGACATTGAGGCCATAGCTTAGAAATTCTACCATACATAAAACCAATTTGATCTATGTATACCCAGACTCATCCTGTTCCCAAATTCTCTTTATTGGGGGCTGTTTGCTTTGGATTAACAAAGCAAACTCTTTTAAGATGTAAATTATTTGTTTAGGCTTGAAAATGCCTTCCTCCCAACAACCTTATGAGGCAAAGGGTTTTGCAAACTTTAAAATGCTATAGAAACATGAGTTATTAATTGATATCCTCATCTATAAGAAAACTGAAGATTACAAAGATTGTGACTCATCCAAAGGCACACTGCCAAGATTAGATTTAAACTCAAGCCTTCTGACTCTAATGCTAGTACTATGGCTACCTGGTAAACCTAGTAAGCAAATTACTACTCTGACTACTGGGGAGCATTACATTTGTGGAATTATTCTCTTTTCTTCCCCAAAACAAGTTGAGACACGTAATAGTTGTATGACTTTGCAAGTCAAATAAGTCACTTAACCTATCTGTACTCCAGTTTACTTATCTGAAGAAAAAGTTGGAGATTGTTCTCATAGTCCAGGCAAAAGATGGCAAAGGCCTGAACCAAAATCATGGTTGTGAAAGTAGAAAGAAAGGAGTAGATTCAAGAGACGCCGTAAAGGCTGAGTGAACAAGATTTGGTAATATTGGATGTTATCAAAAGGGCAGAGAAGGAGTGAAAGGGAGGAGTCAAGAATGACTGAGATTATCAACCTGGTTGACTGCAGGGATGATGACGTCCTCATCTAGAAACAGAGAAGTGTGAAGGAGGGGTGCTATGTTTGGGAGGGAAGAATTTGTTACATAGGGACTGTAACATATAAACACACATATAAATGGCATCAGTTGTGTCATATAGTTGAAATAAAATAAAGATGGATGTTCTTCTCTGATTTTCACAAAACAAGGTAATGAGAATATCCAACCTCTCTCTCTCTCTGTCTCTCTCTGTCTCTCTGTCTCTCTCTGTCTCTCTCTGTCTCTGTCTCTGTCTCTGTCTCTCTCTGTCTCTCTCTGTCTCTCTCTCTCTCTCTCTCTCTCTCTCTCTCTCTCACACACACACACACACACACACACACACACTTAATCTCTGGCTCCTTGAAGATTTCTAGGGCCTCAGGGACTGTAGCTCTTCTCCAGCCAAGCTGATGACATGATTGCCTTTTTCCCTCCAACACCTCTGAGCTCAAGGCCCAGCCCTGGCCTGCATAGCTAGGCCGTGCTTTTGCTGGGAGACGGATGTTCTCCCAGGAGTCAGGGATCCACATCCACGGTCCTGTCACCTCTTCCAGCCCACACAGCTTTTGATGGCTGTCGTTCCACATAAGTGTGCTTAACGCCTGGTCGAAAATGCTTGTGAGCATGTTGACAAATGAAATAAGTGAAGGTATTTGATTAATGTCCCAGCGATCTGAATACTGGCTTACACTTGGAGCAGAGATGTCAGGCCCTTACTGCACCACACCAGTGAAGCATTTCCCTTTCATTCCCTTTCATTGTGGTGTGTGTGTCTGTGTGTGTGTGTGTCTGTGTGTATGTTTTACTCAGCAGCTGGATTTCTACAAGAATTAAAGGGATGTAATACCTTACATGAGTATTACATGAGTTGAGTTGTAATACCTTACTTGTAATTCCAATAGGTCAATCAGAAATAAATTCAAACCAGAATAAATTGAGATGCTCCTGAAATGAACCCACACCACCTGCGCTGCTGGGACTGCTCTACTATTTGAGGAGAAGATTTGCTACAACCTAGAGATTCATGTTGACCAGGCCTCAGGCTCTTGGGGTCTGCTGTCCTCTAAATTTGGGCCTAGTCTAGCTGCTGAGAGTTGGAACAAGGATGACGGCCTTAAAGCTTGGACTGTTGTTGTTCTCATGAACATAAGAAGCACAAGAATGAACTCTTCTAATGATACCAGCCAGCTTCCCAGCTCCCAGACTCATCATCCTGGACATTTGGTGATGCAGAGATTACCAAAAAAGAGCTTGGAGTTTTGGGTGCCAAGAAACAAATGACCTCCAGACTTACTTACACATGCCGGGCATCATTACTGACCTACCAATTGGTTAAGCCAACAGAACAAAAAGCAAACCCCTCCTCTCTCTAGTGTTCACCAAAACTTGTCAAAGAGACCCCAAAGCAATTATTCTGGAGGTATGTAGGGAGGGAAGGAGGGAGGGAAGAAAGGAGGAGATCTTTTAAGTAACAAATAACCAAAACAAAGCATTTTCTCCAATTGTGAATGTGGGCAACAAAACTTTATTTCTAGAAGGGGTCCCTAGGTTTCACAGACTGCCAAAAGGGGTCCATGACCCTGCCCCAGGAAGATGTCAGGAACAGTCACACCTAAAGGAATGTATCTTTTATCATCCATTGTGACATTATACGTTAGGGAAAGTACTGGATTTGGGTTAAAAATCCTGCCCATTCCACTTAAAACCAGCGTGACCTTGAGTAAGTAATGAAACATCTCTCGGCCTCAATTTCCCAAATGAAAAATGAAAAAGTTGTATCAGATGGCCTTCTAAGGTCCATTCCAGGTCTAATATATGACTCTAAGGACAGAAACACAGACCTTTTAGAGTACATATATACAGAAAGAATGCAATAGATGCAATTTACTTCATGATCAAGTAAAGCTATCCCAGACCCTATTCTGTTACATATACCTTGTTTTCTCAGAAGGTTAGAAGGATGTGTGGAGCCTCTGAGAGCAAGGTAGAAAATCAAATGTATAGCCTTGATACTACCTTCTGGGTGGGCTAAAGGAAAAATTAAAGGAAGTTATCTGACTTGAGTGACGTTGTAATATTCAAATATTCATATTGTCCATTGGGGAATACCACCCAAGTATTGTCCCTTCTCCTCTTCATTGGCCAGAGGCTGCCACCAGCAGCCTTGGGAAGGATCTTCCCCAAGCTGACTATAATAGAGGCTCTGAACTACCCTCCATATACGCACTTGCTCCAGCAGGTTGGGTTTCTATAAGGTGGCTACTATACCTCCTCAGGGCTCTAGAGGTAGCTCTGAAAGGCTCAAGGGTGTCTTTCTAATATTATACCTCCCACTCCTCCTGGAATACTTCCTCTCTTGATCATCTGCTAAAATCAGTTGGCCAGACTCCTTAGCTTTAAGTAAAGGATATTTTACTATGGCAAGAACAGTTCGTATAAAACAAGAAAAGTCTGTGACACATTCTTCTTCCATTCCATACAGAGTCTGGGGGAAAGGGAGTTTTAGAGGATGAATGCATGTGACAAAGGGGTACTTGCAGCTCCAGGTTGCTGGAAGTCCTTAGGTATGGTGTCATTTCCTGGTTGGGCTCCTTGTAGATCCTTGAATCTGTCTTTCCTCACAGGCTCCAGCCTGTCTTCACTGTCCTCTGTGCACTGTACTGTTAGACACTTCTGTCCCCCAGACTCTGCTAAGGTGCCAAGGAACAAAGTCCCAGTCCTTTGACCCTCTGAAGTTGACAAAGCCTTCCATTGGTCAAGAGGGAGATGAGCGATGGAGGTTGAGGAGGGAGAGGAAGATATAAATGTATATCTATTTATCTGTGTCTATAAAGCAACACTCAATCAACAAATATTAAATGAATGCCTACTATGTGCCAAGCATTCTGTTCAGTTTGGGGAACACAAATACAATTAATGAAACAATCCCTACATATAATAACATATAGTTATGTTTTAAAGGAGTAGACAAACAGAATCTTTAAAATTTAGATAGAATGAATGTAAAGTTAATATGTACAAATACTGTACCTACAAAGTATTTAAATACAAGGTAGTTTAGAAGGGAGGACATTCAGAGTTCGGAGGATCAGGGATGGCTTTGAGCAGAAGATGGTGCCATTCTGTGAAGTAGAGGTAAAGACTCAGTATATTCCAAGTATTGGGAAACATTGTAGAAAGGGACCAAAAAGAGAATGGAATGTCAGGAGTGAAGGACAATGAGAAGACCGGTTTGACTGGTTCAAAGAGTGTGAGAGAAGAAATGTCCAATAAGAGTGAAAAGATAGGTTGAGACCAGTTTGTAAAGCGTTTTAAAAGCTAACTCGAGGACTGTAGATTTATCCAAGAGGCAACTGGAAATCACTGGAGTGGGTTGAGTAGGGGAAGTCACGTGGCAAGATACATGCTTAAGGAAAATTACTTTCACAAGTTTGTTGGAGGGACTGGGCACATGAGAGACCTGAGGCAAGGAGACTAGAGGTTGTTGCCATAATGCAGGTAAAAATACAGTGTTGTGTGGAAAGAGGGAGCCAGATCTGAGAGGTGTGATAAAGGGAGACACAGTAAGATTTGGCTGTGTGTGTGTGTGTGTGTGTGTGTGTGTGTGTGTGTGAACATTAGAGGCAGCTAGGTGGCATAGCATAATAGATAATATACTGGACTCAGAGTCGGGAAGGTCTAAGTTCAAATATGGCCTCAGACACTGACTAGCCGTGTGACCCTGGGAAAGTTATTTAACCTTTGTTTTTCTCAGTCTGCTCAACCATAAGATGAGAATAATGACAACACTCACCTCACACTGCTGGGAGGCTCAAATGAGGTCACATACAAAAGAATTTTGTAAAGTTTAAAGTGTTGTGTAAATTTTAGCTGTTACATATATGTATGTGCATATATGTGTGTATCTATTCTCCAAGGAAAGGGCACATAGTAAAAGTAACAGAACAAAGTTCATTTGGTAGCAGGTATCCCACAAGCAAAAGATAGCCTGTTTAAGTTCTTTCCCAGGGGATTGGTTCTGAGACATCCCAAGAGACATTATGGGTAGCAGATAAAGCACTGAGCTTAGGATCCAGGGGACCTGGGTTCAAATCCTGCCTCTAACTCTAGCAGAGTGTGGCCCTAGCAAAGTCATTTAATCTTAGGCAACTCTTAAAGACTTTATCCAAAAAGTTAGAGATAAGTTGGGATCTGCCTTATTAAAGGAAATTCTCACACCAGAAGTTTCCAACGCCAATATCCTGAATATAGCTTGCTTTGCTTATTTGTGTCTGCATATCGATTCCCCTGTTAGATTGTAAGATCCTTGAAGGCAGGGACTGTCTTTTGTCCCTTTTTATATCCCCAGTGCTTAACAAAGTAATTGGTGCATAGTAGGTACTTACTAAATGCTGATTGATTGATTCGATACCCTACAAAATGCTTTTGAAATTCAAAGGCGAGTCTACTTTTTCCTTATGATACTAGAAACCTAAAATAAGTTTAACAAACCAAGGCAGTGTTCACAGGCAGCAAAGAAAGCTCCGCATCATATAGCCTGACCAGCCATAAGATTTGAAAGCTTTATACGTATGAAGTTAGAATCATAAAAATAATTGGCATACAAAAGGGGTCTTCCAGATTATTCCTGGATGAAGAAATTGAGGCCCAGATCAATTAATTAGATGCCCAGGATTACCAGAGGTCAGCGGCAGAGCTGAAACTAGAACTCGGGTCTTTGATGTGGTTTTTGAAATGTTCATAAAAAGGGGAATGCAGTGTTTTCCAAAGTTCAGTTGGTTGAAATATGATGCTAATGAGGCAAATAAGTCTGTGGATTAACTAGTCGGCTTTTCTGTGTTTAGTAGTCACAAACAGTACACAACCTTTACTCTGCTGGTCAGTAGCCAAAATGCCTTTGGTTACAAGGAAATAGCAAGGGGAAAGCATGCAAGTAAAGATACAGTCACAGCAAAGTCATTACCACTACTAGAAAAAACAACGGAAAGAGTATACATGCCCTTCTGACTGAGTCCAGCTGTGAGGCTGTATCCAGATTCAGAGCTCAACAAGTTTGAAGGTCATTAAGGGTAAACACTGGAAAGAGGAAAACCTTTCAAATGCATGTGAAATATTCCACACCTTGGGAGGGGTCTGAGAGTTGAACAGCTCAATTTCAAATGGAGAGACCATCTAGAGTTCTATAAGCAGCTACCTAATGGCATCCCAGTGAGATTTTGAGTGAGCAACTAGCTTAACAAATTGACCCATGTTGCGAAAACACCATGCTCTGGGGAGAGCTAGCCCAGCTCAGCAACTGAAAGACCCACCTACCACCAAAGGCTCCCACTTCAAAAAACTGAGAAGCCTCCAGAGAAACAAAGTACATCAAGTTCTAAAGTTGTGAGTTATCTTAACAACTATACATCTGCCTCATTACCACTGAACTCCTAGCCTGTGTTCACTCTCCCCTTCCCCTGATTCTGTGTATTTGTGGGAGGATGTATCCTAGGTTATGCGGAGAAATGCTCCATAGTCCATGTTCTTGCTAATGTTATCTGAATAAATGCCTTTACTAAAAAGCTAATTTAATCTATTGATTGTTCAGTGGAAGCACACTGATGGGGATCTGTGAATTTTAGGAAGATAGACACTCATAGGAATACCCTAAAACACTGAAAGTAGGAGCATCACCACCTAGGAGCGAAAAATCCATATTGCTCATATCAGTGCCATGCATCTAATTTCTGCAGTAATAAATAGATATCAGTATTTAACATTCAAATAAGTAAGCTTTTCCAAAGGAATTGGCCTGACTTATAAAGAAAACAAGAAAATAGACTGCTAATGACTCTCTAGAACAGTGGTTCTCAACCTTCCTAATGTTGCGACCCTTTAATATTTGTATATGGGGGTATCTGCACGTGGGCGGACCCACCTGGAGACGGATAAAGGAGCAGTGTCTTGGTTCCTAAGACCATGGGAAATATACATTTTCTGATGGTCTTAGGAGACCCCCAAAGGGGTCACAACCCACAGGTTGAGATCCACTGGTCTAGAACAAAAGAAAAAATTGCTGATTTTTCTCTAGTGGATTCTTTCCAACTAAAGTATACAATAAGGAGAGTCATGTGTAGAAAATTTTGTTAGTAAGTCACATTAAATGCAAAAGGCAACCAGATATGTCCTGAATGTATCACCTCCTCTTTGCTTATTTCCCAACACATGCTGACTCTAGCAGGTTGAGTCTTCAGGTAGCCACAACTCTCAGACTTCTAGGGATAACCCTGTGGATAACTATGATACTCAGAAAATAGAGCATGAGCCCCTACCGGTGGCTTTCCCTTAATAATCAGTCAATAGACTTATTTAGTTCTTAGCAAAGACATTTACTTAAATGGAAAAGCAAGAACAATAATGGCAAAGTATTCATTTCTGGAGAAATGAAGGAATTCCTTCCCCAGGAAAGAAATCTGTGCCACAATATCCCATGAATATACATGGTGGGGGTCGAGTGAAGTGACATTAACTTACCATGCAATGGAGGTGAGGCATACATTTAAGGAAAATGAAGGCTGAAACAACTTACAATTCCAGAGCCTTAATGTTCCTTTTTTTTCTGGAATGTCCTCATAAAGTTTACTGAAGAATAAGGTATTATGATAAATGAGTCACTCTGCTACTTACCTGGAATGGCTTATGTAGAGCATGGTATTTCAACAGTATAGGCCAATTTCTATTAAGTTAAGTTTCTATTACATTAAGCAGGTCACTCAGCTATAAAACCAGTTTCTCAATAAGCTCAATTGTCGCTGGAATTGACTAAGTGGTCACTTGGTGACTGTACTCAAACTAGACCAATTAGATTGCTCTGAAGTCTTTTTCATCTCCTGGAAGGAGGTAGGAAAGGTCTAGATTCCCCTATTACACAATCTCTTTTAGTTCAGATTCCATTCTGGTTTTATGCAGATAAGTAATTGGGGACAAGGATCTTAAACCAGGTTGTATCTTACTGGTCTCTTTGTAGCAATTGAGATATTCAAGGCTCAGGCATTTTCAAAGATATAAAATATTTATTTTGCATCCGAAAGTCCTTCCTCTTTAGAGTTCAATATCTATCTATGTTCTTTTTCCAACCTTTAATACTGCTGAAGTCCAAACAGGGCACATCCGTACACTGTCACAATGTAATGCTGTACATGCTGGGCCATCCCCTTGAAATGGTGAAGAAAATCGCTATTTCTTTGAAATGAAAAGGAAATCTGTTAGTGTTGATTACTTGATTTATTTGTAGTTTGATAATGCGAATAAACTCCTTTCTTTAGGAAAAGCTAACCCTAACAGCTAAGCCAGAATAACATAGACAGTCTCTGAAGTCTAGGTCACCTATAATTTAGTGAATAGAGAGACTGATGAGACGTTATCATTTAGCAGCAGATAATTTAGAAGAATGTAACTAATCATAAGATTCTAAGTTGTTTGCTTTAAAGACTGTTTCCCTTTCTGTGGGGGAGGGGTGGCTGACCGCAAGGTAAACTGGAAAAGAGTTAGACAAGTTAAGTTACTTTTTCCCAGAATGCTTCCTAGTTATAAAAGGCATCACCTGGACTTCTGGGACAGAATTTTAAAAGCCTAGGAAAAGCTAACTAGTCAGGTAACCCACCTTGTCCAGTTGAATTATATTCAAAACAAGTTTCTGTAATTTTTTTTTTATTCTTCTTTTGTGTTACGAAAAATCCAACTCTGCAAATCACTCCTTTGTTCTGACATCTGAGGAATCTGGAGACCTGATTTGATATACAAATGCTAGTTTTGCAAATTCATAGATCCTCAAAAACTTTGTCCTCAGTTTCCTTTTATTTCAGATAATCATTTTTAACAGTTGGCACCCAGATGGGACCTCAGGGATTAACTCTAGACTTCCATAAGTGAGGTCTCCTCCAAGGAATTTCCCTGAGAGCTCGACAATCACCGAGAAAATTCTCAGAGCACTGCTTTGGAGTCCTGAACTCTCCTCAATCCAGACCCTAAATTCTTCTAAGCTAATGTAAGCCTCTACTTTGAGGAGAAAACCACCTAAACCACTTTTTTTTATTCTGTAAAACTCAGGCCTGATTTAATGATGTTGTGTCAAGTCTTGCATTATGTTCTCTGGGTGTCCATTTTGTGAGTGATAGAACTAAGTTTAGAAATAAGTGGGTTCCTTCCAGATAGAAAAAGACATTATACAATTGGAAAAATCTTCAAAAGAATGGGAAATCTGTGCTTTGTACTAATAAGACATGGTAGTGGGTGCTTTCCTTTGTTTTGTTCTGTTTTTTTCTAATAAACCAGAGGGGAAAGACCATAAAAACTAAAACTTCTCAAAAAGTCTTCAGAAAAGACAGACAAGTCTCTCTTTTCTCTGTCTCTGTTTCCAATACTGGTCACGTTGGAGGTTGCAAGGATGAAAGACAGAGAAATAAAAATAATAAACAATTAGAGACTAAATTTGTTATTCTCTACTGGAAAGTTCTAAAATTATGATTTGAAAATTTTTGTATTGTGATAAGCTTTTGAATTGCCAGCAAATTTTGTAAAGTTTAATGTAAACAAAAAACAGGTAGATCAGTTATTCCATAAAAGTAACTTCAAGGTGACTAGAGATTGATTTTTTTAAGTCGCAATTAGAATTTTAAGAACTGTTTTATTAATCATAGAATCTGTTCAGGAGAGACTCAGTGAAATAGAGATTTGGTAAAGTTCAGAGAATCATTAAAATAAGAAAAACTTGGGAAATAGTATAGAAGAAATTAGAATAAAACTCCTGTGAGTTTAAATGATTCCATAACTCAGTATTTTAAAAGAAACATGTCTGTTAAGTCCTAAGTGCATTTAGCCAATCTCTAAGTTGAAGTTCTGGGGAATCGCTCTGTGAAATTGGCTTTAACATTAGTGTAGATTAAAGGTACACTTAGAAACTGTACTTAAAGTTGAGATAAATTTATTGCAAAGGAAGTGTGAATTTCATTATTAGAAGGCAGAACAGGAAAGTTCTAGGCCATTTTCAGATTCCAAAGAAGTTAATAGAGTTAGAACTTATTTTCCTTTTTATTAATTACTGCTTTTAAACAATCAACCAATGGCATCAAAGGAGCCCTGATCAGGATTCCCAGATCAAAGGAGGATCCCAAGGTGCTAAAAAGCTTGTTTTGGAATCAGGAAGCAACTAAAAGGGGGTGAAATTTAATGATACTCTTATAGTTTAAATCAATTGTTTAGGGAAATGAGAAACAGTAAAAACATGTTAAAAGCAGGGGAAGTGAAATTTAGTTCAAAATTGTATTTTTGTAGAACTATAATAAGTAAGACTATTCTAGTAAGTTAAGACAAGAATTATTGAAGATAAAATTAAAGAAGAATATAACATTAGAAAAAAGTATAGGAGTAAATTGAGTACATATGCGCCTAATAGAGGGTGCACAGACTACAAAAGATAAAATTAAAAGGAGTATATGGCTTATAGATATTAGCATTAAAAAGGGAATCTTGAGAAAACAGAAACTGCAAATTATTTCAGAATGTTTCTTGTCTCATTGTCAAATATAAATTAAGACATAATCACATTGATAATACTGGGTCCTACAATTTGAAATCTTGGTAGTTAATGACCCTTGCGGAAGCTGTGATTTTAAAATTATTATCATTAGTAACTAATTGTACAGCCATATCTCATTTAGGTGAATTCAAAGTTAAAATAGTGTGATGAGGATTCCTGTTCATAGAAAATCATTGGAAAATTAAATAAACTAATAACCTACAGTATTGGAAATGTCAAAAACTTTGTAAAAGGAAGAGGCAGTTAGGAATGAAGATCATTCACAGTGAATAGCACCAAAATGGAAACTGTTTTTACACAATGCTATTAAACTATATATTGCAAAAAGAAGGAAGTTTAAATGTGGAGAAAAACTGTTCATTATTTCATTTAAAGTGAATGGTTGGGGTGGCTAGGTGACACAATGAGCAGAGCACCAGCCCTGGAGTCAGGCTGACCTGGGTTCAAATGCGGCCTCAGACACTTAACACAAAAAAACTAGCTGTGTGACCTCGGGCAAGTCACTTAACACCAATTGCCCTCAAAACACACACACACACACACACACACACACACAAAATAAATAAATAAAGTGAATGGTAATAATAACTTATTCTAGTGAGAGGAGTAGCAGAGTTCCTTCAAGGTACCGATATATGTGACATTCCTATCTCATTGTTGGGACTTGGCCATGAAACAGGAGGATAAACATTTTTCTAGCATAAAAGAGGTTAACTCTGAAAAAGAGATAGATGATTTCTCCAAGGTCATCAGTGAGGAATTACAGGGGACCTTAGACTTTGCAGTTGTTCTCATCAAATTAAATGTTTCATTTGTAAAAACTATATGCCTTAAAGAAATTGGAATGAATTGTGAATTTGCAAACCATTAAGAACTTGTATTGCAATTAATTGGTTTTGTGTAATAAAAGCTTTTACTATAATGTAAAAGACAAAAATTAAGTTTACAGGCAATCTTGGAGACTAATGGGAAATAGACTAGAGTAACTAAGCAAGTAGGAGAAAAAAAGAGAGGTGTTGGATATGGTAACGATAAAGGTTGGGTTTTGAAGAGTTTGGATAAATTGAAAGAAAAGACAGTTTAAGCAAGTAGGAATGAGTGAATGAGTGGTGTTTAAGGAAAACTAAAGTCTGCATTGACACAGTGTGAATACAGGGCTTGAAAGAAAGGAGATAAAGTTTTGAAAAAGGAAATTTAAAGAATGGTTTTGATATCACTAAGAAAAAAAATTTCTTAAAAAGAGATTTGGGGAATTTTTAAAGAAATATCTTAAGGTGCACTGGTAGGCTTAAGTTAGAAAAATAAAAGGAATTGATTTGGCTTTTTGGATGATTCAAAGAAATAAAGAAGCAGTTGTAGGAGCTGGAGACATCACTATGAGGTTTTGATTTGGTTGTGTTTTTTTTAATATGAGTCAACTAAAAATAATGAACATTTATGGAAAATGAGATTTGGTTACTGCCACTAGTAATTATAAATCAAAAACTGATTAGGTTGAAAATGTTGTAATTGCCATATCTTGGATAAATTGATCAGTCTTTGTATGAACCAGGGGAGTATAATGATAACAACACCTACCTCCCAGGGTTGTTGGAGGAATTAAGTTATTCTAATGTGCTTAGTATAATGAGCAATTTGACTATTGTTATTGGGTTCTGGATTAAATAACATATCAAAAATAATAACATGGACGATTTTCTAAAACTTATGTTAGGATTTTATCTAGATGCATAGACATTCTTTAGACTCAGATGATACTTGTGGTTCCTTCCAGTTCTAGATCCATGATCCTATGAGGCCTAGAGAGATCAAGTGATTCACCTAAGGGTGACACAGTGGTAGAGCCCAGATGGATAGAAACTTGGGGTTTTACTCCAAAACCAGTGCTTTCTCTACTATAACACACTTTGGCCAAGTCATTTTACTTTCTTGATTTTCAGTTTACTTGTCTGTACAATGAGATGGTTGGACTAAATAATAATAGCTGATATTTACATGACATTTTGTATATGTAGTTGGAGGAATTTGGTTTTCTCATAGCCATTGAGAATATTTGTGGTATTCTCCCAGCAGGAGGCAGAGCATACAGTAGGGAATAATGTTGAGCAATTTATGGCAGGGAAGAGAAACAGACTCTGCAAACTCTCCACAGAGATACACACAAATGCATAATTCAAAGCAGGAAGGAGCCACAAACACTGACATCTGGCAGTAGAGAAGGGAGCTGACTATGGCTTTGAGATGACTGTCTTTTATACTCAAGAGTCAAGCTCTGGAAGGGAAAAGATCTGGGGAGACCAATTCATTATCAAATGAGATGGTACTTGTAAAACTCTTAGCACAGTACATGGCACATAGATGTGGACATAGCACGCAGTGCATGGACATCCCACTCCAGCTGAAGGACACACCTGTCAGAGATGCATTCAGGAAAGATCACCATGAAACTACCAAAGTAACAGGTCCTGGAATGCTGGGGGCCTAAGTTGTCTGGGCACACATATTTCTCAGAGCGTGCCTCACCACTAGAGTACTGTAAGTTTATTTCTACTTTGTATATGAGTGCTGTGAGAAAAGGCAAGAAAGTAAACCCCATGGGGAGGGGAAATGTTTATAAGCAACCATTTTGATTATGTCATCTTATTATGTGCCTTTGCTTTGAGCTAATTGTGTCTGATGGATGCCTATTAAAGGAAAATTCACCATTAGAGGTTCATGAGTGATAGTTTAGGTCACAGGGGTGGGGAACCTTCAACCTCTGCGCCTCATTTGCCCCTCTAGGTTCTCAAGTGTGACCCTTTGACTGAATCCAAACTTCACAGAACAAATTCCCTTAATAAAAGGATTTCCTTGGCAAAACTTGGACTCCGTCAAAAAGGCTGCACCCAAGGACCTAGAAGGACACAAGTTCATCACCCCTGGTTTAGGAGTATAGAGTCATTGAGTCAATCAACAAAGCATCTTATCAAAGTCTTCACTATGTGCCAGGAACTGTGCTAAACACTGGGTATTGAGGAAATTGTGGGCATACAAATATAAGCAAAAAGATAGTTCCTGCTTTCCAGGAGCTTACATTTTAACGAGGAAGATGACACATAAAAAGAAAGCTAAATGTACCCAGAAAGGGGAAAGGTGGAGAGGAGAGGAGCTGTGCCCCCTGTAACATGTGAGAATGATCACCCCTCAGGTGATGCAGCCTGCAAACCTTAAGAGAGATAAGTTGGAGCACAGCGCACTTAGCTCCATTTGAAGCTTACAACACCCATGTGCAGTCAGTCGACAAGCATTTTTTAAATACTTATGTTCCAGGAACTGTGGTAAGTCCTGGAGATGTGAAGAAAGGCAAAATCAGTCTCTGTTCTGGGAGCTCTCATTCTAATGGTATTATTAGCCCCATTTTACAAATTAGTCCAACGAGACTCAGCTTAAATGATCCCTGATCACGCAGCTAGTGCCCCAAAGGATGACCTTGAACCTTTGTTCTTATTTTTCCGACTCCAAGTCAGGCACCATCTACTACTTCCCACTACCTCTGGATCATTTCTAAAGGCCCTTTTAGTTCGAAATTCTGTAACTTGCCCAAGGTAGGCCAGTAATAAAGAGCAGATCCAGGAGCCAAATGAAGGAATTCAGGTCTTTGGATCACAAACCCAGCACCACGCTACCTCTCCTGATAAATGACTCGGAGATAAATGGATTTATTTTGTGGGCTTAAAAAAAGTGCAGATAATTGCCTCTATTTCAAGTCCGCCTATCTAGACAGCCTACAACTGCACCCACAATAGAGAGCTCTTCGGGCTGACCAGAGGAGGAAAAAGTCTTAACAGCGTCTATTTCTAAAACGACTATTTTTCTTAACCGACAAAGAAGTCAAGAATCATTGCCCAGATGAATTCCTGAGGTTTCTCCTTCTCTTCTTCCTTCCACGCCTCCGCCCTCTTCGCCCTATCCCCTGCACTCTCCTCCAGGCTGCCTAGACTGAGTCCCTACCCTTCTCAGGCGCTCCCTTTGGCAGCGGAGCCTGGTTCTCTCTTAGGACCAGTTCTGTCTCCAGATGTTCCAGCAGGGAGGGGGCGGGGCTGGGAAGAGAGAGGCGCCAGACAAAGTGGAAAGGAGAATGGACAGCTCTGGTCAGGGAAGAAATGCTCTTTGGGGTTGCTGGGATGGTGAGCCTAGAGCTAGTAAGCTCACGTTCTCAGAGTTCTCAGTATTCTCCTTTTCGTGATCTGACCAGAGAGTTAGAGAAATCCCTGAAGCCTCAGCTCGAAGGAGTTGATGAGAGAACTGACAGCTATGGAAATTGGGACTAGGGAGAGGTAACATTTTAAGAGGAGTTGGGGAGCTCAACAATGAAGCATTCGGGGCTGTGATCCTTTGCAGCCGATCACTGCCCAGACTCATTTTCCTCTCTCCCAAAGCTCAGGAATTCGGTTTTTCCCATTCTTTAGCTCCAGACAAACCACTAGCTCCAGCTAGAGGAGGTTTCGTTCCGTTTATAGCCCTTTGCTGGGTGAGGTCACCCTGGATCTAGACCGAAGACTAGTCTCTGGCAGACAAGGAAAGTTCTGATGCCTTAACTTTCAACCCCGAATCTCCAGGCAACTGGAGGCTGGGAGGGGAGAGGAGGCTAGGGATAAAGCTAGTGTTAGCACTACCACTAACACCCCCTCCTCTTGGGAACTACATCTCCCAAGAGGCTATGCAATTAGTCTCTGGAAGCTTGACAGGGAGAGATGAGAGAAGAAAGAAACAGAAGAGAGGAGGAGATAGTAGTGAGGAGAGGTCATTGAACAGGGGAGGAGGAGAGAATGGAAGAAGAGAAAATAAGTGGGAAGAGGAGGGAGAGACTAACATGAAAGAGAACCAGGGAGAAGAAAAGGGTTAATAAAGAAAGGAGAAAGAGGCAGAGGCGAGTGAGAGGAGATGAGAAGGGAGCAGAAGAAAAAGAGGGGGAGGGCATTCTGGGAGAGACGGAAGGAAAGGGAAAGAAAAGGAGGTAAAGGGAGGAGAGGACAAGTAAGACCAGAGGAGGGAGGAGAGAGAAGGGGAAGGAGAAAAGAAAAATTTATCATGGGAGCAGAAGAGGAAAGGGTAGAGGAAGTAGAGAAGAATTGTATAGCCAGGCAGAAGAGGGAAGCTGAGGGGAAAGGAGGGGAAACCATCAGGATCACTCTTGTGCTGTAATGTCTCTATTAATCTCAGAATTATCAGAAACAGCTCACCAGAAGGCACACTGTGGTCTATGTTGCACTGAATGAAGAGGAAAGTACCATGCACAAATACATATTGTATCTAAAACTCAACCCTGGTCCCTTACTAGATGAAATTAGAGTTTGGTCTCAGGTGTAACTGTTGTTTCGAGACAAGTACTTCAGGAGATTTCTGCTACCTGATCCTCTGTGGCCATACTCCAATGCCCAGGCTCTTGCAAGAAAAGTAAGAGGTAGGAAAGGCTATTTTGCATGTTTTAACACATCTCTTCTGCCACCCAGGAAATAAATCTTTCGAAATAATTCTGCGTGAGTTCTCCCTCCTCCTCTCCATCTCCCATTGAAAAATCAAACCAAACTGCAGCTGTGCATAAGGCATCTCCTTAGAGCAAGCTGAAACTAGAGAAAATCTGATGTATTTGTGATTTATTATGATTCCTGCAATTCATCTTCTGCTCCCTTTGTATACTTCATACAAATGAGTAGTTGAGGGCAGCTAACATTTATCAGCACCTTGTAGGAGCCCAGTGACAGTGATATCCATAGACCTATCTCCATCCTCCTTTTACATCATCTAGAGTTCATACAGTTAAAAGAGAGTTTCTTCTCTTTCTTCTACCCACCACCATGACCATCAGTGCTTCATCTATCCTAGATCTCACAGCTATCAGCCAGGGAAGCAATTTTTGTTGCCACCTGGCAAGTGTCTCAGAGGTACTTTGGCCTCTGCCTCCTCACCTGTCACAGCTACTGAAGACTTAGAAAGGAATGTTCTTGCCACCAAAGTCTTTGGCATCACCCAATGGTTCTCCATCAGAAATATGGTTTTGTCGGTGGATATGACATTAAAGAGGAATTACCCACTGCCTAGCTACTACACTCCAAAGACTACAAGACCTTTCCATCTTACTTGCAACTGAAATCTCCAATGCATGTTGCCTCCCACATTAGAGTGGGCATTCCTGGGAAGCAGGAACTGACTTGCTTTTCTGTTTGTATCTCTAGTGCTTTGCCCATAGTAAGTTATTGATAAGTGTTTTTTTCATCCATGTGCTTATATCAATAGCATGTGTTCAGAGGGACGAACACATCTCTAGGACATACAATCTCTGTTCCTTTTCTGGAAGAGTTCTAAGCAATACATGCCTTCCTTTAAAGTAATGCAGAGAAGCCACAGCACAGTTACATAGACAGGTATTAAAGAGTCCCTTGACAATAATAACTAGTACTTACATAGCAATTTTTAAGGTTTGTAAAGTGCTTAACAAATACTTCATTTGATCTTCACAACCACTCCAGGAAGTAGGTGCTATTATCATTCCCATTTTATAGATAAGCAAACTGAAGCCGACAAAGGTTAAATGACCTAGTCAGTGTAATAGACTTGGTAAATGTCAGATGATGAATTTCAACCCAGGTCTACCTGACTCTTACTGCTTCACCTCCTTAATGCCTCTGAGAGGAGAACGATTTGGTCTAATTGTTGGACCCAAGGTCACTCAAATGAAATCCAGATTTGTAGGTGCTTGCAATAAAATGTCTGTGTCCCAAAGCAAGAACCACATTAGGCATAACTTTAGTTGTGTGTTTAATGGCTTTCTATGTTAAGGGCCCTAGGACTGGGTAATAGACTTGAGACTGAGAAAAGAGGAAGGAGGAGGAAGGAGAGAGTTCACATAATAAAGACATCTGTCTGAAAATAGAAACAACTTACAAGTCAAAGAAAAGAAAAACTATGTCCATGTGGTAGTGGCCATAATTAGCAATAGCAAAAGGGGGACAAGGATAATGAGGAAGTGATGGAGGAGAAGATGATGTTGATAATGAAGCTGAAAAATCTGAAATTGAGAGCTCATGTAGTTGACCCTCCACACTTAACAAAAAGGGAAACCGAGGCCAGAAGAAGTTAATTAAATGACTTGCCCAGGGTCGTTTGCTCAGACTCAAGGTCCTGAGACTCCCAACCCAGTCCTTTTTACACTACTTCAAGTTAATTTCCAGTGTCAGATTCCTCATAGGTCTTGAGAGGTTGGTGACCTCGGTGCCTTGACCTCTCTCTAGTATCCTGTAGTATTATTCAGTGGTTCCATTCCGTGTACAAACAGCACCACACTCATCTGGCCCTCACTAAGCATTAGCTGCTGTTGCTGCTGTTGTGAATCATGACTGGGATCATGGGACAGAGTTTGTTTTGTTTTGTTATGCTTATGAATGGTTTCCATACTTAGACAAATGTTGGTATTTGTCTGTTTATTAAAAGGAGCTCCTTTCTTGCTCATCTTCCTCCTCCGGCAAGAATTTATACAAAGCTCGAGTATGGAAATTCATGAAGCTGCATCTGCAGTCTTTCCAAGTGGATGCCAGGGAGGGTAGGAAGCAATAATTTGGCTTATACTATTAATTTATATTCCAGAATATCACTTCCAGGATATCATTGACCTAGGAAATGTGTGGTTATATTGGTGAGCAATTTACCTTACCCTCCAAATTAGACATTATAATTCTTTTCTTCCATCATTATTGGACCATGGAGTTCAAAGCCGGAAGGAACTCACTCTAAAAATGACTTTGTCCAAGTAACTCATTTTACAGATGAGGAAATTGATGCTTAAAAGGGGAAGTGACTCGCTCAAGGTCACACCTAGGTAGCAAATCCGGGTGCTCAGTCTCCAGATCACTATCACGTCGGTCACTATCCTCATTATTCAGTCATTACTGGGTCTTACAAACCAAGTATCTGATCTGACGAGGAATGCATGCACACTAGGCAGACGGCTGTGCAGCGGACCGGGGGAAACACTGAGAGGAAGCCAGACAGCTGTTGATCCTCCGAGACTAGTGAGAAGAGCTCTTGGGAAGTCGGGGCTGTACACCCAAACTCCCTCTGCTTTCTGCAGGCTTTGAGCCTCTCTTGCCTCCGGAAACTTAGATTTGTGGACAACTAGTGTTTCCTGTATTACTTTGACACAAACGGGGGGGGGGGGGGAACCAGACATAAGGCGAAAAGTGTAGAACTAGAGAGATCGGGAAACTCATTTAGCCAGCAGATGCTGTTCTGGCAGCAGGAGATTTCGTGGAGCCCAACAATCCACACACACACACACACACCCCACTACCCTCCTCCAAATACACAGAGGAGGCCGATGTTTTGCAAAGGCGCAGTCAGCAAGAACTTTCCCTGCCCTCCAAGCGAGTTCTTTTTAATTCTCAAACTCAACACATACAGCATCTCTCAAAATTGTCTCTCCACGGAGGAGAACGCGAGGGCAGGCTGGCATTAGTCTAGAAGTTGGGGGGCTCTCAGCTTGTGGTGATCGCCGCTCTCCCCGAGTCTCCTGAGCCCCTTGTGCTCCTCCCGGAACAGGAAAAGCGGAGCTCCGGATCCCCCCTCATCGGAGCCATCCATCCCGGCGCGCATTGGACGGGAGGGAGGAGGAAGCCAGCCTGGGCTGGGCTCCTCTCACCAAAGCCAGCCTCCTCTGGAGAGGCAGAGATGGAGGAGGGGAGGAGATGGGAGGGGGTGAGGGGGTGAGGGCGGGTTGAGGTGAAGCCGCCAAAGTCTCACATCCCCGCAGCAGCTCAGAGGAAAGCCTAGGCACCGCAACAGCGTGGACTGGCTCCGCGCTCACGGTCGAGACTTTCCTGCAGGATCATCTCAACTTTGTTCCTCCTCGCGGTCTCTCTGCCGGAGCCAAACGCCAGCCTACCTCCCCAAAGTTACTGGAAGGGGGCGGGCGGGGGGTTGGGGGGGGGGGGAGGAAAGGCAAAGAAAATGGCGAGTCGTGAGGCTAAAGTGCCGGGCTCAGCTCTCTTCTTCTTAGTACTGCTGATCGTCACTTGGAGCTGTGGCTGCGCCCAAGCCGAGGAGGGGAAGGAGGAGCAGCGCTCCTGCCACGGCGCCTTCGATCTCTATTTCATCTTGGACAAGTAAGTGGCAGTCCCAGCTCCCGGGTCGGCTGGCGGCTGGACTTTGACTGGGGGAGGCAGGGCTCCTGCTTAGTGTAGCGCCTGGGGCTGATCGCCTGGGCAGTCCAGCTCCTGAGCTCCTCTTAGACACAAAGAGCCCTGTGAAAAGGTAAAGAATAAGCCAGGCATGCATTCCTTTGGAGGGAAACCACGCCAGGTCCTGTACAGCCCCCAGCACGGAGCAAGGAAAGTATCCTGACCACCACCCCCGTGCACCCTGGGCGCCTAAGCTGAAGGACCGACCCACCCACACAAGTGAAGATGCCGGTACACACACACACACACACACACACACACACACACACACACACACACACGCCTGCAGGCCCAGATACACCAACACAAACTCTTTGACACCCAAGCGCATGGGGTCAGACAAAGCAGAGTTAGTTTTGGCTGTCTCTGGTGTGACCTGAGGGGACCACTGAGGTATTGGCCTTAAAGGCCAGCGAGGTCTAAGGCTCCGGGATGGGAGACATGCTGTTAAGTTGGAAAGTAGAGACTATGGAAACTGAGGCCCAGCATCCCCCAAGTCCCAGAGATGGGAGGGACTTCTCCACGGGAGCAAGGGCCATAAGGATCTTGGGAGCGCACCTAACTTTGTCTGTGTGGGGTGTTTGTCAACCAGAGCCGCACACACCCGGAGGAGGGCTTGTCTACATCTTTGGCCCTCAGCAGCTGCTTTGAGCGGCTCGCTGAGGGGTAGATGGGGTGAAAGGCTGCCTACAGGGGGTGGGGCTACACCAGATGCTGGGCCAAAAAAAAGCCAGTTAGTTAGTTACAAAGGCTTCCAGAAGAAAAACTGGTACCATTAATCCCAACAGGCTCTAAGAGATTCAGCTACTGAAACTTCTTTGTTTGCAGAAGGCGGAAAGAACCTTTAAGGCATCTGTTAGCTCGTCCCTTCCAGCTTTAAACCCTAAAATCCCGACAACTCTTTTTTTCTTAATTTTTAGAAAAAAAGAAAAAACACAGAACAGTGAAGTTTTCTTTATGCCTTTTTACTAGAGCTGGGACTAAGGGTAGGCAAGGTGGGCCACTGCCAAGGGCACAGTTATACAGAGGGCAGGATGACTCACAGGACCTTTTAAAAATATTGATTCCTTTTTAAAAATGCAAATATTTTAATGCCAGAAAATTATACTCTGTATGTATATGAGGTAAAAAGATAAATTTTATGTGTTCTACTGCAGGTTTAGATTCTCCAGTGTCTGGTAACCTAGGTTCACTTCCTCCCTCCTCCCTAAAATCTTCTGAATACTGGAGAAACACTTTTTAAACCTTGCCTACCGGCACAAATCATTTTACTCCTATCAATTTGACACTATTACATCCATACCTGTATTACCTCATAAAAAGAATTTATACATGTTAAATCCTTGGAACTTTTCTTGCTCTCTCTCCATAAGCTCTTGAACTTTTACTTTGTGTTTGTGTGGGTGTTTGAAATTTATGTGACTTTAAAAAAATATCATAGGGAGATTTTCTTATATTTCAATCTTGTTTATTACAATAACAATCACTATTGTCATCATGTTTATTTTGTCCAGTCCTGTGATTTCATCTGTGTAGGGAATTCCTGCTACAGATAAAGTTTAGCAACTTTTCTGTAACATATAGTCTTAGAGTACAGACTCAGGGCACAGAGAAATTGAGTGATTTGCCAATGGTCACACAGTTTTTACAGATCAGAGAGAGAATCTGAACCCAGGCCTTCCTACCTCCAAGACCAGTCCTCTGTTCACTGGACTCTACTGTTGTCAATACTCAAAATAATCATAATAATAATGATGATGATGATGATGGCTTGAGATACTTCTTTTAACTCCTAAGTCCATATTTCATTTTTTGATGTGCTTTACAAAAAGTATTTAGGTCATTGAGATACAGATGTAGGAAAACATGAATTGTGTAAGGTGCACTCGTGTTATTTTTAGGGTTAGCCCTTGAAGACCTCTTCATTAGACTCTGTCTTCAGTTAGTCAATCAGCAAACATTTATTAAGTATTTGATTTGTGCCAGGCATTGTGCCAAATACTCAAGAATGCAAAGAAAGGAAAAACACAGTTGGCCTCTTGTAGAAAATGAGATCTGAGTCCAATCTTGAAGGAAGCCGGAAGACAGCATTCCAGGCATGGGAGATAGCCAGTGGAAAGGGCAGTGGAGAAGCAAGATGGAGGGCTGTGTATGAAGAAATACAAGTAGGCTTCCAAGCAGGCCACTGGAATTGGATTGTGGTTTGTGGAGGACTAGAAAGTGTAAGAAAACTGAAAAGGTAGAAAGGGGTAAATTGGTGAAAAGCATCAAATGCCAAACAAAGGATTTTCTTTTTTTTCTGCAGGCCATAGGGAGGCATTGGAATTTATTGAGGTGAAGAGAAGGGGTTAATATGGTCAGAACTGCACTTTAGGAAGATCACTTTTGCAGCTGGGTAGAGAATGGATTAAAGCTGGAAAAGACTGGATTCAGGAAGACCTGTTAGAAGGCCATTGTCCAGGTGTCAGGTGATGAAGACCTGCACTGGATGGCAGCTGTATGAGTGAGTGGGGAGAAGGGAATGGATACAGGAGGTGTCCCAAAGACCAACATCACAAGAATTGGTAGCAGATTGAATAGGTAGACTGAGTGTGAGTGGGGGATCCAAGGATGATGCTGAGGTTGGGAGCCTATCTGGGAGGATGGTGGTACCCTCAGATATAATAGGAAAAGTTGAGAATAGGTCTGGATTTGAGAGAGGAAGATAATTAGCTCAATTACTTCAGTGAAGTATGAGACAAGGTCTTTAGCTGAGAGGGTTGGGGAAGGGATACCACAGGAAGCTCAAAGAGCAATGGGGGCCGGGCACTGACGTCACTGAGGAAAGGAGAATGCCCTGGGGATTGATAAATGGTGGTCAGGATCTATATTGGATCATAAATTTGAATATTTTGAACCATAAAACAGGAGAGGTTGCTGATTGATGGTGATAAAAGGAAGACTCTAGATGTGGTAATAGGAAGCAAAGAGTATTCCAACTTCATCTTAACCAGGGAGTCAGGCAGGGGTAAGGAAGGTGTGAAAGTTCCACCTCTACTATAAAAAATATGGTCAGAAGTGCTAGGTCAGCAGGAGGAAAGCCCCTGAAAATCTCATCATTAAAACTGTCTTCTCTTTCTCAGAGAAAGTCAGAAGATAGAAGTAAGAAAGGAGAAAGGTTTAACATCAAATAAGATTTGTTCATTATGAAGTAGGAACTCCAGAGAGCATGATGCAAGAGGGGAATACATCTGGAATGGAAGACTAAAGCTTCCCAGAATAGGGGAGTACATTCCAGATGTTGAAGAGTAAAGGAAAAACACTCTCTTCAATGGCTTAATAGAATGGTAGCCTGGTACCACAGGTTCTCTGTAAGACTGGGAAAATGTCTCTGATGACTGTTATTAATGATTAATTACCACTAATCTCATCATAACAATATCTATAATACTTTACATTTGCCTAATTCTTTATAATTTGGGGGAATACTTCCATCTACATCATCTCATTTCAATGAGTCAATCAAATTTATTAAAGCATATGCTATGTTCCCAGCACTGGGCTAAGCACTAGACCTCCCCTTGTGTGGTAGGCAGGGCAGACATCATTATTCCCATTTTGTAGATGAGGAAACAGAAGTTTAAAGAGGTTACAATGACTTAACTGAGGTCAGATAGCTATAAGGGCTAGAACTCGGTATTCTGATGCCTAGCTCAATATTTTGTTTTGGTTTTGCATTAGATGAGACTGTATCACAGAATTACAGGAATTGGAAGGACCTCCGTGGCTATGCAGGCTAGCATACATTCCAAAGGAACCCCCACTGTACCATGTTCAACACGCTGTCCTTCAAAGAAAGGAAACTACCACCTCTTCCTAAAGAGGAATGAGCTTTGGGATTACTTTATCAGAAAGTTTTTCCTGATGCCAAGCCTAAATTTACCTCTTTGCAACTTCTACTTAAGGCTGCTGGTTCTGTCTTCTGGGCTAAAACAGAACAAATCCCATCTCTCCTTCATATTATAACCCCTCAAATGTTGCCATGTCCCCTTCAGTCTTCCATTCTCTAGGCTAAACATTTTCAGTTCCTCCAACAGATTGCCCTGTGATATGGAGTTGAAACCTTTCACCATCTTTGTGGTCCTGTTCTAGACACTCAGGCCCTTTGACTCTGGCCTGTTATTGGTGAGGAAACTGTCACCAAAGTGATTTGCTCAATAACAGGCCAGTGGCAAAACAGAGCCAGCAGCTTGGAGTCCTGCGATGTTCAGTCCACCCTGCTGTGATGGGCTTGAGAGAATTGTCTGAATACATTTCACGTTTTTTCTTGGGGTGCTTAGTATCATTTACAGCTGTTGCTTCATTCATCTCCAAATCACCTCTGTTGAGGGATGAAGAACCTCAAGTTATTTTGTAACACTAAAGACAGAAAAGTATTTATGTAAGGCCAAAGAGCCTAGGTGGTCCAGTGGAAAGAGTGCCAGGCCTGGAGTCAGGAAGACTCATCTTCCTGAGTTCAAATATAGCCTCAGACATTTACTAGCGGTGTGACCCTAGAAATGTCATTTAATGCTGCTTTCCTCAGTTTCCTCATCTGTAAAGTGAGTCAAAGGAGGAAATGACAAACCACTCCAGTATCTTTGCCAAGAAAAGCCCAAATAGGGTCACAGAGAGTCAGACAAAACTGAACAACAGAAGAAACCTCTCATGTCTTTTGTTTCAGGGAAGATCTCTGTGCCAGAAGGATTTTGGAAACATATTTCTTTGCCCCAATGCCATATTACTTCATTCTATTTTCCTTTGTCAAGAAAGTTCTGTGTCTAACACCATTCTTGTTCATACCCACACTTTTCATCCCATATAAGTCCCAAGACTTCTCCAAAGAAGGAAAAGTGGTTTTATGTAAATGGCAGCTCATTTAACCAATGTGACTTTATGGGGAGGAGAGGAAAGTCAGGGAATGAGGAAACAGTATTAAACTGCAGAGTTTGGATTTGAACTTGGATCCTCTTGATTCCGAATCCAATATTCTTTCTGCTATGCCGTGCTGATTTGGAAATTTCCCCAGGCCACCTTTACATTTAGCCGTTCACAAAAAGGAAATAAGGATGGAGATGGGAGTCAGAGATCAAGCTACTGCCGTATCCTCTGGTTCAGCCTCTGGCTTGTACCTCAACTTCCTGGAGGGCGTGTATGAGGTCATCATGTTCACTGGTTGAATATTTAACATTCAGGGCACATGGCTGTTTCCACTCCTTTACCCAATAGACTATGGCTGATCTGTTCACTGGGATGTTTAGACAACTCCAGACATGCTAGAGAATGTTTGAGGGGGGGTGAAAAGATACTTCTTGTAAGGAAAAGTTTCTTAACAATTAGAGTTAACCAAAGTGAAATGGCTTACTGTCCCTTTTCTTAGAAGTGCTCGGTCAAAGTCTGACTGACCACTTGGGTATGATGCAGTAGGGCTTCTTTACAGAAGGGCACATAGCTTGAGCTAGAAATCCTCCAATGGGAAGAAAAAACAAGGTTTTATGTTTTTGCTCCTTATTTGACATTCAGATAAATTACCAAAAAAAAAAAAGGCGCTCGCGTGCGCGCACACACACACACACACACACACACACTCAAAGGAATTGCATTTGACAGTGGCCTGCCATCGATGAAAGGGGATTCTGTCAGCAATTTCAGGGCCACGTTTCAGGCATCCTGTCCATTTTTCTGCCTCCTCAGGCATTCAGTGAGGAGCTGGCAGAGAATCTTGCAGCTCAGGACTGCAAGAATGGGCTTGTCAACAACTAAATCAAAATCCACTGCCCCAGGAAAATAACACGATGGAGAATCTATAATTTCACAGTTACCTTTAATGCTCAGTCCACACTTGTGGGTGTAAAAGACCTGAAAGGAATACATCCAAAAGGAAACATCTTTCCTAGAACTCCAGAAGGGCTGGCAACAATCTAATAAACTCATCAGGGGTGGAGGAGAAGGCGGGCTGGGGTGGGACAGCTCAAAGGCAGGGGATTAGAGGTTGATGAGCCCTCTGCTGCTGAAGGCTGACCCATCCAACTTTGAGGCCATTAGGCCGTTAGGAAGGGACTTGATAGGCTCAAATGACATCCTGTCTTGGGCACCTAGTTAGTAATGGATGCTCTCTGACTCAACACCATTTTGGAGGGATATGAGACTACTTGGGCAAGGAAAGGCCAGGAGTGAGTGACCGGGACATGAAAACAAGCAAACTTTTGTTGCCATGGAGATATTTTTGGAATGCCTCAAGGGTAAAGAATTTGGAGGCTATTGGGATATTAATAAGAAGAGCTTACATTCCTAGTGCAGTACTTGAAGATTTCACAAAGTACTATATACACACTGTGTTCTATGATCCTCACAGTGACATTGGGAGGCATAACCTCCAGGTGTGTATATGTTTTATGGAAATTAAATACTTGCCCGTGGTCACATAGGGAAAGGTGGGAGGGGCCGAGTCTGTTCTCTCCCAAGGTTCATGCTTTCTTCATCAGTCAGTCAACATGTGCTGAGGTCTTGTTAGGTGAGGTTCCAGGCTCTGGGTAGGTACTACAGATACAAGGACAAAAAGAAAACTTTTCCTAGCTTCAAGAAGCTTATGTTCTATCCAGGGAGATGTGCATGCACAAAATAAATATAAGGTCTTTTCTTCTGGTGGGAGAGAGGAACTATAAGATAAAAGATTCCTGTAAGTCGCCAATACTTACTTGGCCCTAAGGCTCTTCAGGGACACACCTACAAGAGCATGGACATTTCATGGTTCTCCTGGGGCCGTCATTCAAGGGTTTCTCTAACAGTGGTTCTCAACTTTCCTAATGCCGCAACCCTTTAATACAGTTACTCATGTTCTGGTGACCCCCAACCATAAAACTATTGTTGTTGCTACTCCATAACTGTAATTTTGCTACTGTTATGAATCATAATGTAAATATCTGATATGCAGGATGTATTTAAATTGAACATAACCCACAAGTTGAGAACCACTGCTCTAGAGCTAGATGTGCCCAGTGGATGGGCTCCAATCTTGGGTATCCCTCTGAGCACCTTTTGAGTTCTATTTTCTATAAGTTACAGAAGCTCTACAGAGTTCTGCTTTGCTGAAGTCTACTGGGTTAAAGAAACACAAGGGGTTCTCAGAATGAGGCCACCCAATGAAAGACCTCTCAAGGTGGTTAAAGCCTAGGTAGGGTCTCAAGTGTGCCTTGAACCTAAAGCCTGACCTAAAAGTGATGTCACCTGTAGAAAAGTGCAGTGAGAGCTCTAGAAAAAAACCTCCCCATCAGTCAGGGCCTTAAGCAGTAATACTCCCTTCCTTGATAAAAACAGTCCAACAGCATGAATTCCACTAGGTTGTAGGAAAGGGAAAAAATTTTGCAGGATCATATATCTAAAGTTAGAAGAGAACTCAGAATCCATCAAATCCATTCAATAGATGAGTAGACTGTCAGCCAGGGAAGTTAAGCAACTTAGCCAAGATCACATAGGTCAGCAGTATCTGAACTCAAGTACCCTGAATTTACAATGTGTTCAGAAATCTGCACCGAATAGAAAACATAAGAACTTTCAAAGCTATAACCAGAAAAATGTCGATGAGTAAAAGTTGGTCCAGAATATGGGGGGGGGGTTATGTTTCACGTATCAGTTCCCTAATAACAATACTAATACTGGATTTTGATATCACTTCATCACCCCCATTCCTCAAAGAACAAAGATAACAGAGATAGAGCTAAAGAGGTAGCTTAGCCTGGTGGTTAGCGTGCTGAACTTAGAGTCAGGAAGACCTTACTTTAAATCTGATACTAGCAATGTGACTATGAAAAAAATATTTAACCTCTATGGACCGCTGCTTATTCAGCTGTAAAATGGGCATAATACTTTTCATAATACCTCATAGTGTGTTTATAGGGTTCAATTAAGATAATGTATATAAAGTGCTTTGCAAACTTCAAATCCTAAATGAGATCAAAGATTTAGAGCTAGAAAGGAACTCAAAAGTCATCTATGTCCACCCTTCTTCTTTTTACAATTGAGGAAGATGATTTTCAGAGAGGTCTAGCACTTGTCCAAAATTACACAAGAAGGAATGTCAGAGGTGAGATTTGAACTAAGGTCTTCCCGAATCCAACGTTGGCACCCCATCTACTACATTATACTGCCAGCTATTATTAACTTCTAGCTCTATATTTTAAGCCTTAAGATATCTGTTATCATCCAAGCTTACCACTGAAGATGGGAAGAAAATTGAAATCTCTAACTTCAACATTATATACACTTCTAATCTTAAAATAGTTTGTTCTTCCATAAATGGAACCTGTAATAGGAAAAAAAACTCCTATTACAGTTTCTTTCATACAATAACAGTTGGCCCAATTATGCTACATGTATTATGACCATGGGAACCAATGGGAGGGTCCATGTTTAGAGAGAGATTTGAGCTATAAGTGGATGAATAGGAAGGACCCTTGGGATGGTCTTTGGCAGAGACATACTGGCCTTATGAATGGCTAAACATATCCATGTTCTCCACTGACTTTCCTGGATACTCCCTCTCTCTTTGACTCATTTTTCCTATCCATTAAAAGGGGATACAGGAAATAAAGTCTTTGGAAGTACAGGATCTTAGAATCATAGATTTTGAGCTGGAATGGAACCAGTCCAGCGCAGTCATTTTGCAGATGAGGACCCTGAGGCCCAAAGACAATTAGCAACTTGGTCAAGGTCACCCAGATCTTGAGTGACAGAGCCAAAATTGGGACCCCTATCCTTTTACCCTAAATCCACGTGCTCTTTCCACAGCACTGTAGTGGTGATATTATATTCCTTATTTTTTTAGTGACTGTTTTCCATCTTTTTGAAGGCAAATGATTCAGAACAAACTTGCATAAACGAATTAGCTCTTCTCTTTCTGGAAAAGAAAACCGAAGAGTTAAATAAGGGACCTTTTGTTTAATAACAGGGCAAATGTAGTTTAAAATCCTTGAGCTATTTGTCATCTCCCTTCCTGTTATCCTTTTGTCGGAGTAAGCACTGCACTGAATTTAGTCGCCTATTACTTCAATATGGTCCATTTCCCAAGAATGTTTTAAAAGCCCATATACTGACTAATCGCTAAATAACAATAATAAAGATGCATCTGAGGTCTCAGATTGAAAAATGTGGTAAAGGATGGCCTAGTTGGGTAATAGCATACCTCATAGACTAGAGCCCTAGGCTCATAAAGATCAAAGATTTAGAGCTGGAAAGTCCTGATGAAAACATCCAGTCCACTGTCCTCCCCCCCATACCTCGTTTTACAGATGAAGAAATTAAGGTCAAAAAAAGTGAACTTACCCACATCATACTGGTGGCGTGTGGCAGAGCTGGGATTTGAACCCCATGCTCTGACTCCAGAGCCAGCATTTTTCATGGGATGCCACTCCCTCCTTGCAACAGTCTGTCCTGTGATCTTGACAGTCTCTGACCTTACAAAAACAAAAACAAATTCATTTCCCTGTGTCTTTTCTTCCCTAGTGGTTTTTTTTCTCACTTCTTTAAGTCATGTCCTTTGCCACATTCCTCCTCTGGACTCCAAAGTCAGAACAAAGAAATGATGAAGAAGGGTAGATGGGTGTCCTGTCCTTTTCCCTACTAAGTTTTGCTCCTACTCCCTCCTTAGGCTTTGGAAGGGAGGAATGAGCACAAACCACTGGCATGTTAATTCTGCGGGATTACTCTTAGAATGGAGGGCTCTGGTCCATGAAGAGTGCCTCACCCCATCTCCGTTTCTTCTTTTCAAAAGTGGAACAAGGATATTGATCTGACTTCTGGGGTTATGTTAGTTACCCTGTATGTAGCCTAGCTTAGATCACATCTGGACTTCTGTATTTAGCGTTGAGAACCGTGTTGTAATCAGCTGGAAGCCGTCTAAAGAAAGGCTACCAGCATGTTGAAGGGTCTGGGGATCCTGCCATTCAGTGCTCAGCTGAAGAATCTGGGGATGTTTAACTTGGAGAAAGAGAAGCCTTATATGGGAAGTATGATGGCTGCTTCAAGTCCATGAAGAGCTATCATGTAACAGAAAAGGGATTAGGTTTATTCCAGTTGGCCTGAGAGGGTAGAAATAGTAACAGTGAGGAGATGTTGCAGAGAAATAAGTTTAAATTTGACATTGAGAAACATTGACTCACCATTAACTTTATCTAATAGAGGCAGCTAGATGGCTCAGCAGATAGAGTGTTGGGTCTAGAGTCAGGAAGACCTGAGTTCAAATCCATCCTTAGACATTCACTAGCTATGTGACCTTGGCCAAGTCACTTAACCCTATTCACCTCAGTTTCCTCATCTGTAAAATGAGCTGGAGAAGAAAATGGCAAGCCAGTCTAGTATCTCTTTCAAGAAAACCCCAAGAGTAGGACATAATTAACCAACAACAAAAACTGGAATGAGTTTCCTTGAGAAAGAGTGTCATCTCCTGCCTTGCCAGTAAAGGTCTTCAGAACAAGACTGACCACCTGTAAAGTGTACTGGAGAGGGGATGTTTGCTCAGTTATGCTTTGGACTAGATGGTGGCTATGATTCCTGCTGACTCCCAAGAAGCTTTGACTTTGGTGTCGGAGAAATGGTTAGCTGTATTTCCCATCCTTTTTCACTTTGTGACATAGCTGGGATTTTCCGGTAGGGGTTGTGTTTGCCCCCCTTTCCATAAAGGTTGGGGAGTATTTTCCCTCTCTCTGCCCAGCCAAAAATCCATTCCTTTTTGTCCCTAGACGCCATGCATCACTCATATACCTGCTGACTTTTTTATCATTGTTTTCCTTGGTTTATAACTTAGAAGTGTCAGAGGCTAGATTTAAACCCAACCTTCCTGATTCCCAAGTCCTATACTCTAATTGGGGCACTGTATATGAGTGATTTCATATACAAATGGTGAAGGGTAGCAGAGATACCCACAGCAGACCCTCACGAGAGTCATCCTAAGCACTGTTTAGAAAATGTGTCCTAAAGACACTAGCAGTAATTTGGGGAAGGAATAATACATTTGCTCCAAAGAAAGAGCCAGATTTAATTTATTTCCTCTCTGTTTACCACTTCAGTGGAGAGCACATGGTAAAAAAAAATGTGGAATTTGGGATAAATTTTTATTATCCTTATGAAGGGCTATATTATTGTGCCAAGTTATTCCATAGCAAAGTAATTTGAGGCTGTTCTGAAGACAAGTGGCCTTACCTCATTAAGGGGAGGAGATTCCCTGGTAGTTGTGGTAAAGTTAATTGCTCCCATTAAAGGAGAGGTGTAGAGACAGCATTAAAAAGAAGAGTGGAAAATTCTGTCCAGTAACCAGGAAATCCTTGCCTTTGTAGGGTAAAAATTCACCTACCCTGAACACTGTAGACTTTAAGCCGTCCCACATACAGGCTAAGTTGTGTGGTACATAGGTGATATCAGCCAGGATATGGGGGAATACCTGCTCCAAACCTGGAGGATTCCTCTAAAAGAAGGAAACTTCCATTCATCATCTTCATCTCCTCACATTTCCATCTCCCAACTGGAGCTACATGTGAAGAGTCTTCCTGCCCATTTGTCCCCCTCTTTTACTTCCTCAAAAAGAAACAGTCATATAAACTATTTTTTAAAAGGAAGCAAGCATCTCTTTTGAAGGACCTATGGGTTTCCATCATGTATGTTCCACCCCATACTATGCCCCATTTTTTGTAATACCTCCGAAAGAAAAAGCTATTCAAAGTGTTGACAGTTCTTTTGAGAGCAAATGAGAGCCCTGGTTATCAGTGATTCAGAGGGCAGCGGATGCTGATCAGAGAAATAGATGTTGACTCCCCAATCAAAGTGTCCCCAGTCTTTCTCCTGAACTTCAGTCCCACATCATCAGCCATCTGCTAGACATCTCCTTTTCTCTATGGCCATCACAAACTTAATGTGTGAAAAAAAATCATCATCTTACCCCAAAACTTGTATATCCCCAAACCTCCTATATCTGTTGAGGGTATCACCATTCTTCCCATTGTAAAGTAGGTTTGTAACCCATTTTGGAGGATAATCCTTGACGATTTCTCCATTAACTCCACATAGCCAATCAGTCAACAAGACATTGATTCTACCTCCAAAATGTCTCCACATTTATTCTCTTTATTTCCTACTCATCCAGTCACCACTTTAGTTCTATTCTTCCTTGCTTCTTGTCTTACTTAACTTCTAAAATCTATTAATTGATCTCCTGGTTCTGGTTTCTTTGCTCTCCAATTCATGCTTCACATAGTCGCCCAAGTCCTCCTAAAGCACAAGTCTGACCGTGTCCCTCTCTTTCTCAAATAGTCAGTAACTACCTATTGCCTATAGCATAAAGACACAAGCTCCTTTCTCACAACATTAAAAGTCCATCACGGTTTTCTTGTCTATTTCCAAATCATGTTGCTGGTCTTCTGTCCTCTAGGTAGCTCTTTCTGAGCCTCCATCTTCTCAGTCATCCCTGACGTTTCCCTCTTCTCCTCCATTTCTCATCCGTCTCACTGAGTCTTTCCCCACATCTTTTGGATTCACCTGCTTCTCCTCCGCTCACATGGCCTCCATCACTACTTACCTTGACTGTAATACTATATGGCTAGCTGGAAGGGACCTCAGATCACCTAGTCCAACCTCTTCATTTTCAAGATGAGGAGACTGAGTTCTGTGATGTACGTGGTTGGCCAAGGCCATGCGGGTGATCAATCATAAGTGGGATCTGAACCCAGGAACTCTTGACTCCAGAGCTAGTACTCTTTCTATACTCACCTGCCTCCCTGATCCAGACCTAGTTCGTCTCTAATCCATTGTCCACACAACTGGCAAAATAATCTTTCTTTCTTTTTCTGCTTTTTGGAGGGAGGAAGGCAGGGAAATTAGGGTTAAGTGAGTGACTTGCCCAAGGTCACACAGTTAGTGTTAAGTGTCTGAGACTAGATTTGACCTCGGGTCCTCCTAACTCCAGAGCCAGTGCTCTATTCACTGTGCCACCTAGCCACCCCCCCCCAAAATAATCTTTCTGAAAAATTGATTTGACCATGGCACTCCCCTTTAGTAGCTTCCTCCTTGCCTCTAGGAGAAGATAGAAAGTCTTTAGCAGAGCATTGAAGGATACCCACAAACTGTCACCACCCTACTTGTCTTACTTCACATGATTCCCCTTTGCACACTCTACATTACAGCCAAACTGACCAACTAACTGTCCCTGGAACTTGGTATTCATCTCTTATTTTCTTATCTTTGCATAAACTGTCTATTTTGCCCAAAATGTGCTTCTTCCTCCCCTTTGCCTCCAAGAATCCTGGCCTTCCTTTAAGGCTCAGCTCAGCAGCCTTCCCTGATCTCCCTCAGTTGTTCGTGTTCTCCCCCTTATCAAATGACCTTAATTTCACATATGCTGTAATCCTCCAAAGAATATGTAAGATTTTATGGTCTGTTCTTTTCTTCTCATCATCTTTGTAATAATGATAATAGCTAGCATTCATACGGGCAGCTGTGTGGTACCGTGGAGAGAACACCAGGCCTGGAGTTAGGAAAACTCATCTTCCTGAGTTCAAATCAAGCCTCAGATACTTACTAGTTGTATGACCCTGGGCAAGTCACTTAACCCTGTTTGCCTCAGTTTCCTCATTGGTAAAGTGATCTGGGGAAGGAAATAGCAAACCACTCCAACATCTCTGCCAAGAAAACCCCATGTGGGGTCACAAAGAGTCTGAAACAACTGAACAAAAGCATTTATGTAATACTTCAAGGACAGCAAAGCACTTTTACAAATATTATGTCATTTTATCCTCCAGACCAGTCTGAGAGGTAGGTGCTATTATTTATCTTCATTTTATAGATTAAGAAACTAAACTTTAAGGGCAGTTAAGTCACTTGCACAGGGCTATACAGCTAGCAATTGTCTGAAGGCATATTTGAATTCAGATCTCCCTGACTCCAGGCTCAATGCTATATCCGCCAGACCTCCTAGCTGCCTCTTCATACCCCTAATGCCTAGTTCAATGTCTTGAGTTTAGTAGAAGCTTAATAAATGTTGACGAGCAGAAATGGATACAAAGTGGATGCGTTTTGAGACAGTCTTATTGGGTGAGGAAAGCTAGCCAGGGAACCCAAAGCAATCCAGCCTTGGAATCCCTGCCCCGAGGCTACATTCTCCCCTCTAGAATGACAGATACAGGCCCAGACAGTTTCTGCCCAAAATTTTCCATTGCCTACCAAATGATGGGTCTTGAATGCTCTGGGTTTTCCTGGTGGTTTCATAGTAGGGAAAACTCCTGAGGAAGAGTCATGTCATTGTTTTAGAGAATTTGGAGCTAGAATTGGACTTCTTGCTATTGGCTCATGGGTATGGAAGTGAGAATCCTGCCTCTTTGCTGGCCTTTGTCTTGTGGATCAGCCAAGGCAATCACTCAGTTGTAGAAACACTTACTCTGCTGGATTCTAACCACCATAGGGTTTTCTGTTTGTGCATTTGCCCTCCTTCATGTGGTAGATACTTCATTGGCTCGTGATTCATGCCGGGGCCTTATTTGGCGCTGCATCAGCCTTTGGGGGAGGGGGAGAAAGCAATCCAGATGTTCAGAAAAAAAGGCTTGGCATTTCACAGCCAATCCAAGAAAGTGGGTCATGCGGTGAATCCTCCCCCACAAGCTGCTGTTAAAAATTCAGGCTTAGGTTCTATCCTCAAAGCTTAGGCTTAACCACAAGCAGGCCATAATCTGAAAGTAGCACTCCTAGACTGATAAATGAGGTACGGGGTGGAATGGAAAAGTCTAGGTGTGGGGCTACCTTTGTGGTCCCAGACTCATGAGGCAAGTAGTTAATGGCCCTCGTGGAGGGTCCATGTGGCTCTGTGCTTCAGACTACCACTGATAGAGTCAGGAGATCTGTGTTTCGGTACCTCCCACATTTACCATGAAGATCACAAAGAGATCATGCATGCAAAGGGCCAATGTGGATAGGGCGCCGTCCTGGGAGTCAGGGAGACCACAATTCAAATCCTGCCTCAAATACTTATGAGCTGTATGACCCTGGGCAAGTCACTTAACTTCACTGTGCCTCAGTTTCCTTACCTGTACAATGGGGGTAGAAATAGGACTTCCCTCACAGAGTTATTGTGAGGATCATATGAGACAACATATGTAAAGTGCTTTGGAAACATTAAAGCGGCATATAATGCTGTTTGTTATTACTGTTAAACTTTCAAACTCTATATAAATGTCAGCTGTTATTATAACCAGCTGTGTGACTCTTGGCAAACTTTTTTACTTCATTACAAAATGATGATAATAAATGCTTGCACTACCTACCTCCCAGGGTTATTGTAGGGAAAACTTTTTATGTGTCTAAAAGGGCTAAACAAAAGTGAATTAGTATATGCATTGTTCAACCAAGAGAGGAGACAGAGAGCTTGTGAGCAGGATGATGGCAGTTCAAATCCTGCCTTTGATGCATGCTAACTGTGTGACTTAGCCTCTTGGTGCCACCAGGCAACTCTCTAAGCCAAAAACCTACACACTAGTTGGCAGCCTACATTGGTGGAGGGAGGTTCCACACCAGAATTCCCACACCGTTGAGATCCCAGATCTACAACAACAACAACAAAAGACTTGATTCTGTTTTTGTTCTTAAGCAATTGGGCACTTCTCATTCACTATCTGTTCATGTCTATGCTCATCCTGTCTCCACCATCAGTCTCAGGGGATGAGCCAAGTGGGATAAAGAATCTATAGATGGAGAAGCGGAGGGGCTAGGATGTTGTTGTTCAAGCTATTGAAGGAGAAAAGAGGTGAATGGTGATAGGGAGGCTCTATCCCCGACTTACCACTTACACAACCACTCTGGCTGCTGGAATAAGGAAACCCAGGCCTATTCATTAGAATGAGTACTTAGAGCAGACTTTCTAGGGCAGTGGTTCTCAACCTTCCTAATGCCACCACCCTTTAATACTCACATGTGGGCATATCTGCATGTGGGTGGACCTGCCTGGAGACGGATAGAGGAGCGATGTTTTGGTTCCTAAGACCAGGGGAAATAATGTGTTTTCCAATGGTCTTAGGCAACCCTTGTGACAGCTGTGAAAGGGTCATTTGACCCCCAAAGGGGTCACAACCCGCAGGTTGAGAACTGCTGTTCTAGGGTAAGGAGAAAATATAAATGCCTGCCTTCTAGGCCAGCCCTTTTGTCTGCAAATTTGTCAACTAGTATTCTAGCTTCTCTGTCTCTCTGTCTCTCTTTCTCTCTCCCCTTCTCTCTCTCTCTCTCTCTCTCTCTCTCTCTCTCTCTCTCTCTCTCTCTCTCTCTCTCTCTCTCATTTCTTTCTCTTTCATTTATGTGTGTGTGTGTCTCTGTTGCAGTGCCTTGGTTTCTCTCTATGTCTAGCTCTGTCTCTTTCTCTCCCTCTCTCAGCCAAGTAGGATGAGGATAAAGAATGACCTATTAAATTTGATAGTTAAAATATTGCTGGTGACTTTGGACAGAGCAGTTTCAATTGAGTAATAAGATTGGAACTTAGATTGGAGAGGGTTACTGCGTGTGATTCAAGGAATCAAAATTTTTAGTGATATATTAGTCATCTCTCAGTTTCTCCATTTTACAGATGAGGAAAGCAAGACTCAGAGAGGAAAATGACTTGCTGAAGTTCCCACTAGTGCAGAGCTAAGATTATACCCCCCCCCAAATCCTCAGTTCCCAGCTCAGGAACAGTGCTAATATCCAAAATGATGTTGTTTCGAGCCATGTTTTGATGAGGTTCTGTAGTACAGCATGAGATTCCAACTCTAGAGCTCATTCTAGGTGAACACAGAGGAAGAAAGGTACTGGCACCAACCTCATAGGATTTGTTTCTAAAAGAAAAATCAAACCTATTGTATGGAGATGTTCTTTCTTATTGTTTTCCCAGGCTCATCTTCTCTGGACCTTTTGTCTTGTTTTGAGCATCACAGTTATCTCAGAGGAATTAAAATGATCTTTGCCAAAGTCATCTTTTCATCATTTCATGAAATCTTTTATTTTTAGGATGAAGAAAAATTCTAATGAACTTTAGTAAACATAAACTTTCCACATACAAAGAACAGAAAGACAATTGTATTTGACACCACTTTTAACAGGATCTCAGGGCTAGAAGAGACTCAAGGTCATTTAGTGCAACCTCCCACTCAATGCAAGAATTCCCATTATAAGAACCTCAGTGGATATTCTCCTTCTGCTGGGAGAGTTTCAGTGATGGGGAGGTCACTTCTCTATGATGGGGCCGATTCTATATCCAGTTAGCTGTTGTTGGTAGAAAGTTCATCATCATAAGGGAGCTGCCTTCCTGTAATTTCTCCATATTGGGCCTAACGTCCCTTGGGAACTCTACAGATTGAATCTAGTCTCTTGTTCACATTATGATACTTTCAAGGCAAGATAATCTTGTCCCTACTGGGTTTTTTCTCTTCTGGGTTAAAACATCCCCAGTTCCTTTCACTGCTCCATCATATCCCCCTGCTTTCTCTTTATTCTTCAACACTGTGGCCAGTTTGGGTACCTGTCTTCCAGCCAAGACTTGGTACCATCCCCAATTGACCCCCATTCACACATTCAATGTCCCCAGATCCGCCATATTGGATTTATCTGACATATGGCATGCAAGATGTTCCTCAATGCCTGTCCCACTTTCTTAGAGCATTAAGTTAGGATGAAAGAGATAATGATCTTGGCTTTTCCTATCATCTGTATTTGATGTTTACTTTCCTCTGTGTGGTTCCACTTCAAGTCTTTTACAGGGCAGTAGGGAAGGGAGGAGAGCAGAAAAGAAAAATAAATTGTGTTCAAACAAAGGAACTAATATTAAGCACCATATCTGACCAATGTATTGATGGGTGTTTCATGTACTTTGAAATGTAAGCTCTTGAAAGGGTAGAGTCATATTGCTTAATATAGAATCAGCATCTAGCACTGTTCCTTACATGAATGACCTTAGATGAATCATCTCAATTTCTTCATCTAGAAAATGGGCACAGTAATATTTGCCTTATCTACTTTAGAGGGCTATTGTGAGGCTCCACTGATGAAAGGCAGCATGGGTCGGGTCATGGGTAGCACTTTGGACTTGGAATCAGTAAGACTTGACTCATCACATCTTGCCTGGAGTACGTTAGCTGTGTGACCTTGGGCAAGTCTCCTAATGGAACTGTACCTCGGTTTTCTCATTTGTAAAATAAAAGGGTTGGATTTGATGACCTTCTAAGGTTCCTTCCAACTCTAAATCTGTGATCCTATGACTTTAGAAAACCATGAAATTATGTATAAATGTCAGCTTTTATCTTGCTAAGCACTTAGTGAATATTTATTGGGTTGAATTTAAATCCACTAATAGGCATTCAGAACATATATTAAACAAAAGAAACAGGAAACTTTGTCAATCACTTCTCTAGGACAGCTTTGGTGGAAAGTCCATAACAAACTTAGACATCCTGGGTTCCCTTGTTGCCATTTGCCAATTTTAAGCTGGAAATTTTTAAAGAGTAATAGTTATGACAAAAAAAGAAGCAAAGTTGGCTATTGTGTGTAAAGACTCTGTGACCTAGTAGATAAAATGCTGGACATAATCACTATATCATTCTGACTCAGACACTTCTTAGCTGGATGACCTTGGGTAAATTACTGAAACTTCTAGTAGCCTTAGTTTGGGGCAGCCACATGGCATGGGGCATAGAGTACTGGCCCTGGAGTCAGGAGGACCTGAGTTCAAATCTGACCTCGGATGCTTACTAGTTATGTGATCCTGGGCAAGTCATTTAGCCTTGTTTGCCTCAGTTTCCTCATCCATAAAATGAGCTGGAGAAGGAAATGGCAGACCACTTCAGTATCTTTGCCAAGAAAACCCCAAACGGGGTCACAAAGAGTCAGACATGACTGAAACTACTGAACAACAAATCTCACTTTCGTAATGGTGGAGTTAATCTGATCATGGTTCGTGGTTCCAGAATTAGAGAGGGGATAGGGCGAAGAAAGGGTCAATGAGAAGGTTGTGGAGGAAATGTGTGGAGAGGGGCAAATAAAGGGGAGTGTGGTTGAGGCTTTCCTAAAGTATCCATTTATTCATTTTATAAGCGTTGATTAAAGGTCCCTACTATGTGACCTATCTTGGGCTCAAGGGAGGGGGGATAGCAGAGATGAATACGATGCAGTCATTACCCTCAAGGAGCGTATGATCTCTGAAAGAAAGTGAGTGATTATCAATAAAGATTAAGAGCAAAGTAATATCCACATGTTAGATCCTGGCAAGTCTGCATGAGTGTCATGGCTGGAAAAGGATTGGAAGAAACTTGTTTACTAATTCACTGGGCTTGTAGTTAGGAGACTGAGTTCGAGTTCTAACTTCATGATTTGGGACAAGTGTCTTAACCTCTGCCTCAGTTTCCTCATCTGGAAAATGGGGATAAATACCACCATCTCAGTAATGAGTTGAGGGTGAGATGTCATCATGGACTGGAAAACTCGGGGACTGTTTAAAAACATTATCCGGATGCCAATACAATTATTAACATGAACAGGAAAGATAACACAATACCAAAGGCATTGATAACACTTTTTCAGATTTCTCCCTCTCTATCACAGTATATACATGACCATACCATGTGGTCTATACATTTGCCAAGGACCTGAGTTAAAATCTCTACTGCGTATTGCCTTTGTGCCCTTAAGTAAGTGACTTCCGTCTCTCTAGGCCTTAATTTCCTCATTGATAACCCAAGAGGGTTGAACTACATGATCTCTAACACTCATTTCAATTGTAATTCAAGTAATTCTATGATTCATTTCTCCTCCTAGAAAGTTTTTTTTTTTTTGCTTTTTTGGAGGGGCAATTGGGGTGAAGTGACTTGTCCAAGGTCACACAACTAGTAAGTGCTAACCTCCTAGAAAGTTATTAAAGTTAAGGACACTGCCGTGGCAAAGTAATAAAGTGGAATCTATTAAATCAATGGTTTCTGGATCTTCTAATTAACCATTGTTTTTCTTTAGGTCAGGCAGCGTGAGACATCACTGGACAGAAATTTACTCCTTTGTTGAAAGTCTGGCTGAAAAATTCATAAGGTAGTTTTTCAAAATTGAAATCAGATTTTTCTATCTCTTTGGAGCTAACGCTTATTTGCTCATTATATTACATAGACTGAGTTGTCCTTTAGGTGAGACTGAGCCTAGAAGGTAAAAGGGGCATGGAGAGTGGGGGGAGAAGACCAGAAGGAGGGGTAGGTAGCAAAAATTAATTAGATTCATCCCTTAGAGAATTCATTTAAATTTCTATGATTATTAGAGAGCACCTGAGTATTGTTACTTGCAAGAGTAGTGGTGGTAGTGATGGT